>CM069173.1:5300413-5340413 GCA_035221665.1 Okamejei kenojei
CATAGAGAGAATAGTATTTTCTTAGATGTGGGGAGGGGGAGTGGGGGAGATGGAGAAGGAAAGGGGAAGAGATTGGGGAGGGTGAGGAGAGGAGGGAGGAAGAGGGGGGTGATGTGGGGTAGTGGAATCCTTTGGGCCTCACCTCTCTTGAACATTGAATAATTTTTCCAGGGGGGTGTTGGTTACACAAAAAGCTGGAGAGGGAAGAAAACTCAGCGGGGTGCCAGCAGCCATCTAGAGGATCGCGAAGGAGATAGGGGACGTTTTCGGGTCTGGAGAGGACCCTTTCTTCAGACTGGTAGGGGGATCAGGGATGGAAAAAAAAGGAAACAAGAGTTATAGACGGTGAAGTGGAGAGAATAAAATGAATCAATGAATATGATAGAAATGATATGCAAAAAAAGTGAGCGGATAATTTAAGGGGCAGTTTCACCAGCTTTTTGTTGTTTTTAGTAAACCCTTGGATTCTCCCAGGATTTGCAGGTTCCTTCTTCAAACACATTGAATTTTTCAATTTCTGTTAACCCCTTTGCTGTTCTCCTCCACCTTTAAACCTCTCCCATCTGCACTCGGGCCTGGCATTCCCTCTCTAATCTCCCTTCCCCACCCTGCGCTCGAACAGCAGCTTCTCATTTTCACACCACAATCTGCTTACAATGGCTTGTTCTGTTTATCTTTCGAAACTTTTTTGCATATTCTTTGTTCTTTAATCTTCTCCACAATCACCGGTTTATATTTCCCTCGTTTCCTGATCCCTGTCAGTCTGAAGTAAGGGGTCTCGACCGAAACGTGCCTATCTCCTTCGCTCCTTAGATGTGCTGTGCCCCGCTTGTGTTTCTCCATCCTTATGTTTGTACCCTCCTCTTCTTAGACTCAAGCTCTGGCTTTTAACACAAGCAATTACGCAGCGCGCTGTGGAGAAATAGAAGTTGGAGTTATTGGGGTTTGATGGTGGGGGCCTCATGGCACATGTAAAACTGGGCACCTGAACCTTCTATTTCGCAACGGCACCAGCAAAGCAGACCGTCAGGGTGGGCAGTATAGTATGGAATCAAAAAAAAACCATAGCCCGTGAGCACTGGCTTGCCCCAAGGCTGTGTCCTAAGCCCCTCTGCTGTTTAGTCTGCTGACACACGACTGTTAGTGAGATCTCAACAATCAACTTCATCAAACAAGTTCGTGATTGACACAAAGTGGCTGGGTCTCATCCGTGACAATGAATGAGTCGGCGTATGCAGGATGGAATAGGTTGGCTGACTCAACGCTGCTCGCCAGGATGGTATTTGCAAATCCCACAACCACTAATTCTCAAAAGTAGAGGGAGAAAAACGAAGGGAGGAGATGGTTGGGGTTTGGGCCCTTCAGGAGGGCGGGAGGGAAGGGGGGATAGGAAGGAGAAAAAAAACGCCATACACCTCTGAACATCGATGGAGCTGATGTGGAAAGGGTGTTCAGCAGTGTGACAGTGTGAAGTGCCTAGGATCTCCACCTGTCAAGATGACCCTGATGTCCCACGACCAACCACCACGCACTGGAAGAGTGCCCACACAGCAGTGACTACACCCTCTCTGAGAAAACGGAAAGCAGGTCATCCCACTGCACACGAACAAAACTTTTATAGGGGGACAATCGAGCGAGCTCATTAACCTAAGGCATCACTTCCTGGTTTCCGGAGCTGCCAAAAATATAAGCGTGTTTGACGATACGGACCAACTAGACAGGATTGTGAAGGGACCGCCAACAGGATTATTGGTGCTCCACTCCCTTTCCCTGCTCGACATATTACAGGAAGAGTTTTTATCAACCAGAGGCCTTCTCCTTTCCATCAAAGACCCCCTACCACCCATCGCATTCAACATATTCTCCATCCTTGCATGCTGGGAAGAGGTACAGGAGCATCAGCTGCAAAAAAACCAGACAGGATTGCCTCCTCAGTTCTTACAAGCAGGCTTAATAAGACTGAATAAAAACGGACTTTGCCCCCTGCCAACGTTTCGTTTGCACCAACCACCAAACTGGACACATGAAGCAGAAAGCCATTCGTCGTGCTGCTGCCGATTGGAACTCAATGATTATATGTATTTTTATTTGTTATTTCTATTTATCTCTTTACCGCGCGCACTGAAGATGGACCCCCCACTGTTGTTTTGAGCAACGTTTTTTCTGTGTTTCCTCTGGGGGCTATGGGTATTATGTAAGTACTCAGGAAAATGATATTAAAAGGATTATACAATACAAGTCTACAGCTGTGCTATGCTACTATATTTTTGTTTTCCAAACACACAAAAAAATTATTACGTTGATAACTTTGGTTTAATAAAAAAATGTAAATATCAAAAATTTTCTAGTCCTTAAACTCATGTTGACGCTATATGTACCCCTTTCCCCTTTACTGCTACTGTATGTTTTAATTCAGTTCGGTCAACATGGGGCAGTATCAATGGCCATAAAAAATCGGTTGCTGCTTAAAAGTAGGCAAGAGACCCGGAGAATGATTCATGAATATGGGAGTTGTCTGTAAGGAGTTTGCTCCTTTTCCCTTTAATTCATATGGGGTTTTTCTCTGGGTTGCTCTCTTGTTGCTTCCACATTCCAAAGGTATGTAGGAAACCTATTTCAGACCTAACCCTAAATTGTAAATATTTTCTTTTTGTCCAGAGATTTATGTCTGACTGTTGAGATTCTCTCAGCCTTTTTTGTTGTCTTATCAGTTTTTAAAAACAGCTATCATCTTGCATGTTCCTTCCTACACAACGATATTATTATGATAGAAGTCTATTAATCCCAGGGAGGGAAAATTGTGTGTGTGTGTTGAATGTATATATATTATAAACCCACACACCACACACCCACCACACCACACACATATATATATTTATATATTATATATATATATAGTTTTACTAGACTGTGGGACCCACGTTGGGTCCAGCTTCACATGGGAGGGTGGGTTCCCCCCCAACGCATTATTTCACCTCACCAATTTCCATATTCGTGGCCAGTGGGGGGGGAGGGGGAGAGGGGAGGGGGAGGGCGGCTTTTCTGGGAGCGGCTAGTATGGTTTGTTGATGGGCCCCAAATTGGGATTCTTAGGGTTTGACGGCCCATCGGTCACTCAATCTCAAGCCTGTTTGTGCTGGGCTGATCACTCATTTACGGCTGTGTGGGTGGCAGTTGACCTCTCAGCTATTCCTTGAAATTCCACTTCAAGCAGGGTGCTAGCGACCACCAAATTCAAGTGCAGCTTTCCTGCCACTTCAATCACGGTGTTGCAATGCATAAAGGCCACCAATATTCAAGTGGCAGTTTCATGCCACTTTGAGCAGGGGGCCAGGGTTGCAGGGCCCCAAATTTCAAGTGCAGTTCAGTCAGTTGTCATATCACTTCAAGCCGGTAGCAGGGGTGCAAAGGCCACCAAATTCCAAGTGCAAGTTAGTGTCTACCACTTCAAGCAGGGGGTGCAAGGCTAATTCCATTTCAAAGCAACCCAAAATGGGCAACTTTAGCATTTTCAAACAAACCCAAAGGCAAACTTTTACATTTTCAAACCAAGCTTAAGACAACTTTTGCATTGTCAAAAAACCAACCAAAAGACACAACTTTTGCATTTTTTTTTTTTAAAAAAAAAAACAAATCAAAGGTGAACGTTAGGCATTTTGAAAGCAACAAAAGGCAAAACTTTAACATTTCCAAAGAATTCCATCAGGCTTTCTTGGAGTCAACGGAGAGGCGCAGCGGTAGAGTTGCTTGCCTCACATCGCCAGACACCCAAGGTTCAATCCTGACCAGGTAGTTGGTGTCGTACGGAAGTTTGCACGTTTCTCTCCGTGACTGCGTGCTGGCTTTTCTCGGGTGCTCTGGCTTCCTCCCTCAAGCCAAATAGACCCCGAGGGTTTGTAGGTTAATTTGGTTAGGTGGAAATTGTAATGTCCCCAATGTAGTGTGTGTGGGGAATAAGTGCCAGTGTGCCAAACGTGATATCACTTGTCGGGTTCTGTCCGAGAAATCGGTGGGCGAAGGGCTTGTCCATGTGTTTCTGCGCAGTATCTCAAACAAAAACTAAACTATGAGTTCAAAACTAAACTCTGAATGACTGAAGATAGGTCCCTTGACCGAAAAAAAAGTCAGCATTTCCATACTCGAGACGCTGGCCTGTCCCACTGAGGTTACTCCTGCTTTTTTTGTGTCTTAAAAATTGCAGGAGAGAGTTTATGGCTGCAGCCAACAAAGTAGTCGAAGAATTGACCAGACTCTCCCACCATCGACTCCAACCACACTTAATACGCATTTTGCCTCAGAAGAAAACGCAGTAAGCAAGAGTCGACAGATCCAAAAACTTGGTCTCCCACCCCGGTCAATTCATTCCTTCTTCCTCTCCGTTTCCCGTCCGGCAAGAAGAGGACTCCTGAAAGCAACGGACTCTTCTACCAACTCAGGAACAGCGCCTTCCCCTCTGAAACGCCTGAACGGTCTTTAATTTAGGCCCTTTTGGCCCACCGTTGTTCGCTACCCGGACCAGCGATCCCCTGCGCAACTAACACCGCCCCACCCGCATATACCCCCATACCCACTAGGGGACAATTTACACTTACAACCAAGACCGATTAAACCTACAGTTCCGCACGCCTCCCTTTGGAGGGGACGATTGGAACCGAAATGATCCATATCCCCACTTTCAGAGAATACCCACGAGGTCACGGGGAGAATAGAGGGGGAGGGAGAATGGGGAGAATGTGCAAATCCGAACGGACTCCAGCGCCCGTGGCCAGGATGAACCCGATGGGGTTCTCCGGCGCCTGTGAGGGCCAGGCAGAACTCTACCATGCGACCCACATGCTGTAGAGCTAGGACCGGTACCGATTCACTACAACCCTCCCCTATTGCACACATTGGACTGGTGCATACCAATGCTGGGAACTACTAATTCTGCACTCTGTGTCCTTCCCCTCTTTGCTCTCAAAATTCATGTGAGAGTTTGTGCTTTATCGTACTACTTGTACGGTATATCTATAATTTGTTTAGAGCGGACCCACAAAGATTTCCAACTGCATCTTGCAGAGGAAGGTGGTTTAATAGCTTCAACTTCAGTTTAGTTTTAGAGATACGATTACAGAGACGGAAATCAGGCCCTTCGGCCCCACCCACCCACCCACGTTCCGTGTCTTCCAGCGATCCCAGCACAATCAAACACTACCGTCAGGGACAATATAAGCTTGTACCAAGCCAATTAACCTTAAACCTGAACATATTTGGATTGCTGGTGAACGGGAGACGAGGAAAGGGAAGGGGCGGAAATTGCTTTTTATCACGAAAAGAAGAGGAGAAGAGAGAAATTGTGAAGTCTGTGGAATTCTCTGCTCAGAGGGGCGGTGGATGGGTTGGGTCCTTCTGGATGCTTTCAAAGAGAGAGCTAGATTGATCTAGGGCTCTTAAGGATAGCGGGGAACTAGTATGTGTAGTAAGAGTAGTAAGTGGTCGGCAGCTTGCAATGTGGCAGCTGCGGCTCGCTTGCAGCCCGTCGGTTTGTTTTTCTGTTTAATTGATGTTTTTATTGTCTTGTTTTTTTAGTGGTTAGTTTGAGTTTTTTTGTTATGTAGTGGTATGTTGTGTGGGAGACGGGGGTGGGACGAAATATTATTAGTCTTCTTCCTTTTGTGGCTGACGCGACTTTTTCTGTCGTAATCCATCGTCTCCGTCTCCGTCTGCGCTTGAGGCTATCGCGGGAGCTGGGGGGGCTCCAACTTTAACTGCGACCGAACGAGGTTCCGTGAGGCAGAGCCAGCCAGAAGGCACCTTAACCAAGCACACGGGGATGCTGGCCGACTTCGGGGGCTGGGCTGCGGCGAGGTTGCAGGCGTTCCGGCGGCTCCGACTCAGAGGTCTAGAAGCTTGTCTTGTGGCGGCTGTTCCGCCGGTGGAGGGGAGGGGGAGATGGTTGGCGGCGGGTGCTCCACGTGCTGCTGCAGCGGCGGCAGCGTTTTCGGTGTATGAGAGGACAGGCCCCGCGGGGGCCCCCCACCGTGGACGACATCGTCGGGATCAACGCAGGTCAAAGGTTGGTGACCTGTTTTTTCCGGAGCTACACCGGCAACAGCTGAGTCCTTTCCGCTGGACTGGCCGTTGGGCGGCCAGTAGCAGCCTGCTAGCTTCGACCGCCCCGGGCCCCCGCGGTAGTTGAACCGGGCACCACACCGCTCGCAATTCAGTTGTTTACAAGTTTGTGTGTGTGCTATTTGCAGTATGTGTCTCTCTGTCTCTCTCTCTCCCCCCCCCATCCCATTTTATCTAATTCCCATTAACTCTCTCTACCCCCCCACATTCTCTCCTTCTCAGCCCCCACCCCCTCTATCTACTCCCACCTCCTTTCCCCACCCACTCTTCCCATCTCGCCGGGGCCCCTCCTACTTCCCACTCCCGCTTTCCTCTCCAGTAAACTAACCCCCCCACTCTTACCTCTTTCAATTACCTGTCGCAAAGCGCCCCCCCCCCCTATAACCCTCTTTTCTCTCCATCTCTCTATCCTCCTCCACTCCCAGCTCTCCTTTCTCCCTAATCTATCCCCTCTCAACATCCTGAGGGGTGGTTAGCAGATGGAGAGGAAGATAAAGGGGATGGGGTGAGAAGAGGGAGAGTGGAGGGGAAGGAGGGTTGAGACGGAGGCCAGAGAGGGAGGAAGAGAATGAGGATAGGGTAGAAACAAGGAAGGCGGGGGGTAAGGAAGAGTGAAAATGTGCAAGAGATGTAGGGGAGAAACTTGCAGGGAGAGAGGGAGGGATTGTGGAGAGCGACGAGAGCGAGGGTGCAGGGGGTGGGTGTGAGAAAGGGGAGAGAAGGAAATGACATTGTGGATGTCGTCAAGCATAGAGATCAGTTTAACCCATGGGATGGTGTACGGCACGGACATTTGGCCGAAGGGCCTGTTCCTGTGCTGTACGGTGAAAGTACGTCTGCAAAATTTGCCCCAGAGCCCCCCCCTCCCCCTAATACGTGCTGTTCGAGATAAAAATCTTGCCTAATCTTTCCCACTATTTCCCCCAGAAGAAGGAAAGCCGTAAATTAAGGAGGGAAGGGGAGGGGGAGAGGAGAGGGAGAGGTGGAGGTTTGGGAGGATGTGGCGGGGCAGCGCGCCGTTTCCCGCGTATCGCCTTGGTCGGCTGCGCTCGGCTGTTATGTGCCTATGAATAGTAAAACCGCCTGCGGTAATAACAGCAGCCTTACACCCTGAACCAGTGACCAAACCCATTCTAAACGCCACGCAGATATAACTTCACGCTAGCGAGTCTTTCTAAAACTCAGGGAAGCCGGGCAGGGAAGGATTACTGTGAAAGCACAAGTGGTGGAGCAACTACATACAAAAGTGTATGACATAACAATGACCACTTGATCTACCTACGACCCCTACACCTGTTAAAGAATCAACACCTTAACTAAGTATGGCACCAAAGCCAATGATGAATACTGGAGGAATGTCAAAACATATTCCGGTTACTTCAGAACCGCCCTGGAAACATGAACCAAGTTGGGGAGGGAGGCGCAGACAGTGGAGGGGAGGAAGAGGGGATGGTGGGTTTGTCCATGGTGTGATGAGTGGAATTGGTTCACTTGCGTCGCTATCCCCATATCTAGTCTGCTCTTAGTACACTCTATCCCCAGCGGGGTGGGTTGGGTGTTTTGTGTTTTGTTGTGTGTTGGGTGGTTTTTGTTTTTTTTTGTTTTGTTTGTTTTTCCTCTTTTCTTACAATATTATTCTATCATTTATCTTTGCTTCGCTTGTAGCCTTTTTATAGTTTTTTATCGCCCCAAATCATATTTTCTTTTTTCTCTCCTTCCAATCCCCACCAATATTCAATTTCGCTTATCCCTCCTCTTCTCACCAAACCCCAATTATATTATACCTCCTAGCCTATGCCCCCCCACACAATCATCACCGACCCAAAGCCCCTCCCAACCCCAATTGTCCTTAACAAAATTGTGGGTGGGTCCAAAAGTCATTTTCATCACCACCGTTACTCCCAGAAAATTGGGTTGTAGGCCAGCGGGCTGTGACAGGTCTTGTGAGCACCGCAGTCTGCGCACCTGGAGCAAGATCAGCGGGCCTGGCCGGCGGGCCGGGTGCGGCCACAGCGCACCTCGGCAACAACGTTTGCCAGTTCGGGTCTGTTGCGCCTGCGCACTGGTGGGGTGGGGGGGGGGAGGCTCCGGTGAATGGGGCTTGCCGCGAGGGGGCCGGCTGGCGGCAAGAAAGTGCCGCTGATCGCGCGGGGGCCGGCGCCGACCGGGCTCGGCCGTGCGTTGCCGTGGCTCGAAAATAGCCGCCAGGCCCGGGCATACACTCCTCCACTGCGCACCAACAACAAACCAGTTGCGCGGGCCCCAACTCTGGGGCCCGGCACCACTCCCCCCACTGCGCACAAAGAAACTACCGACCAGATAGACATACCGAAGCGCCGGCCTAACTGGGCCCCGGCAACCCTCCCCAACTGCCAGGCGCGGACACTAGGCCCGGCAAAGTGCCGCTGATCGCGCGGGGCCCCCCCAGAACGGGCCGGCAAACCGGGGACACAGGGCGATCACAGCGCCGCGTTCACGCACGGAGGAACAAAACAACCGCGCGGCGGTGTTCCGTAACAGCATGTATGGGCTCCGGAACATACCGTGTAAAAAGTTATTATTTTTCGCCTTCGGGCTTTAAAATACGCGGCGAATCCGGGACACTTGCTTGGCATCTCTCTCTGTGTACGGCACGGACATTTTGTGGGCCGAATTGTGTATGTTCCTCTGTGCTGCACATTGAAAGTACGTCCAGTGCCGACATGTGCCCCTGAGCCCCCTCAGGTCTCCCAAACCGCGTCCATTCCCCAACCCAAAATACGTGCTGCCACGAGGAACAAAAATCTTGGCCGCTATCTCCCTCTTCCCGACAATTGTCCCGAATGACCAATAGCCGTAAATGGAGGGGAAGTGGGGAGTGGAGGAAAGGGGTGTGGAGGAAGAGGGGCAAGGGAGGGGAGGGGAAGATAAGGAAGGAGGAGGAGGAGAGGGAAGAGGAGGGGAGAGGAGGGGAGGGGAGAGTGTTACGACCTGCAGTAATAACTGAAACCCTTACAACTATCACAAAGGTCCAGAGACTTTATTAATGACATTCGCAGAGATAACTTCTCAACGCCTAGCTAGTCTTTCTGATTCTAAGGGAAAGCAGGGCGGGAGGAGGATTACTGTAAAAGCAAGTAATTGGGCGTAACTACAATAACATAAGTATGACATAACATGAGTGACACTGATCTGCACAAAAACCCTCCCTCTGAAAAGAAATCAACAACACAGCACCAACCCATTAACTAAGGTAAGGCTCATGCATAGCAAATGATAATACACTGGAGGAAAGTCAAACATAGTCCGGATACTTCACAACCGGCCTAGAAACACGTCACCAGGGTGGGGAGGCGAGGGTGAGGGGAGGAGATGTGGGGGAGGGGAGGGAGGGAAGTGGGAGGGGTGTTAAGAGAGGGAGGGGGTCTCTTTTCATTTCGCACCACAGAAAGACATAGCGCGGCTTTTCAATCTTGCACATTTTGCTCCTCGATAAATTTGTACGTAGCCCCTGGGGAGGAAGAGACGAAAGCGAAATAAAAAATAAGGGAAGTGGTTTCTAGATAGCGATGGCAAAAACCACCCGGCGCCTCCCCATCCCCACAATAAAAACTGTGACCAAAACCCCCCGCCCCCCCCTGCTGACCCCGAGACCCTGACCCCCCCCCCCCCTGACCCCCCAACCCCCCACCCACCCCCCCCCCCCCCCCCGGACCCCCCCCCCCCCGCCCCCCCCCCCCCCCCCGGCCCCCCCACCCCCCCCCCCCCCCCCCCCCCCCCCCCCCCCCCCCCCCCCCCCCCCCCTCCCCCCCCCCCCCCTCCCCACCCCCCCCCCCCCCCCCCCCCACCCCCCGGGTAACACTTCAGTCTTTAGAGATACAGTGCGCCACCGTGACGCCCTGGCAAGATGGCATATAACTCTGTCTGTCTCTCTCTGTCTCTGTCTCTGTCTCTGTCTGTCTCTCTCTCTCTCTCTCTCTCTCTCTCTCTCTCTCTCTCTCTCTCTCCTCTCCTCTCTCTCCCTCTCTCTCTCTCTCTCTCCCTCTCTCTCCCTCTCTCCCCCTCTCTCTACCTCATTGGAGACCCTCTAACTAGCTTTAATTGGACTTTACTGGACTTTATTTTGGATTAACAGTTTAGATGAGTTTTAGATGAGTTTAATTCAGTTAATAGTCACGTGTACCGAGGTAAAGTGAAAAGACAATACATGATTACAATCGAGTCATTCAAACATGGCTGATCTATCTCTCCCTCCTAACCCCATTCTCCTGCCTTTTCCCCTTAACCCCTGACACCCGTACTAATCAAGTATCTGTGCATCTCTTACTTAAAAATATCCACTGACTTGGCCACAGTCGTCTGTGGCAATGAATTCCACGGATTCACACCCTCTGACTAAAGAAATTCCTCCTCATCTTCTTCCTGATGGAACGTCCTTTAATTCTGAGGCTGTGCCCTCTGGTCCTAGACTCGGGTCCAGGCCCAGCGCCGCCCAACGCTCATCGTACGGTAATCCACTCATTCCCGGATTTGTCTTGTGAACCTCCTCTGGACCCTCTCCAGAGCCGGCACATCCTTCCTCAGATATGGGGCCCAAAACTGCTCGCAATACTCCAAATGCGGCCTGACCAGTGCCTTATAGAGCCTCAGCATTACAACCCTGTTTTTGTATACAAGTTCTTCTTGAAATAACTTTCCTAAGTGCGAGGAGCAGAATTAGGCCATTCGGCCCATCGAGTCTATTCCGCCATTCAATCTCCCTCCCGACATTGAGTTTGCTTTCTCTCGACCGGCAACGTCGCCCAATTCTTCCCTCCAGAGATGCTGCCCGTAGTTGAGTAGCTGCGGCATTTTGTGTGAACCACTCACCTTTTCACCCCAGTCTTTCCCCCAGCTGTTTTTCACGATCCAGTACGGGTTATATTCTTCTGGCAAAAAGGAATACACAGAACGTGAAGTGATCTTGGATCGGGATCACGGAATATTGAATATACGGACGAGAGGGGTGTGGGTGGGGGGGCAGAGAGAGGGGCGACAGCTTGACTCCATGGTCCCGGAGGGGGATTGCTGCCTCACAGCGCCAGAGACCTGGGTTCGATCCCGACCACGGGTGCTGTCTGTACGGAGTCTATGTAAGTTCATAAGTGATAGGAGTAGAATTAGGCCATTCGGCCCATCATGTCTACTCCGCCATTCAATCGTCGCTGATCTATCGCTCCCTCTTAACCCCATTCTCCTGACTAATAGACAATAGGTGCAGGAGTAGGCCATTCGTCATTCGAACCAGCACTGCCATTCAATGTGGCACAGATTCACCACCCTCTGGCTAAAGAAATTCCTCCTCATCTCCATTCTAAAGGTACGTCCTTTAATTCTGAGGCTGTGCACTCTAGTCCTAGACTCTCCCACTAGAGAAAACATCCTCTCCACATCCACTCTATCCAGGCCTTTCAGTGTTCGTAGTGTAGGTAAGATAGCAACATAGAATATAGGTGCAGGAGTAGGCCATTCAGGCCTTCGAGCCAGCACCGCCATTCAATATGATCATGGCTGATCATCCAGGATCAGAACCCCCGTTCCTGCTTTCTCCCCATATCCCTTGATTCCGTTAGCCCTAAGAGCTAAATCTAACTCTCTCTTGAAAACATCCAGTGAATAGGCCTCCACTGCCATCCGTGGCAGAGAATTCCACAGATTCAAACTTTCTGGGTGAAAAAGTTTTTCCTCATCTCAATCTTTGATGGCTGACCCCTTATTCTTAAATTGCGTGGCCCCTGGTTCTGGACTCCCCCAACAGGGGGAACATTTTTCCTGCATCTAGCCTGTCCAACCCCTTAAGAATTTTATATTTCTATAAGATCCCCTCTCATCCTTCTAAATTCCAGCGAATACAAGCCCAGTCGATCCATTCTTTCATCATATGTCAGTCCCGCCATCCCGGGAATTAACCTGGTGAACTTACGCTGCGCTCCCTCAATAGCAAGAATGTCCTTCCTCAAATTAGGAGACCAAGACTGCACACAATACTCCAGGTGTGGTCTCTCCAGGGCCTTGTACAACTGCAGCAGGACCTCTTTGCTCCTATACTGAACTCCTCTCATTATGAAGGCCATTGGCTTTCTTCGCTGCCTGCGGTACCAGCATGCTTACTTTCAGTGACTGATGTACAAGGACACCCAAGGGCATATACGGAAGGGTAAGGTGTGAAAATAAGAGATCAAAGGGGATGAAGCTGAAGGGATGTTGCCTGGGTTACGGGCTAGGGGTGGCTCCTGATCGCCCCACCACCCCCGTGGGGAGGGGAGGCGGTGGGGGGAGGTGCTGGAAGGGAGGGGGGGGGCAAGGCTTGGGGGGATGATTCTTATCTGTTCCGTAGCCAACTATTAGCATGGCGTGATAACCTACATTCTTGTTCGTTTGGTTATCTGTTCGGATAATTCCTCCTTTGTAATGCTTTTGTTGGAAGGTCAAAGTCAAAGTCAAAAGAGTTTATTGTCATGTGTCCCTGACAGGACAATGACATTCTTTCTTTGCATAGCACAACAGAACATAGTAGGCATTGAAATTACAATTTATTATACGAAATACACACATTTAATTATTAAATTAATAAAGGGAGAATAGCTTAATGTTTCGGGTTTTGTCCGTGCCAGAATAGCGCACAGAGCCTCCCACAGGAAAGATTGTCAAGCTTGTAAGGGTTCAGAAAGATTTAAGTCAAAGTAGCTAGGAAATAGATGAGGTTGGTTTGAGGGGCCAGAGGATAGATAGGCTCAAGGTAGAGGACAGAGGAAATGGACTCAAGGTGAAGGGGGGAAAGATTTAATAGGAATCTGAGGGGGGAGGAATGGAGGGAGGGAAAGAGAGGGGAGGAAAGAAAGCAAAGGAGAAAGAGGGAAAGGGAGGAGGAAGGGAGATGGGTGGTCGGAAGACAGGGTGGGAAATGTGAGAGAGAGGAATTATAGGGAGGGTGGAGAGGGGAGGTAGAGGGAGGGGGAGGAAAGGGGAGGGGGAGAGAGGGAGCTGAGTGGGAGGAGAGAGAGATGGAGGGTAGAGGAGGGAGGGGGGAGATTAAACTACGGTTTGGTTTTGTCCACTACTCACTAGTTTCATTGGGCAGCAGCAACTACGCATATTTTTAATCTTTTATACGGGCTTGTTCTCATTCCTTGTGCAGTTCTGTCTCAAACCAACACCCCCCACCTTCTTGGCGGTATAGGGGGGTTATGCATCTTCCCCTGTAGACCTGCACACACACAGTCATCTTCTTGCGGCCTCCTCCTGTCGCCGCACCTCCTCAACCACCAATGTCCTCCGCTCTGATGTTGTGGCCTTTCGCCAAGTTGGTTTACTTGTCGTAAGGCCAAAGCCTCCTCTTCCCTGCTGCACTTGCCCCACAACGTCTTTGTGCCTCAGGGCTGATGAAGCTTGCTGTACTGCATCAGATGGTGTCCACTTCCGGCCGGTTTATACTTCCTCCGTTACTAGGGGGCGCAACAGCACTGATGGTCTTGTCTCTAGAGTCCCTCAGTGTCATCTGGAGTCTTACTTTGGAACACTTGTATTCCTCTGTTAGACTAGTGATAAAAATGCTGGAGAAACTCAGCGGGTGAGGCAGCATCAATGGAGCGAAGGAATGGGTGACGTTTCAGGTCGAGACCCTTCTTCAGACCTATCTCAGGATATCTCCAGGGTGAGGGGGCGAGAGGGGAACACTCACCACGGCGCACTACATCTTGAAAAGCCACGGCCATATATCCACCGTTGCAGTTGTTTGTCTTCTTCCCGCAGTCCAGGAGCTCTGGTGGAAAGAAGACAACATCGCACTTTAAGAATAAGGGGCAGGAGGTTAGGAGCAAGGAGATCCTTCTGCAGTTGTACAGGGCCCTGGTGAGACCACACCTGGAGCATTGTGTGCAGTTTTGGTCTCCTAATTTGAGGAAGGACATTCTTGCTATTTAGGGAGTGCAGTGTAGGTTTACAAGGTTAATTCCCGGGATGGCGGGACTGTCATATGATGAAAGAATGGGTCGACTGGGCTTGTATTCGCTGGAATTTAGAAAGATGAGAGGATATCTTATAGAAATGTATAAAATTCTTAAGGGATTGGATGGGCTAGATGCAGGAAAAATGTTCCCCGATGTTGGGGGAGTCCAGAACCAGGGGTCACACAGTTTAAGAATAAGGGGTCGGCCATTTAGGACTGAGATGAGGAAAAACTTTTTCACCCAGAGAGTTGTGAATCTGTGGAATTCTCTGCCACAGAAGGCAGTGGAGGTCAATTCACTGGATATTTTCAAGAGAGAGTTAGATTTAGCTCTTGGGGCTAACGGAATCAAGGGATATGGGGAGAAAGCAGGAACATTTCATCAAATCAGGTACTGATTCTGGATGATCAGCCATGATCATATTGAATGGCGTTGCTGGCTCGAAGGGCCGAACGGCCTACTCCTACACCTATTTTCTATGTTTCTATTAGTTGGGTAGGAGATGAGATGGGACCCATTAAATATCCACTCAAGACCAGAGGCAAAACTCTGCAGTAACTGAACGGGTCAGGTAGCATCTCTGGAAGACACTAGTCTTAGAGTCATACGTCGTGGAAACAGGCCCTTCGGCCCAACTCATGACCTTGTGAAGATAGACTCAAAATGCTGGGGTAACAGGCAGCGTCTCTGGGGAGAAGGAATGGGTGACGTTTTGGGTCGAGACCCTTCTTCAGACTAATGTCAGGGGAGTGGACGAGACAGAGATAATACGATCATTTTGACCTTATGACAAGATAGAAAGGGGGGTGGAAGATTACAACCTTCACGTGGTCCGCCCTGTTTCGACTAATGCAATTAACTCGACATGCACAAACAGAAGATCAAGTAGAACAAGTTGTCCAACAACTTTAGGCTGCGCACGCCACACGACAGAAGAAGAAGCAGATAGAAAGGGTGCAGGGAGAATTTACAAGATTCTTTATTGAAACGTACAGAGAATAGTGAAAGGCCTGGATAGAGTGGATGTGGAGAGGATGTTTCCACTAGTGGGAGAGTCCAGGACTAGAGTGCACAGCCTCAGAATTAAAGGACGTTTTATCAGGAAGGAGATGAGGAGAAATTTATTTACGTCAGAGGGTGGTGAATCTGTGGAATTCTTTTCCACAGAAGGCTGTGGAGGCCAAGTCAGTGAATATTTTTAAGGCAGATAGATAGATTCTTGATTAGTACGGGTGTCAGAGTTATGGGGGAGAAGGCAGGAGAATGAGGTTGGGAGGGAGAGATAGATCAGCCACGATTGAATGGCAGAGTAGAGTTGATGGGCCTGACTCTGTTATCTTTAAGAGCCCCATCTAACTCTCTCTTGAATGTATCCAGAGAACCGGCCTCCACCGCCCTCTGAGGCAGAGAATTCCACAGACTCACAACTCTCTGTGTGAGAAAGTGTTTTCTTGTCTCCTTTCTAAATTGCTTACCACTTTTTCTTAAACTGGTTCTGGACTCCCCCAACATCGGGAAAATGTTTCCTGCCTCTAGTGTGTCCAAACCTTTAATAAGCTTATATGTTTCAATAAGATTCCCTCTCATCCTTCTAAACTTCAGAGTATACAAGCCCGGCCGCTCCATTCTCTCAGTATGTGACAGTCCCGCCATCCTGGGAATTAACCTGGTGAACCTACACTGCACTCCCTCAATAGCAAGAATGTCCTTCCTTAAATTTGGAGACTTCTTCTTGCGTACGGTGTGAACATCCTAAAGTTGTTGGACAACCTGTTCTATTTGATCTTATTTGATTGTGCACGCCACGTTGATTGGATTTGTCGAAATAGGGCGGACACGTGAAGGTTGCAATCTCCCACCCCAAATTTGGAGACCAAAACTGCACACAATACTCCAGGTGTGGTCTTACTAGGGCCTTGTACAACTGCAGAAGGATCTCTTGTGATAGTCTCAGCCACAACTACCTCCTCCGGCAGCTTGTTCCATACACCCACCACCCTCTGTGTGAAAATGTTACCTCTCAGACTCCTATTAAATCTTTTCCCTTCACTTTAAACCCATGTCCTCTGGTCCTCGATTCACCTACTAGACAATAGACAATTGACAATAGATGCAGGAGTAGGCCATTCGGTCCTTCGAGCCACCATCGCCATTCAATGTGATCATGGCTGATCATCCCCAAACAGTACCCCGTTCCGGCTTTCTCCCCATATCCCCTGACTCCGCTATCTTTAAGAGCCCAATTTAGCTCTCACTTGAAAGTGTCCAGAGAACCGGCCTCCACCGCTCTCTGAGGCAGAGAATTCCACAGACTCACAACTCTCTGTGTGAATTCCACAGACTCACAACCACCCTCTGTGTGAAAAGGTCGCCCCTCAGACTCCTATTAAATCTTTTCCCCTTCACTTTAAACCCATGTCCTCTGGTCCTCGATTCACGTACTCTGGGCAAGAGGCTCATTTGAATTAACATTGCTTCATTAAACCGTCCATTAAAGGTTGGCGCCAGGAGAAGCCGGCGGACTTCCTTCCCACCCGGATTGAGGTCACGGCGTTCCCCGGCCTTTGTCCTTACCTTGCTCTGACAGCGTGATGAGTTTTTCCTCCCGGATGGACACATGGGATTCGACGTTCCCGACCATGGCGGAGGCCCAGCAGGAGCTACACTTCGACTGTGAGGGAACAAAAACAAGGTCGCACCTTCTCTCCAGAGTCAAGTCGTGCGTCCCGAAGACGACCTTAGCGACGCCGGCGCAGCAGGTAGAGCTGCTGCCTTGCCAAGATGCAGCACGGAAATCCACAGGAGATGCTTTCCTGTGGCTATAAAACTGTACAACTCCTCCCTCTTCTGTCATGGGGTAGTCTGAAACTGACTCCCCTCCCCACCCCCAATCTGCACATCCCCCAATCCTTTCCGTTCGTCACCTTAGACAATAGACAACAGGTGCACGAATAGGCCGCTCGGCCCTTCGAGCCAGCACCGCCGTTCAATGTGATCATGGCTGATCATCCCCAATCAGTACCCCGTTCCTGCCTCCTGACCATTGACTATTGAACCATTGAGCTATTGACCTTTGCAAATCACCCTCAGTGTGGAAACAGGCGCTTCGGCCCAACTTGCCCACACCGGCCAACATGTCCCAGCTGCACTAGTCCCACCTCTACACGTTTGGTCCATATCTGTCTAAACCTGTCCTATCCATGTACCTGCTATCCAAAACTGTTTCTTAAACGTTGGGATAATCCCAGCCTCAACTACATCCTCTGGCAGCTTGTTCCATTCACCCACCGCCCTCTGTGTGAAAATGTCACCCCTCAGATTCCTAATAAATCTTTACCCCTTCACTTTAAACCTATGTCCTCTGGTCCTCGATTCCCCGACTCTGGGCAAGAGACTTAATGCATCTACCCGATCTATTCCTCTCATGATTTTAGACACCTGTATAAGATCACCCTTGATCCTCCTGCGCTCCAAGGAATAGAGACTCAGCCTGCTCAACCTCTCACTACAGCTCAGGCGTTCTAATCCTGGCAACAGCCTCGTAAATCTTCTCTCTCCGTATCTGGAGAGGGTGATTGGGATGGGCCGAAGGGCCTGTTTGCTAGTTGCGTCATTGAAACTACAACTCAGTGGGACGCCAAGTTATAGGAGTAGAATAAGGCCATTCGGCCCATCGAGTCTCCTCCACCATTTAATCAGGTTGATCTATCTTTCCCTCCCAACCCCATTCCCCTGCCTTCTCCCCATAACCCCTGACACCTGCACTAATCAAGAATATCTATCTCTGCCTTAAATATATCCACTGACTTGGCCTCATCAGCCCTCTGTGGCAAAGAATTCCACAGATTCACCACCCTCTGACTAAAGAAATTCCTCATTTCCTTCCTAAAGGAACATCCGTTAATTCTGAGGCTGTGCCCTCTGGTCCTAGACTCTCCTACTAGTGGAAGCATCCTCTCCACATCCACTCTGTCCAGGCCTTTCACACCTGACTCCTAAAATTCGTTTTGCGCTAAAATTCGACTTAAATGCCTCTATCGTATCTGCCTCCATCGCCGCCAACGGGCTGGCACGGTGGTGCAGTGGATAGAGTCGCAGCCTCACAGCGGCAGAGACCCGGGTTCGATCCCGACCAGGGGCGCTGTCTGTACGGAGTTTGCACGTTCTCCCCGTGACCTGTGTGGATTTTCTCTGGGTGCTCCAGTTTCCTCCCACACTCCAAAGATGTGCAGGCCAGTAGATTAATTGGCTTGATGTGTGTAAATTGTCCCTAGTGTGTGCAGGATAGTATAAATGTACACACATATATGATCCCCGCACATTAACACTACCCTACACGCTCTAGGGACAATTTTACATTAATACCAAGCCGATTAACCTACAAACCTGAATATGTAGGTTACTTGGATTGGTATAATTGTAAAATAGTCCCTAGTGTGTGTAGGATAGCGTTAATGTGCGGGGATCGCTGGTCGGCGCGGACTAGGTGGGCAGAAGGGCCTGTTCCCGAGCTGTATCTCTAAACTAAACTAATCTAAACAACCGCAGATAAAATGTATAGGAAGGAACTGCAGATGCTGGTTTAAATCGAAGATAGGCACACAATGCTGGAGTAACTCAGCGGGACAAGCAGCCTCTCAGGAGAGAAGGAATGGGGGACGTTTCAGGTCGAGACCCTTCTTCAGACTGAGAGTCGTGGGGGGGAGGGGAAATGAGAGAGATAGACGGTGATGTAGAGAGATAAGAGAGCGTGAAAGACAGATATGTAATAAAAGTAATGATGATAAAGGATAGACATAGAAACATAGAAAATAGGTGCAGGAGTAGGCCATTCGGCCCTTCGAGCCTGCACCGCCATTCAATATGATCATGCCTGATTATCCAACTCAGTATCCTGTACCTGCCTTCTCTCCATACCCCCTGATCCCTTTAGCCACAACGGCCACATCTAACTCCCTCTTAAATATAGCCAATGAACTGGCCTCAACTACCTTCTGTGGCAGAGAATTCCAGAGACTCACCACTTTCTGTGTGAAAAATGTTTTCCTCATCTCGGTCCTAAAGGAATTCCCCCTTATCCTTAGACTGTGACCCCTTGTTCTGGACCTCCCCAACATCGGGAACAATCTTCCTGCATCTAGCCTGGCCAACCCCTTAAGAATTTTGTAAGTTTCTATAAGATCCCCCCTCAGTCTTCTAAATTCTAGCGAGTACAAGCCGAGTCTATCCAGTCTTTCCTCATATGACAGTCCTGACTTCCCAGGAATCAGTCTGGTGAACCTTCTCTGTACCCCCTCTATGGCAAGAATGTCTTTCCTCAGATTTGGAGACCAAAACTGTACGCAATACTCCAGGTGTGGTCTCACCAAAATCCTGTACAACTGCAGTAGAACCTCCCTGCTGCTATACTCAAATCCTTTCGCTATGAATGCTAACATACCATTTGCTTTCTTCACTGCCTGCTGCACCTGCATGCCTACTTTCAATGATTGGTGTACCATGACACCCGGTCTCGCTGCATCTCCCCTTTTCCTAATCTGCCATCATTCAGATAATAGCTACTCCCCTGTTTTTGCCACCAAAGTAGATAACCTCACATTTATCCACATTATACTGCTTCTGCCATGCATTTGCCCACTCACCCAGCCTATCCAAGTCACCGTGCAGCCTCCTAGCATCCTCCTCACACCTAACACTACCCCCCAGCTTAGTGTCATCCGCAAACTTGGAGAAGTTGCATTCAATTCCCTCGTCCAAATCATTAATATATATTGTAAATAGCTGGGGTCCCAGCACAGAGCCTTGCGGTACTCCACTAATCACTGCCTGCCATTCTGAAAAGGACCCGTTTACTCCTAACCTTTGCTTCCTGTCTGCCAGCCAGTTCTCTATCCACATCAATACTGAACCCCCAATACCGTGTGCTTTAAGTTTGTATACTAATCTCTTATGTGGGACCTTGTCGAAAGCCTTCTGAAAGTCTAGATATAACCCATCCACTGGTTCTCCCTTATCCACTCTACTAGTTACATCCTCGAAAAATTCTATAAGATTCGTCAGACATGATTTACCTTTCGTAAATCCATGCTGACTTTGTCCAATGATTTCACCACTTTCCAAATGTGCTGCCATCCCATCATTAATAACTGACTCTAGCAGTTTCCCCACTCCGTTGTTAGACTAACTGGCCCCGTTTTCTCTCTCCCTCCTTTTTTAAAAAGTGGGATTTCATTAGCTACCCTCCAATCCTCAGGAACTACTCCAGAATCTAAGGAGTTTTGAAAAATTATCACTAATGCATCCACTATTTCTGTGGCTACTTCCTTGAGTACTCTGGGATGCAGACTATTCGATTTTGAGGGAGTCTAGCTATGTCGGCTGGGTGAAAAGGTTTTTCCACATCACAGTCCTAAATAGTCTACCCCTTATTCTTAAACTGCGACCCCTGGTTCTGGACTCTCCGAATATGGGGAACATTTTTCCAGCATCTAGGCTGTCTAATCCTTTAAGTATTTTATATGTTTCTATAAGATACCCTCTCATCCTTCTAAATTCCAGCGTGTACAAGCCCAGTCGCTCCATTCTTTCATCATATATCAGTCCCTCCATCCATGGAATTAACCTGGTGAACCTACGCTACACTCCCTCAAAAGCAAGAATATCCTTCCTCAAATTAGGAGACCAAAACTGTACACAATACTCCAGGTGTGGTCTCACCAGAGCCCTGTACAACTGCAGTTGGACCTCCTTGCTCCTGAACTCAAATCCTTTCGCAATGAAGGTCAACATGTGGCCTGATATCATTTACTTTCCTGATGGCAGTGTTTTGGGATCATTCTGATTCGATCTGTCTTTTCACAAACTTGCTGCTATTTTTTGTGTTTTTGTGTTTATTTGTGGTGGGGCGTAGTTTTTTCCGTTGCAGAAAGCGTGCCAACTTTAGAGGGGTGAGAGTAGAGTCTGCAATGCTGCGCCATGCATCAGTAACACAATCTGCAGCGAGCACAGTGTCACCAACTTTCTCACACCCAAACAAGGGACAAAAGGTCAAAATACGGGACAAATTCTATATGGCAATTTGTTGACCGACTCGGCCGTGAGTGGGTGAATGATGAGTTGGCCCGGGTGCTGGACTGCTCACAAAGCTCTGCTGGCGGGCCAGCTGAGGAATTTGGGCCTGGGGGCCGCACGCAAAGTCCGGTGTCCCGTCCAATTCGTGAACCGATGATCGGCCATGAGAAGAGGGGTGGTGGTGTCGGCGGTAAGCGATGGTCCAAAGGTCGGACAGCTGGCCGGGCTGCCAACTGACCAATGGGGCCACGGGCGAGGCGCTGCTGCTGCACTACGTCGGGACTGGTGAGGCGGGGTCGGACGCGGCACTCCGACCCGACAGTCCCCTCAACCCAAGTAGTTGCGGTCAAATACGGGACAATGGCAGTCCCGTAGGGGACAAACCAATTTAGCCCAATATACGGGATGTCCCGGCTAATACGGGACAATTGGCGACCCTAACGGTGCAGCAAGAGAGATGCTTGGGGCCGGTGGAGGGGAAGATGCTTGACTTGACTTGAGTTTAGTTTAGTTCATCTTAGCTCAGCTTAGCTTAGTTCGAAGTCCAGCACATCCTTCCTCAGATATGGTGCCCAAAACAGCTCACAATACTCCAAATGCAGCCTGACCAGCACCTTATAGAGCCTCAGCATTACATCCCTGTGTTTGTGTACAGGTAGGCCCTCCTTGGTCATGACTGACCATGGGTGATGCATCCTAGTTTGCAGGTGATGTGTGGTCGGATGCAAGCCTGGGCGATGTCATATGGAGGACAGGCTGTTGCCCATGCAGCAAGCCCCCCCCCCCCCCCTCTATGTTGCTGATTGAACCAAAGGAACAGCAGGGCCATTACAGTTTGGCACCAACGCCATCGCAGGAGCTGCCAGAGCGAGGTTGTAGACAACGACAACTGCCTTAGGGGCTCTGACTCCAGATTTTCTTGAGGTTTACTCCTTGAGCCTTTTCTATGACTGGATATGGCCACAAGGTAGCGGAGGGTTTAAATCAGAACTTTCTCCCACCTAGATGGACCGCCTTCCCAGGCTGACGAGCCCCATCTGACCGAGACTCATGGGGGGCGGGAGCGTCTACCTTACCGTGCAGGTCTATAGCACCAGCCCACTGCCCTTTGTGTACATGCCCTCTTGAAATAAATGCTGGCATTATCTAGCTCTCCCGTGATTCTCAGTCTGAAGAAGGGTCTCGAACCAGGGGATCGCTGGTCAGTGCGGACCCGGTGGGCTGAAGGGCCTGTTTCCCTGCTGTATCTCCAAGATAAACGTCTGAAGAAGGCTCTCGATCCAAAACGTCCCCCCATTCCTTCTCTCCAGAGATGCCGCCTGTCCCGCTGAGCTAGTCCAGCATTTTGTGTCTGTCTTCAGCCTAAACGGGCGTCGGAGGTTATGGGGAGAAGGCAGGAGAATGGGGTTGGGAGGGAGAGATAGATCAGCCATGATTGAATGGTGGAGTAGACTCGATGGGCCGAATGGCCTAATTCTGCTCCTGTCACAAATGATCTTGCGCGGTGCAAAGAGGTTTATTTTAAATGGCCATTTCTTGCTAACTCATCTGTAAGTCCCTGTGTTTCACAATGCTTCCTGTCAATGTTTACCCCTTGATTCCACTTCCCCTTCAGGCTTCGACGTAAAAGGAGACACAAAAAATTCCCCATTCCCCCCCCCCCCGCCCATCTTTGTTCTTGCACCTCCCCCTCCCCCCCCCCTTCTTCCTCCACCGCCGGGTCCATCTTTGTTCTCGGTCCCCCTTCCTCTTCCTCCCACACCCGGACACTCATTGTTCTTGGTCCCCCTTCCCTCTTCCCCTTCCCGCCAAGTTCCTCTGTTCTCACACCCCCCCCCCCCACTTCCTTCTTCCCCTCCCACATTGGTATTCCCCCCCTCCACCCCACCCTTCCCCGCATTGGCCGTCATTAGTCAAAGCATTTTAGTTTCAGAGATACAGCGCGGAAACAGGCCCTTTGGCCCACCAAGTCCACACCGACCAGCGATCACCACATATTAACACCATCCTACACACACTAGGAACAATGTACACTGACACCAAACCAATTACCCTGAAAATCTGCACGTCTTTGGAGTGCGGGAGGAAACCGGAGATCCCGGAGAAAAGCCACGCAGGTCACGAGGAGAACGTACAAACTCCGTACAGCCAGCACCCGTAGCCGGGATCGATCCCGGGTCTCTGTCGCTGAGGCAGCAACTCTAGCGCTGCACCACTGTGACACTCAAGAAAGACATTAGTCTTCAGCGTCACTTGAACCTGATAGTCTTTTGCGCTTTATTTATTTACTAGATCAAGTGCAGACCAGATGGGTCTGTTCCTCCAACGCGCAGGGGAGGGAGGGGGGCGCTGCCGCGGCTTCACACACACACACACACTAACCACCCCCCACAAACACGGGGGGAGGGGAGGTGAGAGAGGGGGGTGAATGGGGGGGAGGGGGAGATGGGGTGGGGAGAGGGGGAGAGAGGGGAGGGGGAAGAGACGTGGAGAGGCGAAGGAGAGAAGGAGATGGAGATGAGGAGGAGAGGTGGGAGGAGGTGGGGGGGAGAGGGAGGAGATAGGGAGAGAGGGAGCAGATGGGGAGAGGGCGGAGAGAGGGAGGGAAGGGGGGAAGGGCGAGAGAGGGGGAAGGACGAGAGAGGGGGAAGGACAAGAGAGGGGGAAGGACAAGAGAGGGGGGATGGGAAGGGGGATGAGAGCGGGAGTGGGGGAAGGGGAGAGAGGGGTAGGGGAAGGGGGGTGCCAGAGATGGGGGAAAGAGTGAGGAGGGGGGGAGAGAGAGTGGGGAGGGAGGAGGGGGAGGGGGAGAGGGGGGAAGGGACAGAGGGGGTAGAGAGGGGGAAGAGTGGGGATGGAGGGGGAGAGGGGAGGGGGAGAGAGTGCGAGATCTTTCAAACTTTGTTATTTCTTGTTCAGTCACCATTCCTTCTATCAAGCAAATTAAATATGAATACATTTTTTTTTAATCAATTGTAGATATTTATAAACTTCTAAAGACAATATTAACTTTCAAACGATTAACCTTTGATTTAAAAAAAAAGTGCTACCATGTACCAAACTGGATGTATTTTGGTAACATCCTCTTGTGTCTCTTGTGCCCTCTGCTCAGCACTGCTTTTCGACCTCTCATTGCATTGTCCCTTGACCATCCTGCAACGATTGCTCCAATTTCTTGGCATCATGCAAAAAAAAGAGAAATATATTCATCATGATGTAGATATTTAAAAAACTTGTAAAGACAATTTTATCTACTGTAGACTTTTATAAACTTCTAAACTCGATTATATCTATCAATGCATTAACATGATTAAAAAAGACATCACGCTATTGTGTACCGTTTTGGCTGTATTTTGTCAACCTATTGTTGTGACTCTTGTTCCATGCAAACTTCCCTAATTTTTCGGAGATCCCCAAGAGGTTCAGTCCTTTCTTGTTGTGTCTCTTGTTCACTTCTGCTCCTTACTGCTTCTCAACGTCTCTTTGCCGAGTCCCTTGACCATCCTGCAACTTGTTTGCTCCTGCATGATTTAGAAAAATGAGATATTTATTTCAATGTAGATATAAATAAAAATGGAATTGACAATTTTATCTATCAACAAAAAGAGATTTGCTATCATATACCGATTTAGGTGTTTTCTATCAACTTCTTGTTGTGTCGCTTGTTCCATGCTGTCCTTGCTTTATTTCTCGCAAATCCCAAAGACCCCGAGTCTAAATATCTGGGATTGAGAAATGAGGTGACAGTGACAGCTGTAGACTAAAAGGCAGCATTTGCATGGAACTGCATGGTATTAGGGCATTCTGATAAAACAGAAGTACATATGTATCAAGGATTTTAAAAAAAACACTGCACTGGCACCAAATATTTTCAAATACTGACCTTTCATCCATCTTAAGAACCAAAGTTGATAATCACTGATGGTTACAGAATTGTCAATTCACTGCAACTCCTGAAAAAATGCAGTCAATGCTTACATACAAACTAACTCGACAATAGACCAAAGTGGAAAGTAACACTCATGTCAAACAACAGAAAAGTAAAGATAATTTCCCACAAGGCAGAATATATAACCACATAACCTTGATACTCAATGCCATAACCAGCACCAAATCATCAAACATCAATATCTTGGCAATCATCATTTACTCAATAATTGATAATAATTGAACTGAAATTAAAGAAAAGCAATTTCAGTTGTCTAATTCAGCGGATCAAATAAGTGCAAAGTTTTTTAAGTTATGCAATAATCTTTTCAAAAATAATTATTCAAATATAAATAAATGTTGAAAAAATCGTCTATGTGTGAAAAAAAAGCGTTTACCTTTTTAAAATGGTTTAAATCAAAATAATGAATGTAATCAAAAATTAAAAGATTTTCAAAACAAACAAAAATAAAAAACGGCAAAAACCAGTGTTTTTATCGAACAATATTTTGATAATCGGCTTCCGAACTTTGTTGTCTAGATATGAAGCGCGAATGACCGTTGGCGAAGAACGTTCTGGAAACAGCTTCCAAGCGGGCAACGCGAGCGACCTGGAAATAACGGGCGTCAACAGCTGAGGGGAGGTGGATTGGGCTGGAGCTAGTGTCGACAGTTGTTCGGGCCGGAATGTTCTGGAATGTGTGCGGGGCGGAGCGAAAGAGACAGTCGGACTCAGGTTCTCAGGTTAGAAAATGAGTTTACGGGGAGAACGGCTGCCAAGTCTCTGAGGCAAGACGTGTTCGGGATCTCGGTCCTCCGACAGGGCTTCACGGACGACAGGTTCACTTTACCATCGCTTCCTGCTGTGTCGTTAGGAGCGGTTAACAGCGGCGCTGAGTCGCAACGGTCATTATGTTGATCACATGATCACGCGCTTCGACACAGGTGGCGGGGGGCAGGGCTGGGGCTCGAGCAAAGGCAGATGTAAATGAGATCCATTGTGATTGGACATCTGTGAGCATTGGGCATTGTAACATCACACAATAGGACGTTCGTCAACATTCCATGGGCGAGGTGCAGTTTTTTTTGTTGACATTTTTTATTTTTTTTATGATTTTTACCAAATTTGTGATGTTAAGTGACAAATAATTAAATTCATTTCAATGAAAACTAATGGAATCTACAACCTGGCAGGCTGGGGGGGGGCAGGGCGGGGCCAGCAGACTGGTGGGCCAGGTGCAAAGGCATTGTGAGGTATGGGCAACCTTAATATTTTTTTAAACTGTCAGTTTGGTTATAGATTTTAGTAAATATCTCGGGAAATGATCAAATTCATAGAGGATTGGATTTTTGAAATTATAAGGAATAGTTCAACCAGAAAATGTAAAAATGTCACTGTTATTGTAACGTCAGCAGCTGGGCAGTGGTCAGATTTTAAATAAAGGTCAGATTGGTCAACAATTTTAATAAAAATGTCAGGAAAATAATCTACCAACGGTACAGAGGAGTGGATTTCTAAACTCGCAAGGAAAATCTCTACAGAAATATGTAAAGATTTTCCCGTTTCGGCATCTGGTTTACGTTTCACATGCAAAATGACACACACACACACAGTTTTAATAGATATTAGACAAAGTGCAGACCCGTTAGGTCTGTTCCCCCATCGTGCGGTTGTGGAGGGGGGGCAGCATGTCGCGTCACACACACTAACTACCACCCCGCACACACGCTAACTACCCCCTTGATATTATATTAATATTATTAATTTGCTCCTTTTACCCCATGACCGCCCTATCCACTGACGCATAGCCCCCAACTCGCAGGCACGACTAGGGGGCGGGGGTTAGAGAGTGAGGGCAGAGGGAGAGTGGGGAGAGACAGAGAGAGGGGCAGAGACAGAAGGGCAAGAGAGAGAGAGGGGGGTGGAGGGGAGGAGGGTGGGGAGGAGTGGAGAGGGAGGTGGGGAGGGGGAGATGGGGAGAGAGTGGGGAGGGGCAGATGGGGAGAGAATGTGGAGGGGGAAGAGAGGAGAGGGGAAAGGAGGAGACAGGGATAGGGGTAGGGGAAGGGGGTGGTTAGAGAGGGGTGGGGGAGGGGGGGAGAGGGGGGGAGGGGGAAGAGGGGAGGAAAGGGAGAGAGAGAGGAGAGGGGAGGGGAGAGGTGGAGAGACAGTGGAGGGGGAGGAGGGAGAGAGAGGAGGGGAAGAGAGCGGAGGGGAGAGAGAGAAGGGGAGGGGAGAGAGGTGGGAATGGAGAGAGGTGGGGAGGGGGGGGGAGGAAGAGGGGTAGCAGGGAGAGGTGCAAGAGAGGGAAAAGGGGGTGGAGGGGAGATGGGGGTGAAGGTGAGGGAGGGGGAGAGAGAGGGGGGGGTGCGAGGGGAGGAGGGGGGAGGGGTGAGGAGAGAAGGAGGGAGAGGGGGGAAGGGGGAGGAGAGGGGTGGGGAGATGGGAGCGCTGGGGATGGGGGAGAGAGAAGTGGAAGAGTGGGGAGGGAGGGGGGAGAGGTGTAGGGGGAGTGATGGAAGAGGGAGAGAGGGGTATGGGAAAAGGGGTGGGGGAGAGAGGGGAGGAAGGGGGAAGGGAGAGGGGTGGGGGAGGGAAGGGGTGGGGAGGGAGGGGGATGAAGAAAGGGTGGGGACGGAGAGGGGTGGGGGAAGGGGGGAGGTGGGAAGAGTGGGGAGGGAGGGGGAGAGGTGTAGGGGGGGCGTGATGGAAGAGGGAGAGAGGGGTAGGGAAAAGAGGTGGGGGGGAGAGGGGAGGAAGGGGGAAGGGAGGTGGGGGAGGGAAGGGGGTGGGGAGGGAGGGGGTGGAGAGGGGTTGGGAGGGAGAGGGGTGGGGGAAGGGGGGGAGGTGGAAGAGTGGAGAGGGAGGGGGAGGGGTAGGGGGAGTGGTGGAAGAGGGACAGAAGGGTAAGGGGAAGGGGGCAGGGAGGGGAGGATAGAGTTGGAGGTGAGGTGAGAGGGAGGAGAGAGGGGAGGATGAGGATGGGGGAGTGGAGGAGAGTGGGGGGAGGTAAAGGGGGGGACTGGGGTAAGGGGAAGGAGGTGGTAGAGGGGGAGGGTGGGTGAGGGGTAGAGAGGGGTGGGGGAAAGGGAGGAGAGAGGAGAGGGGAAGAGGAAGTGGTGAGAGGAGAGGGGTGAGGGAGAAGAGGGGAGGAGGGGAAGAGGAGAGGGGTGGGGGAGGAGGAGAGGGGTGGGGGAGAAGAGGGAGAGTAAAGGGAGAGGGGGAGGAAGAGAGGGAGGAGAGAGGTGGAGAGAGAGAGAGGAGGTGGGGGAGAGAGAGGGGGGGATAGAGGAGGGGGAGAGAGAGAAAGGGAGGGAGAAAGGTGGGGTGGGGAGGTTAGAGAGTGGGGGTGGGGAGGGAGAGGGGGAGAGTGGGGAGTGAGGGGAGGAGGGGTTGCAGGGAGTGGTGCAAGAGAGAGGGGAAGGGGGTGGGGGGGGAGGGGGGTGAATGGTGGGGGAGGGAGAGAGAGAGGGGGTGATGAGAGGGGTAGGGGAGGGGGGAAAGAGAGGTGGGGGAAAGGGGAGGGAGGGGAGGGAGGAGGGAGAGGGGGAAGGGGAGAAGAGGGGGAAGAGTGTGGAGGGAGGGGGGAGATGGGTAGGGGGAGGGGTAGGAGGAGGGTAGGGGAGAGAGGGAAAGAGTGTGTGTATGGAGGGGGGAGCGGAGAGAGAGGGGGGGGGAGATGGGGAGGGCTGGGGGATGGGGAGAGAGAAGTGGAAGAGTGGGGAGGGAGGGGGAAGAGGTGCAGGGGGAGTGGTGAAAGTGGGAGAGGGGGAAGGGGGAGTGGTGGAAGAGGAAGAAAGGGGTAGGGGAAAGGGGTGGGGGAGATAGGGAGGAGGGAGGGAGAGGGAAAAGAGGTGGGGGAGGGACAGGGGTGTGGGAAGGGGAGAGAGATGTGGAAGAGTGGGGAGGGAGGGGGAGGGTAGGGGGAGTGGTGGAAGTGGGAGAGAGGGAGGGGGTGGGGGGGTTAGGGGGAAGTGGTGGAAGATGGAGAGAGGGGGGTAGGGAAAAAAGGGGGTGGGGGAGAGATGGAAGGGGGTGGGAGAGAGATAGGAAGGGGGGTGGGTGAAAGAGGGATGGGGGTGGGGGAGCAGGGGGGAGAGGGAGGGAGAGGGGTGAGTAGAGGGAGATGGGAGAGGGGAGGAGAGAAATGTGGGGGAGGGGGGGAGGAGGATAGAGGGGAGGGGGGAGAGAGGTGTGGGGTGGGAGGGGGGAGGGGAGGGGAGGGGGATGGGGTTGGGGAGAGATGGGGAAGAGCGTGGAGGAAGGGGGGGAGAGTGGGGAGGGGGTGGGGGGGAGAGAGGGAAGAGGATGGGGGGGGAGAGGGAAGGGGGGGGGGGGGGGTGGTGGGGAGAGAGGGATGGGGATTTTGGGGTGGAGGAGGAGGGGGAGGAGAGGGGGTGAGGAGAGGGGAGATGGAGAGGGGGAGGAGAGGGGGTGGGGGAGGAGAGAGGGATGGTGAAGGGGGAGAGAGATGGGGGAAGGGGGGAGGGATGGGGAAGGAGGGAAAGAGGGAGATGGGGTAGTGGAGGGAGGGGGAAGATTGTGGAGGGAGGGGTGGGGGAGAGAGGGGAAGAGTGGGGCGGTAGAGAGGGAGGGGGAGGGGTAGGGGCAGTCCATCTATTCTCCACTCCCTACCACCCCCTATCCTCTTTCTCTATTCCCACACACGTGATCACGCGCTTCGACGCAGGCTGCGGGGGGGGGGGGGGGGGGGCTGGGGCTGGAGCAAAGGCAGATGTAAATGAGATCCATTCCGATTGGACATCTGTGAGCACTGGGCATTGTGACATCACACAATGGAACGTGCTGGAACATGAGGCGGGGGGGGGGGGGGGGGGGCTGAGGCTGGGGCAAAGGCAGATGTAAATGAGATCCGTTCCGACTGGACATCTGTGAGCATTGGGCATTGTGACATCACACAATGGAATGTTTACCAACATTCTATGGGTGAAAGCAGTTTGATTTTTTTAAGATTTTGAAATATTGGGGAGGGGGGGAAGGATTTTATAAAAAATGTGTACGTAAAAATGTCTAAATGTAATGAGGAGTGCATTAGCAAATGTAAAACCGCAATCTCTAGCAAAATGGAAAAAATGGCAGTGTTTGAGGGTCTGGTTTTGGTGGACCAGGGAATCAATGGGCGAAAATCTTATCTGAAGAAAAAAAAGGAATGTGACATACACCAACAAGACACACACCCGGTCGGCAGACACACACACACACACAGTTTTAAAAGTATATAGACTAGACCAAGTGCAGACCCGTTGGGTCTGTTCCCCCAACGTGCAATTGCGGGGAGGGGGGGCAGCATTCGGCGTCACACACACTAACTACCCCCCCTGCACACACACTAACCTCCCCCTTTATATTATATTAATATAATTAATTTGCTCCTTTTACCCCATAACGGCCCTATCTAGTGACGCATAGCCCCCAACTCGCAAGCGCTTCTAGAGAGGGAGGGGGGGGAGTAGAGAGTGAGGACAGAAAAAGATGGGCAGAGACAGAGAGAGAGGGGCAGAGACAGAGAGAGGGGCAAGAGGGACCAGAGGACAGAGAGGGGGGTGGAGTGGGAGGGGAGGAGGAGGGAGGGTTGGGAAGGGAGGGGGAGATGTGGGGGAAGGGAGGGGGAGCGGTGGGGGTAAAGGAAGGGGAGGGGGTGGTGAGGGGTGTGAGAGGGGGAGGGGTGAGAGGGGAGTTATGGATGGGAGGAGCAAAGTGGTGGGGGGAGAGAGGGGGGAGAAGAAGGGGGAAAAGGACAGGGTGTGTAGAAGAGGGGGTGGAGAAGGGGAAGGGGGAGAAGAAGAGGGGAGAAGGGGGGTTGTTACCCAAACTGAACTCACTGTTCTCACGTTCTGCTCCAGTTCTGGGGGGAGTGGGCGAGTGGGGATGATATGGAGGGGAGAGATAAGGGGAGGATGGGGGAGAGGGGTGAGTGGGTTTTAGTGAGCGGCGGGAGAGCAGGAGTGAGGAGGAGGAGAGGGGTAGGGCCGCCCAGCAGCCGTCAGCCTCAGAGTGGAGCCTCAGCTCCATGGCCTGCATCCTGGGGTGGGGAGGTCCTAGTGGTGTGGCGGGTGATCCTTAATAGCCAGCGGAACGCCAACGAGGACGGTGAAAAGCTGCGGGGGACCAGCCAATCTTTGGCTTGAGCCAGCGTGACAGAGCCGGGGGGGGAAGGATTTTATTAAAAATGTGTAATGAGGAGTGGATGTGCAAATGTAAAAGTGAAATCGCTAGCGAAATGGTAAAAATCTCAGCGTTTTTGTTTTTGCATTCTTTGCATCTGGTTTTGGCGGATAGTATAAAGGAAGGTAATGCCTGTCCGAGGTAGTTTGTAAAAATGAAGGTAGTAACGTAATAGGAGGTAGTATGAAGAGAGGAGTTATAAGGGAGTAAGTAGTGTAAGAAAAAAGCAAAGGGCAAAAACAATAATAAATAAAATCTGACATACACCCACACACACAGAGTTTTAAAAGTACATGGATATATATAGATATATATAAGTGCAGACTCATTGGTTATGTTTCCCCGACGCACGTTTGCAGCTGGGGGGGTGCTGCAGTTTCACACACACAACCGCAAACCTCACACCCCCACCCCCCACCCCACACAAAAAACACTAACCCACACCCCCCCGATATTATATTTATATTATTCATTTGCTCCTTTTATCCAATCCCCTGCCCTATCCACTTACGCATAGCCTCCAACTGCGCAGGTACAGCTAGAGAGGGGCCAAAGAGTTTGGAAACAAAATCCATGGTGTTTTTGACAGAAGAGAAGAATGCAACAGTTCATGTTAAATTGTTCTAATGCAACCCTCTACGATTCTTATTCACTAGATGTGTAAGGAAGAAAATTTATTTTCATAACATTATTCACCGCTGCATGAGGTACTGATTCCCAGCTTTAAAGGGTATGTATACCATGAGTGGAGGTTGGTATTCGTTGAAGTGGGCTGGGTACTTGTGATCAGTCCTGGAGAAGAATTGGTGCACATGTGGGCCTGTAGTTGCTGGTGTTGAAGCTGCTGTAGTTCAGTGGGAAGTGTCTGTGTAGATGGTGAAGCTGCTGGGTGTACGTGTGCACTTGGTTTTTTTGCTTGATCGAAATTAAAGACAGTCTTATTAGGGCAAGGTGATATTGAGTAAACATGGGGTATTAATTTAATTGATGATAAAACTTTTCTTCAGTATATTCTGGATATTAGATACAAGGTGTTTTCTGCTTTTGCATGACCAAATAATTTTTGATTTAATTCTGTCTTCATTATAGATTCTGGGTAAAAGTACTAATTTGCCACCAACATTGTACACATTGGCCATTCCAAGAATTGGGACCAATAATAATTTGGGAAACCCTGTGAGGTGGTGGTAATCTGTGGTTAGTGTTTGACAGAAGATACATATGGCCTTCAGTATATGCTTGCATACACGCCAATCCATAAAGTGGTACTTGTGTGGTACTGCTTCTGTCTTATTCACTGGATGTGTAAGCTCATGAAACATATTTATTTTGCATTACTTCTTTGCCAACCGGTGGGTTGTTTGGTGTTTGTATAGTGGTGTGTGGTCGCTGGAAGGTAGGTGGTTGCTGTTGGAATACACTTGTGCCTGCCTGTAGTAGTTTCGTTGACCCAGTGGGAAACCTGCCTGTGGGTGGCTTTTGACAGCTGTTGTGTGTAGTTGCCTCTGAAATTGTAGATGGTACTGTTTACCAGTACGGTTTCTGGAAAGGTACAGAATTTTTGGATTCAGCTAAATTTTTTAAAGAGTAAAATAACCGCGACCACTTTTAAATGTCATAATAAAGAAATTAGAACCTGGAGGAGAAAACGGGAAGTAAACAAACGAGGAAGGCTCAGGAAACGCATAACGAACATTCCACAAATACACCACATCCACGATCAGAGGTTATATGTATAGAGATTGGAACCTGATTGGATAATGATCAGCCATGATCTCACATTGAATGGCGTTGCTGGCTCGAAGCGCTCGGGAAGGCCTACTCCAGCAACCTATTGTCTATAAAACAATTTACACTTGAACTCGGGATCGGAGCTATAATTATAACAGGTGCATTGAGAATAGAATTATATAAAAATAAAAGGCACATCTGTATTTCGTACAGGGAAATAATTTAAAGGTGTTTGTTATATAATACATGACATGCTGTTTATAGTCACACAGATTAAGTTGACGCTACCGGCCGGTGGCCCGATCTCGAGGGATGTTCTATCTTGCGGGGAGAGTGAGGGTGGATCGGCTGCAAATGTGGCGGGGCGGGGCGGTCGTGGTATCTACGGGCAATCAACAGCTCGGAAATAACGGGTTCCCCCAATGCGCGGGTTGGCAGGGCGTGGGGGGGGGGGCGGGGGGGGGGGGGGGGCGCACCCACCCACCACACACCGGGGCGGCATAACATATTCGGCATCACACACAACACTAACAACCCCCCGTAAAAATAAAAAACCAAATTTTTGCTTAATTTTCAAAAAACCCTACAGGAATATTTAAACATTTCTCCGTTTTGGCACAAATGTTGTAGGAGCGTGGGAGTAAAGGAGTAGGAAAAAAAACGAGGGTTTCTTGGTTTGTTTTTGTTGGTTTTGTTTGTAGGGGGGTGTGTTTGTTTTGTGGGTCCAAGTTTTGTTGATGGGGTTGAGCGGGTGGATATTTGTATAAATTTCTTTCAGTTGTTTGTTTAAATACGAATTGCTCGTTTTAGAATGTGAACGTACGTTCAAACACGAGACTTTGGTAATAGTTAAAAGATAAGAAAGATAGATAGATTTATTGCAGTGTAGCTAGTGGCCAGTTGCTTTTGGCGGTTAAAATACTATTAGGTATTCTGAATGGAGTGGTCCAAGGAGGAAATTACTGAAGGGAGGGTTGTTTTAGAGTCTACAGTGTGTTGTGACACCATATGTAAAAAAATGAAGGCCCTTTGAATGACAGTCAAAACATATTATACACCTTGCAGGGCTCTCACTTTTTTTTTCTCCGGGCAACCTTGGCAGCTTTTTAAGTTGCCAAATGACAGTTTAGGTGATCATTTAAGATGGCTTGCATGACGACGTGCAATAATGTGCTCGGACGAAGTGCGGAAAGATAGAAGATACCAGTCGGGGAAATATTCTGCTCAAATGAAGCTTCACATATTATTTCTGCTTCAACAAATAAAGTCACAAACTTAATGATTCAACCAATCAAAACATGATATAGAACCACAATGACCTTGGAGCAAGAATTATAATACAGGTATCTCACTCTTTTTTACACATTCCAATGAATGCAATTTTCTATTTATTCTTTCCACTTCCAAACAAAAAAAATGTGGTTGGATTATTCAGCGTATTTTGATCATACCTCGGTTGAGGACCAAGCGCAGGCTTGGCGATCGCTTCGCACAACACCTCCACCTCAGTTCGCATATAACAACCCGGGAAATCTCCTGGTGGTCCCCCACCGTTCTCATTCCGAATCCGCACCCCTTTCTGTCCTGGGGCCTCCTCCATGGCCAGAGTGAGGCCCACCGCATATTGGAGGAGCACCTCATATTTGCTTGGGTAGTTTACACCCCAGCGGTGTGAACATTGACCTTCAATTTCAGGTAATCCCTGCTTTCTCCTTCCCTTCCCAGCTCTCCCTCAGCCCACTGTCTCCAACTCCCTCTCCCTCCCTCCCCCCTTCCCTTCTCTTCCTTTCTTTCCCCGTCGTCACACCACCCTCCCCCCCCCCCCCCAGTCTGAAGAAGGTTCTCGACCCGAAATGTCGCCTATTTCCTCCTCTCCATAGATGCTGCCACACCCGCTGAGTTTCTCCAGCATTATTGTCTAGCTATTCACACAAGTTCTGTTATCCCACTTTCCTCACCCACTCCCGACATATTAGGGGCAATTTTACAGATGTGGGAGGAACCAAACACACGCTTGCAGGGAGAAGTGGAGAGGAATGTGCAAACTCAACACAGACAGTGCCCCGGAGGACAGGATCGAACACTGATCTCTGGCGTGGGTGTGGGTAGAGGCAGCAAGTATACCAGCCAGCTGTGTCCACTATCTTTTGTTTTTCCAACACACAAAAAATTATAAGTTGATAACTTTGGTTACAAAAAAATGAAAATATCAATTTTCAGTTTTAAATCTCCAAGTGACGCTATGTCCCCCTTTACAGCTACTGTATGTTTTAATTCAGTTCAAGACTATGGGGCAGTACATTGGCCAAAACGTTGCTGCCTAAAATAAATAGTGCCAGAGACCCGGAATTGATCCTGAATATGGGTGCTGTCTGTATGGAGTTTGCTCCCTTTTCCCTTTGATCGCATGGGTTTTCTCCGGGTGCTCTTGTTTCCTTCCACACTCCAAAGGTGTGCAGGAACCTATTTCAGACCCAACCCAAAATGTAATATTTTCCTTTTGTCCAGAGATTCTGTCTGACCTGTTAAGTTACTCCAGCTTTTTGTGTCTGTCTTCACTTTAAACCAGCATCTGCAGATAGAACTTTATTAATCCCAGGAAGGAAATTGTGTGTGTGTGTGTGTGTTTGTGTGTGTGTGTGTGTGTGTGTGTGTGTGTGTGTGTGTGTGTGTGTGTGTGTGTGTGTGTGTGTGTGTGTGTGTGTGGTGTGTACATATTATATACACACAGACACATGTATATATATATATAAGGTTTTATTTGTGAGGATATAGTGGGCAGTATAGGGTGTGAGTCATATAGAAATATACACCGTTTTGGATTTCGCTCAGGGTTTATAACAGGGTTGTTACAGAGTACTATTGTTTACATATTCTGTTGTGCTGCTGCAAGTGAGGAGATCATTGTTTTAACTGGGATGTGAGAGAATAAAACACTCTTCACTCTTGACTTACTCCGCTAATGTGTGAGATAGAACTAGTGTACGGGTGATCGNCGTGTGGTCGGCGTGGACTCGGTGGGCCGGGAAGGGGGGTTCCCATGCTGTATCTTTATATTAAACTAAAAACACTAAAACCAGAGGGAGTCTAAAGAAGGCTTTCTCCCTGAAACCCAATTTCTTCTATCCAGAGTTGCTGGCTGCTCCATGCAATTCCCAGCACAATTGAAGCATGGAATGGTCTTCACCCTACCACAGTTACCCAACCAGACGCAACTAAATTTAAGGTACCTCTTTTTTCCCCCAAGAACCCATTTTTTCCTCGCTTGTCCAAAGTCTACAAGAGTCTAAGATTTATTTTCATGTGTCCCTGGATAGGACAATGTGTAAATTCTTGCCTGCTGCAGCGCATCAAAGAATATGTAAACATAATACAGAACAGGAGGGTAAAAGTTCGCAGTGTTGTTTAGATATTCCATCGACCATTTTTATATACACAATAAATAAACAGATAAAATGCACAATATAGGCTGTAATTGTTCAGCCCTCCATCCACCCCTCCAGTTTAAATTCCATTTAGATTATTTATGGAGGACCCAGGAAACCAGAAGAAGAAGCAAGAGTTACTCCCAGGGAGTTACTCCAGATCCAGGGTCAGGGAAGTAGTGATTCTGCGTTGATTTGCACAGCCGGTCGCGGGGGAGGGCGGGCGACCGGACAGCAATGGCGGCCAGATTCTCTCCACAATTCAAATGAGGGAGGAAGGGGGGGGGGGGGGGGGCGGGGGAATGTGGGCCAGTGCCGACCAGTTTGCCGTGGCAAGGCTCAGTGCGCATACGCAGGGCGGCCGGTTGATGTGCAGGCCATGGTTGTGTGCATTGTGCTGGGGGGGGAGGATGTGCAGGACGTAGCAGTGCGCGCCCCATGTGCAAGGCGCCTGCCCGTGCTGCTGGAATGAGGACCAACGCGACCGGGGGGAGAGTGGAGACCCCGCGGCCCGGACATGGATACGGATGGCGGGGGGGAGGACGGAGAATGACCAGACAGAGAGAGATAGAGAGGGGAAGCCGGCCCAGAGAAGTTGAACGGGGCAGGTGTCCTGCCATGGCCGAGGCCGCCTAGATTTTGAGGAGGCCCTAGGTTTCAGCCTATGAAGCCTAGTGGTAAGTATAATTTAAATTCCGGCTCTGCGAGGCCCACCTAGATTGCGAGAGGCCCCATGCTTAAGCTTGTCAGGCTTATACGTAATTGGGGCCCTGGGGGGGTGGAGATTAGAGGGAAGGGGGTAGGAAGGGGGGGCAGGGAGTGGACGAGAGATAGATGGTTAAGAGGGCGGTATTTAGGGGGAGAGAGTGCTTGGGGGTTGATGAAAAGCAAACTAATATTATTCGAACTAAACCAAAACTAATAGCTTCAATCTAATCTGAAAAAGTAAAACACAATTAAATTATCTAATTAAATTAAATTAACACAATTAAATTAAACAAAATGATACTATTGTAAACCAAACTAAACTCAATTAAATTCAACTAATCTAAATTAAATTAAAAACTAAATCAAACTAAACTGAACTAAAGCAAACTACATGAAACTAAATTAAATTAATCTAAACTAAATTAAACTAGACACAATTAAACTACAACAATCTAAAATTAAATGATACTAAACTAATCTAAAGTAATCGAAAAAACCAACATCAATTAAACTATACTAAACTAAACATAGTCTAAACTACACTAAATTAAACTGATTAAAACAAAAAATTATATTAAATATAATATAAGCTGAGCTTAGGTGAACTAAACTAATCTAAACTCTAATGTATGTCATACCCCGCTGAGTCTTTCCCTTCTTTCCACCGGCCCCAAGCATCTCTCTTGTTGCACGGTTAGGGTCGCCAACTGTCATGTATTAGCCGGGACATCCCGTATATTTGGGCTAAATTGGTTTGTCCCGTATGGGACCGCCCTTGTCCCGTATTTGACTGTTACTACTCGGGTCGAGGGGACTGTTGGGTTGGAGCGCCGCGTCCGGCCCCGCCTCACCTGTCCCGACACAGTGCAGCCCATGGAGTGCAGCAGCAGCGCCTCACCCGTGGCCCTGTCGGTCGGTTGGCTGCCCGACCAGCTATCCATCCTTAGGACCTTCGTTGACCGGCAACACCACCTTCTCATGGCCAATCATCGGCTCACGAGTTGGACAGGGCGCCGGACTTTGCGCGCAGCCCCGGGGCCAAAACTCCCCAGCTGGCCCGCTGGCTGGGCTTTGTGAGCAGTCCAGCACCCAGGAGAACTCATCATTCACCCAGCCACAGCCAAGTCGGTCAATGAATTGCAGTTGGGAATTTATCCTGTATTTTGACCTTTTGTCCCTTATTTGAGTGTGAGAAAGTCGGCGACCCTGTGCGCGCTGCAGATTGTGTTACTGATGCATGGCGCAGCATTGCAGACTCTAATCTCGCCCCTCTAAAGTCGGCACACTTTCTGCTGCAAAAAAAAAAAAAAAAAAAAAAAACTACGCCCCACCTTAAATAAACACAAAAAATAGCAGCCAGTGTTGGGTTTAAAAAGGAAGGTGAAGATCGAATCAGAATGATCCCCAAATGCTGCCTGGAGATTAGATATCCCAAGGCCACACAAATAACCCCTCCAGCAAATAGATGGAGGATTTTTTGTTCATTTATCTAGCAGCCTGGGGGTCATTGAGGTGGGAGAGGTGTGGGGGCGTGGGGCTGTGTGAGAGTGGTTGGGAGGAGAGGTGTTGTGTGGGGTGTGAGGGGGAGGAGGAGGGGGGGTGAGGGGTGAGAGGGGAGGGGGGAGAGGGGGGGAGGGGAGAGGTGGGGCGATTTTGGGAGCGGTGGGGGGGGGTGTGGTGTAAGGGTTGTGGGTGGGTGGGGGGTGAGGGTCGGGGGTGGAGTAGTGGAGTGGGGGAGGAGGTGAGAGGGGGGGGGGGGGGGGTGGGTGAGGGGGGGGGGGGGGGGTTAGCATTATTCGTTAGGTAACGTTGTGGTTCAAACTAAGAAGATGATGAAACTTAAATTATACATTATTAAATTAAACTAAATGATCATTTACTAAACCAAAACTAAATTAAATGAAAAAGAAAGAAAAAAAAAACTAAATCAAACTAAAACTAAAACTAAAGTGAATAAAGCAAACTACATGGAAATAAATTAAATTAATCTAAACTAACCTAAGTAAACACAATTAAAACTAAAATAAATCAAAAATTAAATGTTACTAAACTAATGTAAGTAAAATCGAAACAAAACTAACATCAATTAAACTATGTTAAACTAAAACGTAGTCTATAATACACACTAAATTTTAAACTGAATTTTTTTAAAAAACTAAAAATTATATTAAATTAAACTAAACTTCAATTAATCTCAAGAGGTAAACTAAACCTAAACTGAACTAAATTTCACTTAATTATACTTGGACCTAATTTAATTTAAAATAAAAACAGTGGGCAGGTGGTATATTTTAATGAGCATGGGCAGGTTGCTTTATAGACATGCACGGGAAGGTAAGATGCTTCTGCCTGGGGAAGGCAGTCCTCTATGAGAGGGAAAGGAAAATGATTGGATTTATAAACCCTCCGCATCTACCCCAGTGATGCCAACCCTAAATTTAGTTTCACAGTAACATTCAACCCCATTTGTCCGTAACAAACGGGGGTTGAGGGGTGTGGGTGGGTTCGGTAATAAATGCATTTCTATCCGAACTACCACTTGGGGTTGTTGCCGGCGGCTATGCGCCTGGCGCACCGCTGCAGATCAGCGGGGCCTGCCGGGGGCGGGGGGGGTGGGGGGTGGCGGGACAGCGGCACTTGGCCAGGTTTGCGCCGGTGGTCTCGCCTCGGCGCCACTGGGTGGGGTGTGGGGGTCGGGGGTGGGGGGGGAGTGGAGAGGCCCGGATGATGTGTGGATGGGGCTGTCCGCGGACGCGGCGGGCTGGCGCATGGAAAACGTCGCCGTGTCGCTGATTCGCGCGGGCCGGGCAACCGCCCGGCGCTTCTGGGCTCCGGGCGTGGCTGCGAGCTGCCGGGCTGGCAAACCGGGGGGG
>CM069173.1:5344631-5399631 GCA_035221665.1 Okamejei kenojei
ACCCAAACAAAAAAAAAACCCCCCCCAAAACTTTCTTCAACCCTTCAAAACAAACAAAACAAACACAAAAACACAACCCCCCCAAACAAACCCACCCCACCCCACCCACAAAAAATTCCCCCCCCCCGTGTTTCCCCCAATACAAAAAACACAAAAAACCCCAACCAAAAAACCCCCCCCTTGTTGACTTCCATAAAGAGTAAGCCCTTTAGAACGGAGACGAGGAAACACTTTTTCTCACAGTGTGGAATTCTCTGCCTCAGAGGGCGGTGGAGGCCGGTTCTCTGGATATTCAAGAGAGAGCTAATTAGGGCTCTTAAAGATAGCGGGGATATGGGGAGAAGGCAGGAACGGGGTACTGATTGGGGATGATCAGCCATGATCACATTGAAAAGTGGTGCTGGCTCGAAGGGCCGAATGGCCTACTCCTGAACCTGTTGTCTATTGTCTTTAGAGTCACTATTTTTGTCTTTGACTATTACAATAGACAGTAGGTGCAGGAGTAGGCCATTCAGCCCTTCGAGCCAGCACCGCTATTCAATGTGATCATGGCGGGTAATTTGCTTAATGCTCTTTGGAATAATATAGTGTGAGTTTTTCTTCTCGTTATTGTTGGGTGTTTACCAGAAACACATAATTGTTTGTCGACATATTCTGTCGTGTGCACTGCAAGCAGGGGATTTGGGAAGTTTTCCGATCTGGGACGCGCGGATAAATAAATCGCTCGGACTACTATATCGGGTTAGTGCCCCGACCATTGGTCACTGTTTTACACGCTGGGCTGCTTCACGGGGGGGGGCCAAGCCGGTTAGTAGTGGTCGTTGTGTTTAAGGCGCAGGAGAGAAACCCGGGTTTGTTCGATCCCGACCACGGGGGCGCTGGCCTGTAAGAAGGGTCCTTGCACGTCTCCCGCGGGTTTTTTCTCCGATATTCTCGGTTTCCTCCCAACTCAAAGACGTGCGGGGTTTGTAGGTTTAAATTTGGGCTCGGTGTTTGTGGGTGGGTGTCGTATGTAAACTGTCCCCAGTGGGGGGTGGGGGGTGTTTGGGGGGGTTGAAACTTCACGGGGCTCCGCCCTCCCTGTATCGACCGAGGGAAGGCAATCACCAGGCCGCCGCCACCGCCACAATCAAATAAGATCAAATAGGAATAAGGTTGTCCGACACCTTGAGGTGTGCACGCCGCACGCAAGAAAAGAAGGGAAGGCGGGCCCACGTTTTGATTTGTGACGGTGCGCGGGGAGCAGGGTGGAGCGAGCGCTGGGTCGGTGAGGACCCGTTTCCAAGCTTGCATCTTTCTTTTTTTTCTTTTTTTTTAAACTTAAAAACCTGTAGGAAAGAACTGCAGATGCCGTAGTTTTTTTTTTTTTTTAAAGCGATGGCAGCACAAAACGCTTGGAGTTAACTCAGCGGGACGGGGCCAGCCAGCATTCTGGGGAGGAGGAACTGGAACGGGCGACGTTTCAGGTCGAGAACCCTTCATCAGTCTGAGAGAGAGTCAGGGGGGGGAGAGGGGGTAAACTAGAGATGAGGGGGAAGGGTTAAGGTGTGATTTACACTTATACACTCAAGGCCGTCTTGATCCAATGGCCCCTAACCTTACCCTACCTGCGACCCTCTCTTAGGACAATCTGCGAGTTCAAGGACCCATGAACTTGCAACTCTAGAATCCCTCTGCTCCACACGCCATTTTAAATTGGTACCGGTCTGCTTTGATCCTGTCATTCTCTCACACTCACCCTTCCTTACCCTGTTGCCTCTCTCTTCCCCCCCCCCCCCTCCCCCACCCCTGACTGAAGAATGGGTTTCATTCTCGACCCGAAACGTCGCCCATTCTTCTCTCCAGAGATCCCCGCTGTGTTACTCCGCCACCTTAAATAAAAAGCAAGTTACTCCGGCTTCTTTCCGTATCTATTCTACGTGTAACACCCAAGCATCTGCAGTTCCTCCTACGCAATAAGAAGAAGAGTTGTTGGATTGTTTTCTCGGTGAGCGTCGGAAAGCGGAGGGGGGGAGGGGGGCGCCTGCGCCCCCTTGACAGGTGTTTATTAATTTACTAGCGGCCTTCCTAGATTGTTTAAGATAGGAACGGCAGATGCTGGAATTATCGAAGGTAGACAGAAATTGCTGGAGGAGAAACTCAGGGGTGCGGGCAGCATCTATGGAGCAAAGGAATATTAGGCGACCATTTTGGGTCGAGCCGGGGGCCTCGATGATGTCAGACATTACCCCGGTGTGGGGGGGGGGGTGTTGAAAGGTTCAAAACAATAGAGGGCTTTTGGAGTTTGCGTGCAGTCGGTCGCCCCCCATTTACCAGTAAGCACGTGGGGGCCTTTGGGAGGGAGGATTTTGCAGAAGCGAGTTTGCAGAGGAGGCAGAGAATGCAGCAGCTGTTTTTTTTGGATCCAGAGGTTTGCCAGAGGAGGATCACTAGAGCGAATTGCCTGGGTTTACAGGGGGCCTTATCACATTCAGCTTCAGGGAGGAAGGTCCGGACAACCAGACTTGCCCAAAGTATCGGTGCTTTTAAAACAAAGTCATAATTTTTTATTTTTAATATTCAAAGGCATCCTTTCCCTCCCCCCCTCCTCAAACCCTCTTCCCCCCCTCCTTTCCTCCCCTTCCCCCTCTCGCCGCCCCTTCCCCTCTCTCCTCTCCCTCTCTTCCCCCCACTTACCCTCTCCCTTCTTCCCCCTCTCCTCCCAAGAATGCCCATTATCCCCAAAAGAAATTCCCAAACGTGTGTACACCCTGGTCCGTCCCGGATCGGGGGGGGGGGGGAGAAAGAGGGGGGTCGTTACATTGCGTTTCCCTCCCTCTCCCCCCTCCCATCTATCTCCTCTCCCCCCACCCCCGCACTCCTTCTCCTGTCGCCCTCTAGGGATGTGGGGGGGGGGAAATAAACCACCCCTCCCCTCCTAAACGCTCCCCCTCATCTCCCAGCTCCCCAGGGATGAACAGTCAGGGGGAAAAAAACATTTGCTGCCGCAGGGCGCACAAAAGTAAAACATGGCATGCCAGAGTCTTGAGATGGGGGGAATTGGGGGAGCGGAGAAGCCCCCCCCCCCCTCTCTCTCGTCCATTTGGGGGGGGGAGGGGGAGGGGAGGGGGAGCGCAGAGGTCAGGAGGTTAAAACCTCGGTCTCGGTCAGCAAACATGTTGGGAATTCCTTTGGTGATGGGAATTCCCGTCCGGATTCACTGGGCATTTCAGGAATCCTTCCACCACCTCACCTGGACCAAATGAAGAGGCAGCGGCCTGAGGCCTTGTCTTTGTGCTGCCAAACACTGCAGCCATTCAGGTGCCTGAGCTCGCAAAACCACCCCCCTCCCACACACACACGCCCTCCCTCCGCGGGAAACACGCCAAGCCTGGAAACCCCCCCCGTCACACTCACAACAGGATCAGAGGGAGGGAGGGAGGAGAGCGAGTTAGAGGGAGAGAGGAGAGATAGAGGGATGAGAGGGGGAGGGAGAGGGGGGGTGAGAGGGGGGAGGGGGGAGAGAGGGAGGAGAGAGGGTGGATGGAGAGAGGGGGGAGGGAGGTGAGGGTGGGGAGGACAGAGACGGAGAGAGGATGGTGGGAGAAAGAGGAGGAGGAGGAAGAGAGAGAGAAAGGGGGAGAGAGGGAGAGAGAGAGAGTGAGAAGGGGAGAGAGAGGGGGGGGAGAGAGGAGAGACAAAGAGAGAGTGAGAAAGAGGAGGGAAAGGGGAGAGAAGAGAGGGGGAGGGAGAGAGTGAGAGGGGAGGAGAGAGGGAGAGTAAGGGAGGGAGAAGGATTTTTACTAGAGATAGATTGTTATTGAGGTCCCTCTGCTGGCCAAACTCCCCCGCCCACACACCTCCCGCTGTGGGACTGTGTCCAACCTGGAACTCCACACATGTTCCATCACACTCCACCAGGGGTCAGAGAGAGAGAGAGAGGGGCGGGGGGGGGGGGGGTGAGAGAGAAAGAGAAAGGTTTAGAGAGAGAAAGTTAGAGAGTAAGGGAGAAAGAAAGCGGGGGAGAGAGAAAATGAGGAAAGAGAAAGGTGAAGGAGAGGGGAGCGAGGAAGGGAAAAAAAGAGAGAGAGAAAGGGAAGAGTGAAAAGTAATGGAGAGGGAGAGAGGGAAAATGGCGGGAGTGGAGAGAGAGAGAGAGAGACAGGAAAGGGTGAGGTGAGTGAATGGGAGAGAAAGAGGAGAGAAAGTTTATGATCTTGTGATTGGTGCAGGAGTTTAGGCCACTCAGCCATCGTCTCCCTCTCTCTCACAACACACTCCCCTGTGGGTGGGACAGAGACCCCTCACCTCACCCTCCAGCAGCACATGGTGTGGACCTTTGGGAAGAAAGTCTGCTGGTCGCTTCTCCAGCCCGGTCAGTTCTGCGGATGTCATTCGGTGTCCGATATGTCCGCAAGCCGGGGGAGGGGGGGAGAGAGAGAGAAGGGGGGGAGAGGTTGTACAGATCCTGAGTCCCTTCAGGCCCATTGGGCTAGGTTGTCCTGTACCTTCTCCCTTCTTCCACACTAAACCCATCCAGGGTTCCGCACGCGAGGATTAATTGGGAGAGGCGCCAAACTCGGATATATAGGCGTTGTCTGGTTGTGCGTTGTGTGTGTTACATGTATGTGTGTACATGTATTGTGTGTACTTGTGTGTACATGTATGGTGTGTTATGTTTACACGTATGTGTGCAATGTGGGTGTGTACCATTGTTTGTATGTGTGTGTTTACATGTGGGTTTGTGTGTGTACATGTATGTGTGGTGTATCGTTTACCATGTATGACGTGTGTTGTACTGTGTGTGTTCCATGTAGTGTGTGTTATTGGGTCTTTTACATGTATGTGTGTGTATGTATGTGTTTGCATGTATGTGTGGGTCCATGTATGTGCGTGTGCATGCGTATGTGTGCGTGCGTGTGTCGTGTGTGCGACCGTAAGTGGGACACCCCCCCCCCCCGTGTGGAGATTAGCGACCCCCCCTCCCCCCGCGCGGACCACTCACGCTCTCGGCCGCTCCCACCAGCGCGGCCCACTCCATCTTGGGGATCATGCGGGCGATGAACTCCTGGTTGAAGTCCACACTGTTGATCTTCACCTCCGACGCCTTGGGGGGAGGGGAGGAAGGGACGGGCGGTTAGCTCGGGCTCGGATCCGCTCCACCGCACGACAGACGCTCATCATACGCTAGCCCACTCATTCAACAGTCAACAGGTGCAGGAGTAGGCCGTTCGGCCCATCCAGCCAGCACCCTCACACACACCTCCAGTTTAAATTCCATTTGGAATATTTTGGAGGACTAAGGAACCAAGAAACTGTGATCATGGCTGATCCTCCCCAATCAGTACCCCGTTACTGCTGTCCCTAATCCCCTTGACTCCACTTTCTATTAAGAGCCTATTCCAGCTCTCACTTGAAAGCATTCAGGAGTACCGGCTCCACCGCAATCTGAGGGCAGAGAATTCCACAGGACTCACACTCTCTGTGAGGGTAAAGTGTTTCCTCGACTCCGTTCTAAAATGGCTTACTCCTTTATTCTTAAATGTGTGGGACTCCTGGTTCTGGACGCCCCAACATCGGGAACATGTTTCCTGCCTCTAGCGTGTCCAAGCCTTACTATTCTTATATGTTTCAAACAAGATCCCCTTCATCCCTCTAATCTCCAGAGTGTACAAGCTCAGCTGTTCCATTCTCTAAGAATTATGGACAATCCCGCCATCCCGGGGAATTAACCTGGTGAACCTTCGCTGCACTCCATTCAATAGCAGAATGTCCTTCCTCATAATTCGGAGACCAAAACTGCACACCTATCCAGGTGTGGTCTCTCTAGGGCCTGTACTACTGCACAAGGACCTGAACGCCTGGGTTCGTTATCGTGAACCTCTCTGGTACCCTCTCTCAGAGGCAGCACATCCTTCCTCAGATTGCGGGGCCCAAATTGCTGCCTTGTACTCCATGAGGCCAGACCAGAGCCTCGTGCGGGCTCTCAGCATTACATTCCCGGGTTTATTTTGCTACACAAGCCTCGCGAAAAAATAAATGCTTGCAATGAGATTTGCTTCTTTTACTGGGGGAGGAAGGAGGGGAGGCGGGACGGGAGAGTGAGGGGCAGAGAGGGCGGGGGGGAGAGAGGAGGAGGGAGAGGGGGGGGAGGGGAGAGAAGGGTGAGCGGTAGAGCCAGAAGGGGGAGAGGGAGAGAAGGGGGAGAGGGGAGAGGGAGCGGGACAAGGGGGAAGAGGGATAAGGAGGAGGGAGAAGGGGGGGCGAGGGGGCGTGGCAGGGAAGAGGGAGGGGGAGGGGGAGAGAGAGGGAGGGGGAGACGTGAGGGGGGGAGTGGATAAGGGGGGGGGGAGAGGGAGAAGGGGGGAGGAGGGAGAATGGTGGAGAGGGAGTAAGGGGGAGAGGGATGAAGGGGGGGGATGGAGAAAGGGGATGAAGGAGGAAATGAGGACGAGGAAGAGGGATGAGAGTGGGGAATCAGGGCGCGCGGATAGATGGATAGGGGGGCGACTGGGGAGTAGAGGGAGAATGGGGGAGATAGAGGGATGTTGTGGAGGATAGGGAATAAGGGGGGGGCGAGGGAGAAAGGGGCGAGGGAAGAGGGAGAGAGGGGGGGAGGGGGGGAGGGGAGAGTGAGTACAGGGAGAGGGTGGCGCGGGAAGAAGGGAGATTGAGAGAGGTAGAAGGTAGGGAGACGGTCGAATGGAGGAGGGATGATGTAGAAGTGGTGATGGTAAGGAGGGGGGGAGTTAGTGGAGACCTGTTGGTGATGGCGTAGGGTGGGAGCTGGAGACGCAGGTGAAGGGGGGGGAGGGAGAACGAAGACAAAAGAGAGCGGCAACAACAAGCAGGCAGAGAAAAAAAGAGGAAAAAAAGAAAGAGAAGAGAGAAGAGAAAAAAAAGACAAAAAGACGCACAAGAGAGAATAGCAAGAAAACGCGGAAGTGGGGGGAGGGGGGAGGGGGGGGGGAGTGAGGGGAGTGTGAGAGCCTAGGGGAGGGAGCGGCGGCACGGTCTGGGGAGTCGAGGGGGGGGGAGGGGAGGAGGTGGAACGGGGCGTGAGGGGCGGAGGGGGATGGGGAGTATAGAGAGGGGGATCGGGGAGGTGGGAGGGCGAGGGAGGGGAGGGAGCGGAGGGGGGTGTTGAATGGGAGAGGGAGGTGGGGTTGGGGAGGGAGGAGGTGGAGGGGGGGGGGAGGATGGAGAAGGGGGGGAGGTATAAGTGTGAGAGGGAGAAGAAGGGGGCGTGGCGGAATGGGGAGAGGGAGCGAGCGGGAGACTGTTGAGAGGGTAAGGGAGAGAGGGAGAAGGGGGAGATGTGAGAAGGGGGAGATGGGCGAGATGAGAAGGGGGAGCTGTGAGATGGGGAGAGTGTTAAGGGTTGGAGAGCGAGCTCGACTGGTGAGAGGGAGGAGATTGCGGGGGAGAGGGAGGGCGCAATTGGTGAGCGGGGAACTAAGGTATGAGGTCGAGAAGAAGAGAAGTGAATGGGTGTGATAGGGAGAAGGGTGGGGAGAGGTAGGAAGAGAGGGAGAAGGTGTGACGAGGGAGAAGAATTGGATAAGGGAGCAGAGAGATGTAGAAGGGGGGAGGAGAGGGAGGGGAAGGGGGTGATGGAGGAGAGGGTTCGAGAGGGCGAAGGGGGAGGGGAGAGGGAGAAGGGGCGGGGAGGAGAGGGAGAAGGGGGGAATAGGGAGAAGGGGGAGAGGGGAGAGAGGGAGTGGAGAGGGAGAAGGGGGAGAGGGAGAAGGGGGAGAGGGGAGACGGAGGGGGAGGGGAGAGAGGGCGGGGGAGAGGGAGAAGTGGGAGAGAGGGAGAAGAGGGAGAGGGAGACTGAGGGGGGGAGAGGAAGAGACGGAGGGGGGAGAGGGAAGAAGGGGGGAGATAGAAAGAGGGGAGGAGGGAGAAGGGGGAGGGAGGAAGAAGGGGGAAAAAGGGGAGAGGGAGAGCCGGGGAGAGATGGAGGAAGAAGGGGGGAGGGGAGAGAGGGAGGAATGTGGGATGGGGAGAAGGGGGAGAGAGGAGAACAACAGGGGGGTGGGGAGGAGGGAGAGGGGGAGGGAGGGGGAGGAGAATGGGGGAGGTGGGGAGATGGATAAGGGGGCAGGGGTGGAGAGTGGGACGAACAAAGGGGGAGAGGGAGACGGGGGAGATGGAGAGAGGGAAGAAGGGGTGAAGAGAGGGAGGAGGGGGGAGAGGGAGAAGGGGGGAGAGGGAGAAGGGGGGAGCGTAGGGGAGAAGGGGGGGAGAGGGACGAAGGGGGGAGAGGGAGAGGGGGAGGTGAGAAGGGGAGAGGGAGGAAGGGGGTGGAGGGGAGAGGGAGAAGGGGGTGAGGGAGGGGGGAGAGGGAGAAGGGAGAGGGAGAAGGGGAAGAGGGGAAGAGGGAGAAGGGGGGAGGGGAGAGGGAGAGGGGAGGAAGGGGGAGAGGGAGGGAAGGGGGGAGAGGGGAGGGAAAGGGGGGAGCAAGGGGAGGAGAGGGGAGGAGAGGGAGAAGGGGGAGAGGGGAGAAGGGGGGAGAGGGAGGAGGGGGGAGAGAGGGAGGATAGGGGAGGGAGAAGGGGGGCGTGAGAGGGGGCGGGAGAATGGGGATGGAGGGGGGGAGAGGGAGAAGGGGGGGAGAGGGAGAAAGAGGGGGGGTGGGAAGAAAGGAGGGAGAGGGGAGAGAAGGGGGAGGAGAGAGGGAGAAAGAGAAGGGGGAGAGGAGAGAAGAAGGGGAAAGATGGAGAAAGGGGGGGAGAGGGAAGAAAGGAGGGGGGAGAGGGGGAAGGGGGGGAGGGGGAAGGGAGGAGGGAGAAGGGGGAGGAGAAGGAGAAGGGGGAGAGAGGGGGAAGGGGAGGAGAAGGGGGAAGGGGGGGTGGAGCGAGGGGGAAGGCGGGAAGACAGGAGAGGGGAAGGGGGAGAAGAAGGGGGGGGAGGGGAGAAGGGGGGGAGAGGGAGAAGGGTGGAAGAGGGAGAGAAGGGGGAAGAGGGAGAAGGGGGGAGGGGAGAAGGGGGAGTGGGAGAAGGGGGAGGGGAGAAGGGAGAGGGGAAGGGGAGAGGGAGATGGGGGGAGGGAAGAAGAGGGAGAGGGGGGGAGAGGGGAAGGGGGAGAGAGAAGGGGGGGGAGAGGGAGGAAGGGGGGAGAGGGGGGGGAGAGTGGAGAAGGCGGGGAGGGAGGGGGGGAAGAGGGGGGGAGAGGGTGAAGGGGGGGAGAGGGAGATAAGCGAGGGAAAGAGGGGATAGAGGGGAGAGAGGAGTAGTGGGGGGAGAGGGAGAAGAGGGGGGAGAGATGGAGAGGGAGAGAAGGGAAGAGGGGAGAGGAGAGTGCGGAGAGGGCGGAGAGGGGTGGAGGGAGTGAAGGAGGGGGGGAAAGGGGGGGAAGGGGAGAGGGAGAAGAGAGAACGGAAGTCCAGGGAGAGGAATGAGGAGGGGGTTGAGGAGAGAAGAGTGAGGATTAAAGTTGAGAGGGGAAAGGGAATGAAAGGGAGCAAGAAAATCATAGAAACATAAAAAAAGCTGGAGTAACTCAATTTGACAGGCAGCATCTCTGGAGAGAAAGAATGGGAGATAGAAACATAGAAAATAGGTGCAGGAGGAGGCCATTTATCCCTTCAAGCCTGCACCGCCATTCAATGTGATCACAGCTGATCATCCAGAATCAGTACCCCGTTCCTGCTTTCTCCCCATATCCCTTAATTCCGTTAGCCCTAAGAGCTAAATCTAACTCTCTCTTGAGAACAGAGGTGGCAGGATAGATGACAATCGCGTTGTTGTGGTCCACGCCCCTCCCCCACTCCCGGCCTGGCCAGAGTTTGTGTCTATCTTGTTGTCAGAAGCTCATTTTCTTTGGAGACCTGAAGAAGCGCGGAAACAGGCCCTTCGGCCCACTGCGCCATCGTGGGGCTCCTTCCCCCCCCTTCCAATTCCTCTTATTTGACCCCTCCTCTTCCTTCTCCTTGGTCTCCGTACTGCCGCTCCCCACCCTCTCCTTCCCCACCTCTCCCTCTGCCCCCTCTCCTCTCTCCCCCCTCTCTCTCCCCCCACCCCTCTTCTCCTCTCCATCCCCCTCTCCCCTCCCTCCCATTCCTTTCCTCTCTCCCCCTCCTCTTTTCCCTCGTTCCCTCTCCTCCTCTCTAATTCTCCCCTCTCTTCACATCTCACTCGCCTTCTCCTCCCCCCACTGCCTCTCTTCCCCACGTCCCTCCTCTCCTCACTATTTCCCGCTCTATAATCTCTAATCTCTGTTGTGCCCTCAGTGCCCCCTTTTGGTTGGGAGGACCCCGTCCTGTCTCGAGGGGGGGTGCGGTCACAGACTCATCCCACAGCCGTGGAGTGTGTCCCACCGTCAGTGCACCCCCCCCCCCCCCCAGTGGCTGAGAGGACTCAGGGTGTGCGGCGCTAAAACCTGCCCACAGCGCCACCAAGTGCTTTGGAGGACTCTGGTCAGTGGGGAGGGGGTGCGGTCTCAGCGCCCCCCGTGGACAGGAGGACTCCTGACGGCCTGGTGAAAGGTTGCCTACAGCGCCCCGCTGTGACGAGGAGGCCACATGGCAGCTTCGGAGTGGAGCCCAATACCTACCGATAGCGCCCCCGGTGTCCTGGAGGACACAGGTCAGTCTTTCTTTTTAAATATAAACACAGGTCCTGTTCTGTAGTTTTCTGCACAATCCCGCAGGTATCGCCACTTTCATTTCCCTCTACATCTTGTACGTGTATGAGACAAATAAAGTTGACAACTTGACTTCCTTCATTCCCCCTCTCTCTACTCTCCCCCCTACATTTCCTCCACTCCCCCCCAGTAGACAATAGGCAATAGGTGCAGGAGTAGGCCATTCGGCCCTTTGAGCCAGCACCGCCATTCAATGTGATCATGGCTGATCATCCCCAATCAGTACCCCGTTCCTGCCTTCTCCCCGTATCCCCTGACTCTGCGATCTTTAACTCTAACTAGAGCCTCTTGAAGATAGTCCCCCTCCTATCTCCCTCATCCCGTCTCCCTCCATCCCATTCTTTCCCTCCACCCTAACTCTCCCCTCTACATCTCCCCTCACTCCTCATCTCCCCTCTCTCCCTCTCCTATTATCCCCTCCCTCATTCCCTCTCTCCATCCCCCACCCCCTCTCTCCCCATTCTCTCTCTCCCTGATTCTCTCCTCCCTGATTCTCTCCCCCTCCCTCATTCCCATCGCTCTCTTTCTCACCCTCTCCCGCATTCTCTCTCTCCCTCCTTCCCTTTCTCATTTAATCTCATTCCCCGTCTCTCCTCCCTCATTCCCCCTCTCTCTCTTTCTCCCCCTCTCCCTCCTCCCTCATTCTCTCTCTCCCTAAGTAAGGGGCGACCGTGGCTGACAAGGGACGTCAGGGACAGTATAAAAATAAAAGAGAAGTACAACGTAGCAAAGATGAGCGGGAGGCAAGAGGACTGGGTAATGTTTAAAGAGCAACAGAAGATAATAAAAATACAATACGGGGAGAAAAGATGAGGTACGAAGGTAAGCTAGCCAAGAATATAAAGCAGGATAGTAAAAGCTTCTTGAAGAGGAGAAAATTAGTTAAGACCAAAGTTGGACCCTTGAAGACCGGAAAAGGTGAATTTATTATGGGGAACAAGGAAATGGCAGATGAGTTGAACAGGTACTTTGGATCTGTCTTCACTAAGGAGGACACAAACAATCTTCCTGATATAGTAGTGGCCAGAGCATCTGGGGTGACGGAGGAACTGTAGGAAATCCACATTAGGCAGGAAATGGTGTTGGAGAGACTGATGGTGAAGGCTGATGAATCCCCAGGACCTGATGGTCTGCATCCCAGGGTACTTCAGGAAGTGGCTCTAGAAATCATGGATGCATTGGTGATAATTTTCCAATGTTCTATAGACTCGGGATCAGTTCCTGTGGATTGGAGGGTAGCTAATGTTATCCCACTTTTTAAGAAAGGCGGGTGAGAGAAAGCAGGGAATTATGTACCAGTTAGCCTGATATCGGTGGTGGGGAAGATGCTGGAGTCAATTATAAAAGATGAAATAGCCGCACATTTGGATAGCAGTAACAGGATCGGTCCGAGTCAGCATGGATTTACGAAGGGGAAATCATGCTTGACTAATCTTCTGGAATTTTTTGAAGATGTAACTAGGAAAATGGACAAGGGAGAGCAAGTGGATGTCGTGTACCTGGACCTTCAGAAAGCATTTGATAATGTCCCACATAGGAGACTAGTGGGCAAAATTAGGGCACATGGTATTGGGGGTAGAGTGCTGACATGGATAGAGAAGTGGTTGGCAGACAGGAAACAAAGAGTAGGGATTAACGGGGGTACACAAAAGGCTGGAGAAACTCAGCGGGTGCAGCAGCATCTAAGGAGTGAAGGAGATGGGCGACGTTTCGGGTCGAGACCCTCCCGGGATGGCGTGATTGTCATATGCTGAGAGACTGGAGCAGCTGGGCTTGTACACTCTGGAGTTTAGAAGGATGAGAGGATATCTCATTGAAACATATAAGATTGTTATGGGTTTGGACACGCTGGAGGCAGGAAACATGTTCCCGATGTTGGGGGAGTCCAGAACCAGGGGCTACACACAGTTTAAGAATAAGGGGGCCATTTAGAACGGAGACGAGGAAACACGTTTTCACACAGTTGTGAGTCTGTGGAATTCTTTGCCTCAGAGGGCGGTGGAAGCCGGTTCTCTGGATGCTTTCAAGAGAGAGCTAGATAGGGCTCTTAAAGATAGTGGGATATGGGGAGCAGGCAGGAGTAGGGTACTGATTGGGGATGATCAGCCATGACCACATTGAATGACGGTGCTGACTCGAAGGGCCGAATGCCTACTCCTACACCTGTTGTCTATTGTCTCCCTCCTTCCCTCATTCTCCCTCACTGTGTTTCTCTCCCTCATCCCTCTCTAACGGGTCCCTTTCAGAATGGCAGGCAGTGACTAGTGGGGTACCGCAAGGCTCGGTGCTGGGACCGCAGCTATTTACAATATACGTCAATGATTTTGATGAAGGGATTCAAATTAACATTAGCAAATTTGCAGATGACACAAAGCTGGGTGGCAGTGTGAACTGTGAGGAGGATGCTATGAGAATGCAGGGTGACTTGGACGATAGATTGGGGGAGGGGAGTGGGCAGATGAGCAGTTTAATGTGGATAATGTGAGGTTAACAAACTTTGATGCAAAAACAGGAAGGCAGATTATTATCTAAATGGTGTCAAGTTGGAAAAGGGGGGAAGTACAACGGGATCTGGGGGTCCTTGTTCATTTCAGTCTATGAAAGTAAGCAGCAGGTACCAGCAGGCAGTGAAGAAAGAAAGCGAAAACGGCATGTCGGCCTTTATAACAAGAGGAGTCGTATATAGGAGCAAAGAGGTCCTTCTGCAGTTGTACAGGTCCCTAGTGAGACCCCACCTGGAGTATTGTGTGCAGTTTTGGTCCCCTAATTTGAGGAAGGACATTCTTGCTATTGAGGGAGTGCAGGTAGGTTTACAAGGTTAATTCCCGGGATGGCGGGATTGTCATATGCTGAGAGAATGGAGCGCTGGGCTTGTACACTCTGGAGTTTAGAAGATGAGAGGGATCTCATTGAAAACATATAAGTTTGTTATGGGTTTGGACACGCTGGAGGCAGGAAACATGTTCCCGATGTTGGGGGAGTCCAGAACCAGGGGCTACAGTTTAAGAATAAGGGGTGGGCCATTTAGAAACGGGGAGACGAAGGAAACACTTTTTCACACAGAGAGTTGTGAGTCTGTGGAATTCTCTGCCTCAGAGGGCGGTGAAGGCCGGTTCTCTGGATGCTTTCAAGAGGGTGCTGGATAGGGCTCTTAAAGATAGCGGAGTCAGGGGATATGGGGAGAAGGCAGGAACGGGGTACTGATTGGGGATGATCAGCCATGATCACATTGAATGGCGGTGCTGGCTCGAAGGGCCGAATGGCCTACTCCTGCACCTGTTGTCTATTGTCTCCCTCCTTCCCTCATTCTCCCTCACTGTGTTTCTCTCCCTCATCCCCTCTCTCCTCCCCTTCCCTCTCTCGTTCTCCAAACACTCTCTATCTCTCTCTCTCTGCCTACCCCACACCCCCTCATTCTCTGCCCCCCCACACACACCCACTCTCGCTACCCCCCCCCCTCCCCTCTACCCCACACTCACTCCCTCATTCTCTACCCGCACTCTCCCTTTCCCTCCCCCCCACACACACACACCTATCTAACCCCGTGCCCCCACTCACTCACACCATCTCTCTCCGTGTGTCTCCCCCCTCACCTGCATTCTCCCCACCTCCTCCACCCCCCACTCAGTCTATCCCCTCTCCCCCTGTGCCCCCCGTGTCTCTCCCACTGTGTCCCCCCCTGTATCTACCCCTCCCCCCACCCCGGTGTGTGTTCCCCCCCCCCCGTGGTGTTGTTGTCCCCCCACCCCGTGTGTGTGTGTGTGTGTGTCCCCCCCACCCCGTGTGTGTGTCCCCCCCACCCCCCCGTGTGTGTGTCCCCCATCCCCCCACCCCGTGTGTCCCCCCACACCTGCAGCGCTGTCGCGGAATGTCCGCCGTTGACGCCGCGACGCGCGAGCTGAGCAGGTGTGTGTGTGTGTGTGAGCGCTTTCATGGCGGCCCGGAAAGGATGTGTCCCGCGGAGGGGGGGGGGAGAGTGGGGGATGATGATGAGACGCGGGCACCATACGCAGCGGCTCCGTCCGACCCCCCACCCCGTCCCCCAGGCCCGGCCCCGGCCCACGGCCCCGCCGACAATCGTTTCCGGGGGAGTGGAGTTGGAGTCACCGTGTCCGCGCGCCCCCCCCGTTTGGTGGATGAGGACCAAAAGTGCCAGTGTCCAACAGTTGGGGTGGTCCCACACCAAGGCCACACTGGTCCCCCCTGCCCCCACCCCCCCCCAGCAGCGCGAGCGGGAAGCAGCCGTTGGCCGCGGAACGCGCGAGAGCTGGGATTGGAAAAACCCGCGGGGAAGGGGGGGGATCACACTGCCCGTCGTCCCACCCAGTGCTGGGAGGACCCAAGGCTAGCCTGTCCAGGACTGCCCCCAGTGGTGAGAGGACCAAGGGCCACACTGCCCCCCCCCAGTGTTGGGAGGACCAAGGGCCACACTGCCCCCCCAGTGTGGGAGAGGACCAAGGGCCACACTGCCCCCCCAGTGGTGGGAGGACCAAGGGCCACACTGCCCCCCCCAGTGGTGGGAGGACCAAGGGCCACACTGCCCCCCAGTGGTGGGAGGACCAAGGGTCACACTGCCCCCAGTGGTGAGTGGACCAAGGGTCACACGGCCCCCCCAGTGGTGGGAGGACCAAAGGGCCACCACTGCCCCCCCCCCCCCAGTGTTGGGAGGACCAAGGGTCACACTGCCGCCCAGTGGTGGGAGGACGTCCCCCAGTGGTGGGAGGACCAAGGGCAACACTGCCCCCAGTGGTGGGAGGACCAAGGGTCACACTGCCCCCAGTGGTGGGAGGACCAAGTGCCACACTGCCCCCCCAGTGGTGGGAGGACTCTTGACGTCCCCCAGTGGTGGGAGGACTCAAGGCCAGCCTGCCCCCCCAGTGATGGGAGGACTCAGAACCTCAGCAAAGATACTATATCGGATCTATAGTGGGGAGGACTCATTCCAGCCTCTGAATCGCAGCAACCCCTGGTGGACTCTTCCCAGTCTCGACATGATGTCCCAGTGCACAGCACCCCCCTGTGCTCGGGAGGATTCAAAGCCCGTGTCGGAGTGATGCCCTAAACCTGCCCTCAGTGACCCCTTTTGGTTGGGAGGACCCCGTCCAGTCTCGGGAGGGGGGGGTGCGGTCAAAGCGCCCCCCCAGGCGGACTCATCCCACAACCTTGGAGCGTGTCCCACCGTCAGCGCCCCCCCCCAGTGGCTGAGAGGACTCGGGGTGCGCGGCGCTAAACCTGCCCACAGCGCCGCCAAGTGTTGTGGAGGACTCTGGTCAGTGTGGGGGGTGCGGTCTCAGGAGGACTCACAGCGCCCCCCTGTGACGAGGAGGACACGTGGCAGCTTCAGAGTGGCGCCCCCAGTACCTACAGAGTGGCGCCCCCAGTGGCCTGGAGTGCTGGCGTGCGGTCTCAGTGCCCCACCGTGGCCGGGAGGACTCACTCCGGCCTCTGAGCACCGCGCTAATCCTGCGCACAGTGCCCCCTGTGGTTGAGAGCGAGAGATAGACCAGCCACGATCGAATGGCGGAGTGGACTTTGATGGGCCGAATGGCCTAATTCTGCCACTGGATCTTGCGAATGAGTGAAAACATCGCCTGTCCACCTCGCTCCACAGATGCTGCTTGACCCGCCGAGTTAATCGGCTTGGAGATACAGCGTGGAAACAAGCCTGAGACGATACCCGGGAATCTTGCACAATCCTGGGAATGTCCCCAGCACAATCCTGACACAAAGAACTGGTTTCAAATGAATGACTGAATTAATTAATTACTTAATTAATTAATACGTTTATTGGCCAAGTATTCACATACAAGGAATTTGCCTTGGTGCTCCGCCCGCAAGTGACAACATTTGACATACAATGACGGTTAGGAACGACACATGAAACATTGAACATTAACAACAGAACATTATCGATTAAACATGTGAATTAAACAAAATACCAGAGCAAAAGGAGGCTACAGATTTTGGTTATTGAGTAGAGCTACTACTCGTGGTTTTTCTTCCAAGACGGTGCCTAACCCAGGCGACTAACATAGAAACATTGAAAATAGGTGCAGAAGTGGGCCATTCGGCCCTTCCAGCCAACACCTCCATTCAATATGATCACGGCTGATCATCCAGAATCAGTACCCCGTTCCTGCCTTCTCCCCATATCCCTTGATTCCATTAGACCTAAGAGCTAAATCTAACTCTCTCTTGAAAACATCCAGTGAATCGCAGGAAACATGTTCCCGATGTTGGGGGAGTCCTGAACCAGGGGGCCACAGTTTAAGAATAAGGAGTAAGCCATTGAGAACGGAGACGAGGAACAACTTTTTCACACAGCTCACAGACATGCGTCCCGGCCCCTATGCAGAACAAGGTTGCCACAGACCCCTGCCTACAACACCACCCCAGGTCTGCCGACTGTCGACAATACCACCAGCGGGCTGGCTAACGAAGCTGATGGGAGGAATGAGCACACATTCTCGCTGTCCGAGCACGACGTGAGGAGGGCTCTGACATGGGTGAACACGAGGAAAGCTGCAGGTCCTGATGGCATCTCGGGGCGAGTACTTAAGTCCAGTGCTACGCAGCTAGCTCTGGTGCTCACTACAATATTCAACCTCTCCCTGGCCAAGTCCGTGGTCCCTGCCTGCTTCAAAAAATCCACCATTGTACCTGTGCCAAAGAATGCCTCCCCAGCCTGTCTGAATGACTACCGTCCGGTGGCCCTCTCCTCGGTAGTCATGAAACGCTTTGAGAGGCTGGTGAAGAAACACATCTGCGCCTTCCTCCCTCGCAACATGGACCCGTTACAATTTGCATACCGTCCGAACAGACCCACGGACGATGCTGTCTGCCAGGTTTTGCACACCGCTCTCTCCCATCTTGACAGCCAGAAGGGGGGCTACGTGAGGATGCTGTTCATAGACTTCAGTTCAGCCTTCAACACCATGGTCCCCCCACCAGACTGGCCGCGAAGCTGCTGGAATTAGAGCTCAACACCCCCCTGTGTGCCTGGGTCCTGGACTTTCTCACCACCAGGCCCCAGGTAGTCAATATGGGAGGGAATACATCGAAGTCCCTCACCCTGAGCACAGGATCCCCCCAGGGTTGCGTCCTCAGCCCCCTATTGTACTCACTGTACACGCATGACTGTGTGGCCAGGTTCAGCTCCAACTCGATAATCAAGTTTGCTGATGGCACTGTGGTGGTGGGCCTGATCTCAGACAACGATGAGAAGGCCTGCCGGGAGGAGGAGGTGGCTGATCTGGCACTCTGGTGTCAGGACAACAGCCTCCTCTTGAATGTCAAAAAAACGAAGGAGCTGATCGTGGACTTTAGGAGGGCACATCATCCGAGGACGTACACGCCATTGAGGATAAATGGGGATACTGTGGATAGGGTGAGCTGTTTTAAATACCTGGGAGTCCACATCTCTGAGGATATGACATGGACATCGCACGCTGTAGCACTCGTGAGTAAGGCAAGGCAGCGCCTTTACCACCTCAGGCAATTGAGGAAATTCAGAGTGTCTCCGAGGATCCTCCAGTGCTTCTACTCTGCGGCTGTGGAAAGCCTCTTGTCCGGAAACATTACAATCTGGTTTGGTAACTTGCTCTGCCCAGGACAAGAAGGCTCTGCAGAGAGTAGTGCGTTCGGCCTCTCTCGCTCCTCTGCAGGAACTATACATCAGGAGGTGCAACTCCAGAGCCAATAAGATCATGGGAGACCCCTTCCACCCCTGCAACGGGCTGTTCCAGCTGCTACGGTCAGGCAAACGCCTCCGTTGCCATGCTGTGAGAACGGAGAGGATGAGAGGGAGTTTCTTCCCAGAAGCCATTCGGACTGTAAACTCCTATCTCACCTCACAGGGACTAACTCTACTAACTTACTGTACCACAACACCACCCAAAATATTTAATATGAAAACGAACATGTGATTCTGTTTGTAGTTTGTTGGTTGTTTGTTTGTTTTTTGCGCAAAGTCCGCAGGCACGGCCACTTTTCATTTCACTGCACATCCCGTATGCGTATGTGGCGGATAAACTTGACTTGACTTGACTTGACACTTCTTACTTTGACTATGATCTTCTTCAAACTCTCTCAGATACCCTCGGACTTTCTTTGATTGGACTTTGTGTGCAGGAAGGAACTGCAGGTGCTGGTTTAAACAGAAGATAGACACAAAATGCTGGAGTAACTCCACAGGACCGGCAGCATCTCTGGAGAGAAGCAATGGGTGATGTTCTGGGTCAAGATTCTTAGTTTAGTTTAGAGATACAGCGCGGAAACAGGCCCTTCGGCCCACCGAGTCCACACCGACCAGCGATCCCCGCACATTAACACTATCCTACGCACACTAGGGACAGTTTACACATACACCAAGCCAATTTACCTACAAGCCTGCACGTCTTTGGAGTGTGGGAGGAAACCGGAGATCTGGAGGGTAAGCTGTTTAGAACGGAGATGAGGGAACACGTTGTCACACAGAGAGTGGTGAGTCTGTGGAATTCTCTGCCTCAGAGGGCGGTGGAGGCCGGTTCTCCGGTTACTTTCAAGAGAGAGCTAGATAGGGCTTTTAACAATAGCGGAGTCAGGGGATATGGGGAGAAGGCAGGAACGGGGTACTGATTGGTGATGATCAGCCATGATCACATTGAATGGCGGTGCTGTCACCTTCCCCTCAGCCAACAATGAACTTCCTTCAGCATCGTCTGCTTTGATCTGTGCTTTTCACACCTTACCCATCCATATCTTTGTGTCTCCATCCCATCTGACTTTCAGTCTGAAGAAGGGGATATGGGGAGAAGGCAGGAACGGGGTACTGATTGGGGATGATCAGCCATGATCACATTGAATGGCGGTGCTGGCCCGAAGGGCCGAATGGCCTACTCCTGCACGCATTGTCTATTGTCCATTGTCTATTGTCTCGACCTAAAACATCACACAGAGTTTTCACACAGAGAGTGTTGAATCTGTGGAATTCTCTGCCACAGAAGGTAGTTGAGGCCAGTTCATGGGCTATATTTAAGAGGGAGTTAGATGTGGCCCTTGTGGCTAAAGGGTCAGGGGGTATGGAGAGAAGGCAGGTACAGGTTACTGAGTTGGATGATCAGCCATGATCATATTGAATGGCGGTGCAGGCTCGAAGGGCCGAATGGCCTACTCCTGCACCTATTTTCTATGTTTCTATGTTTCGATCTCCCATTCTTTCTCTCCAGAGATGCAGCCTGCCCTGTTGAGTTACTCCAGCTTTTTTGTGTCTATCTTTGATTGGAATTTACCTGCTTTATTTACCTGGCACTAAACGTTATTCCCTTATCTTGTAGACTAAACTGAATCGAACCCGGGTCCCTGGCGCTGTGAGGCAGCAACTCTACCGCTCCGCCAGCCAGTAGTTAAAGTTGGAGTAGAGGTTTAAAAGGGGGGGGGGGTTTGTATTGAGCGATAGCAGGTCTGCTTCTGGGACCAGCATGCAGTCGCCAGCCTTGGGCGCCATCTTGGAGCTTGGCCACCATCTTGAAGCCTGGGCGCCATCTTGAAATGTGCAAAAATCTCTTAGTCTTTTTTTTATGTTATTCCCTTATCTTGTAGGTTGGGGAGGGGAAGGGGGAAACCGTTTCCCAGTCACTTCCTGGTCGGGATGCGTCTATTCTCCGAGTCGCATTTTCGCCGCGGCCCACCACCTGGCCTGGCGCGGCCTTTCCTGCCGGCCAGAGCTTCAGCAGCGGCGCAGCACTGAATTGCATCGCGGAGCCGTGTGGATCTCCGGAGTGTTGCCCCTGCTGACTCTAACACCGTGGAGCTGTGGTTTGCGGAGCTTCTCGCCGCGGGCGGCGCTGACTTTAACATGGCGGGGGCCTGGGACCCTTCGCCGGGGGCCCGCCAGTGTTGGAGCTCCGTCCAGCTCGGCCCACGGACTTCGGGAGCCGCGGTCTCCGGTCAGAAGCGGCCCATTCGGAAACTCCAAGCCGCTGAGTGCGTTCTTCCGTTCCGACGGCGGAGCTCCGATCATCCCGGCGAGAGGGCCTGAAACATCGGGCTGTCGTGGCGGCGACTGCGGAGGGTTCAAAGGCCCCGACCACGGGTGAACAAAGAGGAAGACGCCTTCCCTCGCAGTGGGGAAACGTTGATTCCGCTGTGTGTGGGGACGTTCATGTTAAGCTCGATCGTGTGTGGTGTGGGGTGGAAGATTGCAGCCTTCACGTGGAAGATTGCAACCTGTTTCGACTAATGCAGTCAACTCGACGTGCACAAACGGAAGATCAAATGGGACAAGTTGTCCAACAACTTTAGGCTGTGCACGCCACACGAAAGACGAAGAGGAAGGAGAAGAAGTGTGCTGTATTATTTTTATTCGTAAGGCTGTATGGTGACTCAAATCTCACTGCACCAATTGGACCATGTGACAATAACTGTAACTTGAAATTAAATCATTTTGAAATCAAAGTGAGTAACAAAACCAGAACAAGGGGGAATTTGGAAATCACTTCCTTACAGGAATACAGAGCGTGTGGTAATAATGGACAAATCGTCATCCTTTGTGGGAGAGAGTGCGTGGAACAAAGTGTGCTGGAGTATTATGTGTCAGAGCTCTCCCCTGCCCTATTAAAGAAAAACTAAAAACAAGCTTGAGAAAAATTTACGAGTTTTACGAGCCTGAGTGACGGGGAGAGGTTGAGCAGGCTAGGACTTTTTCACCCAAGAGTTGTGAATCTGTGGAGTTCTCTGCCACAGAAGGCAGTGGAGGCCAATTCACTGGATGTTTTCAAGAGAGAGTTAGATTTAGCTCTGACGGGCTAACGGAATCAAGGGATATGAACCAGCATCTGCAGTTCCTTCCTACACACAGAGAGTGGTGAGTCTGTGGAATTCCCTGCCTCAGAGGGCGGTGGAGGCCGGTTCTCTGGATGCTTTCAAGAGCGAGCTAGATAGGGCTCTTAAAAATAGCGGAGTCAGGGGATATGGGGAGAAGGCAGGAACGGGGTACTGATTCTGGATGATCAGCCGTGATCCTATTGAAGGGCCGAATGGCTTACTCCTACGCCTATTTTCTATGTTTCTGTGTTTATTCCTCAGGATGATGAGGAGTAGGAAAGGACTGCCGGTGCTGGTTTAAACCGAAGATAGACACAAAATGCTGGAGTAACTCAGCGGGACAGGAAGCAAATCTGGAGGGAAGGAATGGCTGACGTTTTGGGTCGAGACCCTTGTTCAGGCTGATGTCAGGGGAGGGGGAGGTACATAGACAATGAAGTGCATAGATAAGGAAGTGTAAGGTATGAAAACAGGACCAAGGGAATGGAGATCAGGGAATAGATTGTTATATTTTTGCATTTTTTTCATTCATTGTTCTTTATCTCTCCACATCACCGTCTATATCTCTCGTTTCCCTTATCCCTAACCAGTCTGAAAAAGGGACTCGACCCGAAACGTCACCCATTCCGTCTCTCCAGAAATGCTGCCTGTCCCGCTGACTTACTCCAGCTTTTTGTGTCTATCTTTAGATCTTTTTTAACTGGGAGAAGATGACAGCGAAACAAGCAGAGACAATAGATAATTGGTGCAGGAGTAGGCCATTCGGCCCTTCGAGCCAGCACCGCCATTCAATGTGATCATGGCTGATCATCCCCAATCAGTACCCCGTTCCTGCCTTCTCCCCATATCCCCTGACTCCACTATCTTTAAGAGCCCTATCTAGCTCTCTCTTGAAAGTATCCAGAGAACCGGCCTCCACCGCCCTCTGAGGCAGAGAATTCCACAGACTCACCACTCTGTGAGAAAAAGTGTTTCCTCGTCTCCGTTCTAAATGGCTTTACTCCTTATTCTTAAACTGTGTCTTAGAATGTAGTCGGAGACAGTGAGACTTGTCGGAGAACTGGGAAGCGAGGAGGGGGGGGGTGAGGGGGGTGAAGAGAGAGGGAAAGCAAGGGCAACTTGAAGTGAGATGATGAGGAGTGATCTTGTGGAGCTGTACAAAACCACGAGGGAAGTAGATTGGGTAGATGGTAGAGTTTCTTGCCGAGATTTAAGGAATCGTGCAACTGGGTGGCGGCAACCCTACCGCTGCCACCCCTAAAATCCTCTCCTCCAACACCAGTATTTCTGAACCCTAACTACCCTCTGCCTAAGATAGACAAAAATGCGTAGGAAGCAACTGGAGATGCCTGTTTTTACACCAAAGATAGACACTGTGGCGGTCACAGTAGAGTTGCTGCCTTAAGGCCCCGTCCCACCGTACGAGGTAATTCAAGAGTTCTCCCGTTTTTTCCCCTGATTCGAACTCGGAGAATGTCCGCTGCAGGTACATAGCGGGTACGTAGGAGCTCGTGGATGTCTCCTAGCGGCTCGTAATGCTAACGGCAGGTACTCGGGAAACGCGGCAACTCGTGAAGTTTTTTCGACACTGTGAAAAATGTCCAAGAGTGAAAAATTACTCATGGTGAACTTACCACGAGTTTGATTTTTTTTTTAAATAACTCGGGGGAGCTCTTGGGGAAACTCGCATAGTGGGGACAGGGACTTAACAGCGAATGCAGCGCCGGAGACCCGGGTTCGATCCCGACTACGGGTGCTTGCCCTTACGGAGTTTGCACGCTCTCCCCGTGACCTGCGTGGGTTTTCTCCGGGATCTTCGGTTTCCTCCCACACTCCAAAGACGTGCAGGTTTGTAGGTAAATTGGCTTGGCGTAAATGTTCAAATTGGCCCTAGTGTGTGTAGGATAGTGTTAATGGCCTGTCCTGCTTCCATAACCTAATTCACGACCTTTTATACTCGTGGACATTTTTCATCAGCCTAGAAAAACCGCCCCGACCTACTTGATGCCACAAGTACCTAAGGCTAGCATCACGGCCTACCTACGACCTTGCTACGACCTTCCTAAGGCCTCCTACGACCTACCTACAACCTCCTACGGCCTCCTACGGCCTCCTACAGCCTCCTACGACCTCGTGACGACCATGCTGCGAGTACGCCCTAATCCCTACTACGTCCTAACGACGAAACGCTATAACGAAACGACGGGCGAACGCGCGAACTATGGACGCCTACGGGTACGCGAGCGAACGACGACGACGACGACTACCAACCTAACAACCCTCCAAAAAAAAACGCAACCGACAACCGCAACGCGCTTACACGCTACGACCGTACTAGCGCCTACACGCGACGACGGGACGTACGCGGAACGACCTCGAACTACTTACGACGAAACGACGTCGGCCCGACGGACTACTGACGTAACGACGGCGGCTACGACACGACGACACGCGTAACGAACGCTAACGCGACGACGACGACGAACCGGCGACGACGACGACGGACCGACGGGCGATCGCGGCTACCTAACGCGAACCGGAACGACGCGTCGACGCGAAAAAAAACGCACGACGACGCCGGGAACGAGTCTAACGGACGTTCGCGAAACACGAAACGACCGAACGGAAACAAACGACTGGCCTCGCAACACCGGTAACGCGCGGAACGACGTCGTCCTAACTACGACGAAACGAACGCACGCACGTCCAACGAGCGGGGCGCGGATCGGACGACGACGCTTACGAACGAGCGATCCAACGAACCGTAACGACGGACGAGACGGAACACAGGCCGTACTCGCTCCTACAGACGTACGCGTACTAACGGGCCTACGCTACACGCGGCTCCTATACTCGGACGAACGCGACGACGACGCGGTACGATACGCGACGCCCTACTCGGCGGACGGACGACGGGGACGGGACAACGCGACGCCCGAAACGCGACGGAACGAAGGACGTCCTATACCGGACGACCGACGACGACGGGACGCGAACGCTACGACGGCGACCTAACGTACGCTCTAAACGCTAAACGCACGGAACGACAACGACTACGGATACGGGACGCGAACGGCATACGCGGACGGACGACGGCTAACGCGCCGCGACGATACTGACGAACGTAACGGCGGAAACCACGCGACGACGTAAAACGACGGCCCTACGAACGGGCCACGTAACGTAACGCGGTACGATACGACGACGCTACTAACTGCAGAACGGGAACGACGGAAACGCGGACGCGTACGCGCTAACGACGCGACAACGACGGGCGGGACGTACGACGACGGACAACGCCTACGCAGGGACGACGACGGACGCGCAGAAACGAAAAAAAAACGGAAACGACGACTAAAGACGCGACGACGACTCGACGCTACGACGGTACGACGACGCGCTCCAAAACCGGACCTCCTACGACGGATCACGAACTAACTACGAAACGACGCGCGACGACGTCCTACGAAACGGGACGAACGTCCTACGGCCGTACGACGACCTCCCTACTACGGTCGACCGGCCTAACGACCGACGACGGTACGTAAACGGCGACCTCCTACGAACGAACTACGCTACGCTCGCCTATAACGACGGACGGACAGCGGGTACGCGTACGACGACGTAACGACGGTACGAACGGCGAGACGACGACGACGGCTAACGTCCACGACGCGAACGACTACTAAACGACGACTAACGCGACGGGCGCGCGCAATAACGTACGATACACGTACGTAAACGGCACCGCGCGAGGGTACGCCTACTAACGTAACGATACTAGAACGCGAACGGGCGCCTACGACGCGCTACGGAGGACGCGCTACACGAACGACGACTTACGACTACGGCCTAACTGCGGTACGCGGAACGCGACCGATACGACGGCTAACTCGACGCTCCTAGCCGAAAACGGAACCCCAACGCGGTACCGCGACTACGATACGGACGGCGCGACGACTCGAACCGACCACCCTACTACCGACGACGAGCGGGACACGAGCGCTGCTGCGCGGCCTAAACGGGACCGACGACGCGGAACGACGAACGACGTAACGATAACGACACGCGCGCGCGCGGTACGACCGGACCCGTAAACGCGGGTACGTTCGCTAACGAAAACGGGCGGAACGCGCCGGGCAGCGCTAACCTGGACACGACGGACCTGACGCGACTACGAACCGGAACGGAACTCCTAAAACGACGGGGGAACGTAACGGTACGGGCGCTAAAACGCTAGCGGACGACGCGGAAACGACGCGCCTACGCGCCGCCTAAACGGTAACGAACGGCCTCCTACGGACGACTACACGCGTTACGAACGACGGAAACGGCGTACGAACGACCGGCTACGGACGTACGTACGGCGGGGGAACGAACCTCCTATACCCTACGGAACTACGACGCGGGTACCACGTACGACTACCTACCGGAAACGAACGGAAAAACGCTACGCGTACGGACGGTAACGGCGCGTACGACGCGCCTAACGACTACGCGACCGCTACGGCACGTACGACGCGAACGACTAACGAACGGGCGTCGTAACGAACGACATACGTAAACTACGCGCGAACGAACGACGAAACGCGGACGAATCCTAATGTACGAATAACCAACACGCGGTCGATAACGCGACGGGGGAAACGACGTACGGCGGCGAAAACGAACGCGACGCTCGACGAACGCCGTACGAAAAACGTCGGACGTAAACGGACTTACCTAACGTACCGCTCGGGCGACTGCGGACACGAATACCTACGTATAAACGAGCTCCTACGACTAAATACGGGACTGCGCGTGTACTAAGACGGTACGAACGAAACGGCGAAAACGACCCTACGGCGAACGACTCCAAACAACGACGTACGTAAAAAACGGGGGCGCGCGGACTGAAACGCGGTACGGTAACGACGAACGCGAAACAGGGCGACTAACGACAACCTACGAACCGAATACAGAAAACGCTACTGAATTGCGCCGCCTACGACGACCTACCGCGGACTCGACGTAACGCGGAACCTCCTAATAACGGCTAAACGCTCGGACTAATACGGCGTACGTGGGGCGACGCGCTGCGCGACGAGACGGTACGGGACGGACGACTACGGAGCGAACGCGGAACGACTAATACACGGCGAAACTTAACGAACGACGAACGCGAACGACGTACGGACGGGTCCTACGCGGCTACGGCCGACTGTCCTACGTACGACGGGCGGGAACGGTGGACGCGACGAACTCCTAAAACCTCCTAACGACGCTAACCGGCGCGCGAGAGGTACCTACGACGCGACAACTACGGCGCAAACGCGACGGAACGGTGCCTAAAACCGACGAGACGCGCGAATCTACCTCCTAACGGACGACGGCCGGCTTCGCGCGAACGTACGACGGAAGGAGAAACGAAACGACGGTAACGCGAAACTACGACAACGACGGACGCGGATATCGACTGACGGACGACCGTAACTACGACCGACGAAACGGCGTACTAACGGAACACTAACCGCGACGCCTACGTACGCGACGACGAAACGAACAAACCCTACTAAAAACAGAACAAAACTACGGGCTACGCCAACACGCTGGCCTAACGACACGAGTAACTACTAACCGACGGGAACCTAACGGAACGACTCCTACGACGCTATCAAACGGACGCGAACGGGTAACGGACTCGACGCGCGTACGTACGGGGACGGAACTGGATACGACGCACGCGACGACGGACGGTACGCACGTACGCGACGGATACGACGACTACGCGGGCCTAACGACGACGACGGGCGGACGAACCTCCTACGCGACGGTAAACGCGCCAACGAACGCGACGCACGAAAAACGCGCTTCCTACGGTACTTCACGCCGCCCACGACGCTACGGCTAACGGGGTACGGACCTCCTAACGGGCGGTAAACGCCTTCCAACCGCACGGAACGAACACGGAAACGTACGACTACGTGACGCACGTAAACGACGCTACTACGCGCGGTGACGCGAAAACGGAACACTGGCACGAAACGGCGTCGCGTACGCGAACGAACCGCGAACGGGCGCGTACTACGGCGGGACTACGATACGCGTAACGACACGCGGCGGACGGAACGCCACGAAACAAAAAAAAAACCTACGGCTCCTACGGCCTCCTACAGCCTCCTACGACCTCGTGACGACCATGCTGCGAGTACGAGTGAAGGGCAAACTCGGCAGAGGTCGTGAATTAAGTTGTGAAAGTGGGACAGGCCCTTTAGTGTGCGGGTGGACAAAAATGCGGGAGAATCTCAGCGGGTGAGGCAGCATCTATGGAGCAAAGGAATAGGTGACATCTTGAGTCGAGACCCTTCTACAGACTCAGTTAGTGTGCGGGGATCGCTGGTCGGCACGGACCCGGTGGGCCGAAGGGCCTGTTTCCGCGCTGTATCTCTAAAAACTAAACTAAACTATAAATCAAACCAGAATGCTGACCGGTTGCATCGTGGCTTGGTTCGGCAACTTGAGCGCCCTGGAGAGGAAAAGACTACAAAAAGTAGTAAACACTGCCCAGTCCATCATCGGCTCTGACCTCCCCACCATCGAGGGGATCTATCGCAGTCGCTGCCTCAAAAAGGCTGGCAGCATCATCAAGGACCCACACCATCCTGGCCACACACTCATCTCCCCGCTACCTTCAGGTAGAAGGTACAGGAGCCTGAAGACTGCAACGACCAGGTTCAGGAATAGCTACTTCCCCACAGCCATCAGGCTATTAAACCTGGCTCGGACAAAACTCTGAACATTAATAGCCCATTAATTGTTATTTGCACTTTATCAGTTTATTTATTGGTATCATGTGTGTATATATTTTTATAATGGTCTATGGACACACTGATCTGTTCAGTAGTCAATGCCTACTATGTTCTGTTGTGCTAAAGCAAATTTCATTGTCCTATCAGGGACACACGACAATAAACTCTCTTGAATCTTGAAACTTGACTGCTGTAGATAGACACACTGAGGGAGGGGCAGTGAGGAGGGGGTGTCGCGCTGTGGGAGGGAGGGAGGGGAGGAGGCGGTGAGAGAGAGTACGCACAGACTGGTTTTCAGCCAACAAGCCCCCACAAGCCTGAATGACTTCATTTCTACTCCCTGTTTGATGTTAATACGAACCACAGGTAGACAAAAATGCTGGAGAAACTCAGCGGGTGAGGTAACATCTATGGAGTGAAGGAAATATGCGACGTTTCAGGTCGAGACCCTTCTTCAAAGAAGGAATAGGTGATGTTTCACAGCTTTTTGTGTCTATCTTCGGTTTTAAACCGGGCATCTGCAGTTTCTTCCATCACACGAACCAACCAACCTCCCATCCATTCGACACCATCCACACCTCACGCTGCCCCGGCAAGGCCAGCAGCATCATCAAGGACCAGTCTCACCCCCGGCCACTCCCTCTCCTCACCTCTCCCATCCGGCAAAAGGATAGAAGTGTGAAAACGCACACACCTCCAGATTTGGTGTTTAAGGAAGAACTGCAGATGCTGGAAAAATCGAAGGTAGACAAAAATGCTGGAGAAACTCAGCGGGTGAGGCAGCATCTATGGAGCGAAGGAATGGGTGATGTTTCGAGTCGAGACCCTCCATAGATGCTGCCTCACCCGCTGAGTTTCTCCAGCATTTTTGTCCACCTCCGATTTTTCCAGCATCTGCAGTTCCTTCTTAAACATTTAACGTGAATCACTGCACATTAACTATGTTTAAACCACAAACAGCCTGAAAGAGGAAGCAAATAATTTTAAAAAGCCTCGTCATGCTTAATTGACAGCAAGTTTTGCAATTGGCACACAGATAACTGATAATAAAGAAACATATTCAGGGCAAAGTGGGACAGATTAATATTAATAGCCTTGCTCAGATTTCCAAAGTCCTATTGAAATATTATCAAGCAATACAGATTGTAAATAAGGGCGATGTTGTAGATGTAATCTATCCAGCTACCGATAAATTGGTGGTTTGTTTTACGGGGTGGGGAAGGGAGGGGGGGTATAAGGAGCAGAGAGATTAGATAGTGTGTTGGCATCGTGACAGAAAGCAGGGTGGGTGCGTTAACCGCTTGGAATGATGGAATATTGAGAGCTGGACTCCGTAGGGAATTCAGCCCCGGGAGTCGCGGTTTCTCAACTTGTGCGAACCTTGTGGGCTGTTATCAAAGGCAGCAAGGATTCAGTAGGCCACGCAGATGAACAAACTGATCTGTACACTGCCTTTAGAGGCACAGCGCGGAAACAGGCCCTTCGGCCCACCGAGTCCCCGCAGCCAGCGACCACCCCCGTATCCTAGTTCTACCTTAATTTTCAGTTTTAGTTTCAGAGATACAGCGCGGAAACAGGCCCTTCGGCCCACCGAGTCTGCGCCAGCCAGTGATCCCCGCACATTAGTCCTATCTTGGTTTTAGTTTTAGAGATACAGCGCGGAAACAGGCCCTTCGGCCCACCGGGTCCGCGCCGACCAGCGATCCCCGCACACTAACACTATCCTACACACACCAGGGACGATTTTTTTACACTCGTACCAAAGCCAATTTACCTACAAACTTGCACGTCTTTGGAGTGTGGGAGGAAACTGGAGCGCCCGGAGAAAACCCACACGCTCACAGGGGAAGGTACAAACTCCGTACAGACAGCACCTGTGGTCGGGATCGAACCCGGGTCTCTGGCGCTGTGAGGCAGCAGCTCTACCCGCTGCGCCACCGTGCCGCCCTGTAGACAATGTTAACTTGGTGGATCATACTACATAGGTTCATGTTATTAGGAGCAGAAGTAGGCCATTCGGCCCATCAAGCCTACTCCTCAATTTAATATGGCTGATCTATCTCTCCCTCCTAACCCCATTCTCCTGCCTTCTCCCCATAACCCCTGACACCCGCACTAATCAAGAATCTGTCTATCTCTGCCTTACAAATATCTGACTTGGCCTCCACAGCCATCTGTGGCAAAGAATTCCACAGATTCACCACCCTCTGACTAAAGAAATTCATCCTCAACGCTCTTTGAGAATCGCGAGGCAACTTTTTATGAACATGCAATTACTAGACAAATTACAAATTGCTGAAGACTTTTAGTCCTTTTGAAAGGCCTTACAAAGATCATAAACACTGCCTTCAGTGGGACACAGAGAAGACCAACACACCAACACCTCTCCTTCCTTAGAAGGCTCAGGAAGTTCGGCATGTCCCCATCAACACTCACCAACTTCTACAGAATCGCCGTAGAAAACATTTTATCGGGATGCATCACGGCACGGTTTGGGAACGGCTCCGTCCAAGACCCGCGAGAAACCGCAGCGAATTGTGGACGCAGCCCAGACACCATCACGCAAACCAACCTCCATTCCATTGTCTCCATCTACACCTCACGCTGCCTCGGCAAGGCCAGCAGCATCATCAAGGACCAGTCTCACCCCCGGGCACTCCCTCTTCTCCCCTCCCTTTGGGCAAAAGGTACAGAAGTGTGAAAACGAACGCACACCTCCAGATTCAGGGCTAGAGCCTTCCCAGCTGTAGTCAGGCAACTGAACCGTCCTACCACAACTAGAGAGCAACTGAACTGCTATCTACCTCATTGGTGACCTTCGAACTGTTTTTCGATCGGACTTTGCTGGCTTTACCTTGCACTTGGTGTCCGGGGTTACGGGGAGAAGGCAGGAGAATGGGGTTAGGTAGAGGGAGATCAGCCATGATTAAATGGCGGAGTAGACTTGTTGGACCGAATGACCTAATTATGCTCCTATTACTTATGACCTTGTGATAAACGTTCTTCCCTTATCATGTATCTGAACACTGTACATGGCTCCATTACAATCACACATTGTGTTTCGGCTGACTGATTAGCACGCAACAACGGTATTCACTGTACTAGGGTTGCCAACTGTCCCGTAGTGTTCAAGTCCAAGAGAGTTTATTGTCGTGTGTCCCTGATAGGACAATGAAAGTCTAGCTTTGTTTCAGCACAACAGAACATAGTAGGCATTGACTACAGAACAGATCAGTGTGTCCATATACCATTATATACGTAAATACACACATGAATAAGTAAACTGATAAAGTGCAAATAACAGATAATGGGTTATTAATGATCAGAGTTTTGTCCGAGCCTGTGGCTGTGGGGAAGTAGCTATTCCTGAACCTGGTCGTTGCAGTCTTCAGGCTCCTGTACCTTCTACCTGAAGGTAGCGGGGAGATGAGTGTGTGGCCAGGATGGTGTGGGTCTTTATAATAATAATAATAATAATAATAATAATAATAATAATAATAATAATAATAATAATAATAATAATAACTTTATCACAGTCTCAAGGTCCAGACAAGGGGCAACATTACATTAAAAATGCATTGCATATCAAATATCATAAATATATATAAAATCATGGTAAATCACATAAAAACATCATAATTTATATATTTAGAAAACCCACTATACTTAAGTTAAAAATCCAGAGTAAAAGATGATCAATGTCGTGCAACGAGACAACGATACCAGTGTCTCCACAGCTGGGATTCGTAGCGGGTAGCGCTAACCCTTATGTTTGTCAAGGCCACAATAAGCACATTTTTTAGAGTCATTTATCCTGCAAATGAATTCATACATGTGGTGTCTTAGGATAGTTTCTAAAGTACTGACTCCTGCAGCCACAAACCTATTACTGGCACTACACCATCTTGGTTGCCTTAGCTGTGTTCTCATGGCATCGTTATATGCCACCTTTAGTCTCTGCATACTTGTCTTTAAATAGTTCGACCACAGGTGCGCAGTGTAGAGGGGTGTGCGGTGTGCTCTAAATAGCGACATCCTTCACCACATCTGCACACGCACCAAATGTACGCAAGAGGATATTCGCCTGTATACACAGCATTCATCGTTTCCTATAAATATCCTCATCATCTGTCATTTGTTCTGTAATAATATGCCCTAGATATTTTATCTTATTACAGACACTAAGATTGTTGTCAGACAATTTAAAATCAGGATATTTTAGGCTTTTATCCTCTTTGGTTCTACAGACCATAACAGCACTCTTACTAGCATTATATTTAATGTCATGTTCCAAACCATACACGGAACATGCAGTAAGGAGCTGCTGGAGACCAGCGCTAGATGGACTAAAGACCACAAGATCATCTGCATACATAATATGGTTCACTAGAATATTACCAATCACGCACCCAGTGTTACAAGCTTTCAATTGTTTAGACAGATCATCAATATATAGATTAAAAAGGACTGGGGACAAAATTCCCCCTTGTCTAACATCCATTGCTAACCCCAAATGGGGCTGAGACCCTATTGCCCCATTTTATTTGCATAGTCTGGTGGGCATACCAGTAGGCCAGTATTCTCACAATGTATTTAGGCACCCCTCTTTGACTCATTTTACCAAACAGCTTTCTGTGATTAACACGGTCAAAGGCTTTGGAAGCATCAATAAAGCACATAAGGATTGAAGAGTTTTTGCCTCTATATTTGTTTACAATCTCCTTTAGGGCATATATGCACAAGTCAGTGCCATGTTTAGCTTTAAAGCCAAACTGGCTATCTGTGGAGTTAACAAACTCATGTATTCTATCCAGCAGAACTCTTTCTAATACTTTTGACAATATGCTGGCTAAAGCTATGGGCCTGTAATTATTTAGACTGCCTACTTTACCCACTTTGTCCTTAATAACCGGCACTAACAGGACAGACAACGTTGAGTCTGGTAACAAGCCATGAATCATAAAGCCAGTCAAACAAATAGCTAGGAGAGGAGCTATCCTCATACTCGCATACTTAAGATGTTCAGCAAAGATATGATCCAAGCCACTTGCTTTGTTGTTGGACAGCTTGTTCATGGCATGATACACCTCATGTGACATAATCACCATCGAGTCATTACTCTCAATATTGTCCACCCTATACAAGTCACCTTGGACACAGTTGAATAAAGTGCTATAATGTTGTCGCCATAACTCCGCGATATTAGCCGTTCCGGAGATTCCATCTACAGTACATGGTAGAGCTGTTTTGCAACTGCTAAGAGCTCTCACTTCCTTCCAAAAATCTGTAGCATTGTTACTTAGCAGCTTCTTAGCCGTGGAATCAGCTCTCATAGCTTGCTCATTTTTACAGATGAAGTGAACAGCATACTTATACCTTGCATTAGTGAGCTTCATGTGCTCAAACACAGGCCCCTGTCTGGGTCTACCTGCCATAGCCCATGCTTTGGTGGCTTCACGGGCTTCAGTATGATACTCAGCTACATACTTATTCCAGCCAGGTCTGATGTTATGTGTCTTATTTTTATGCTTGCAGTAGGGCTTACTGCCTACATATAAGGCACTTACTATATCATTATACATGGAGCAGATATCTCTCCTATGCTTCATATCTTTACAATTAACATTGCTACATATTATTGCATCTTTAGGTAGATGAATATTGCTTAAGGATTTATCTGAACGGGCATAATAGGCCAGGATGTCTTCCTTTGTAAGTGTTGACCAGTCCAGTTTTTCTGTATTAAGGCTATTTCTTTCTCTGGATACCACAGGTATGTGTTCAACATTTATTGTCATAGCAACAGGTATATGGTCAGTCATTGCTGCCCCGTACAGAATGCTGATACACCCCAACGAGGCACGTGCATCAGCTGTACTAATACAGTGGTCCAGCCATGAGGTGGTGTGCCAGGCCTTGGGGAGTCTGCATCCTCTGGGCTTGAACATTGAATTTGCTCAATTCTGTTAACCCTTGCTGTCTCCTCCCCTTCCCACCTCCCCCACAGCCCTCAGGGCCCATGCATTCCCTCTCTCTCTATCTCTCTCCCCCACCCGAGTCGCACCAGCTTCTCATTTTCACACCACAAACAGCTTACAATGGCTTGTTCCCTTTATCATCGGTACTTTCTTGCATATCTTTCATTCATTGTTCTTTATCTCTCCGCATCACCGTCTATATCTCTCGTTTCCCTGATCCCTGACCAGTCTGAAGAAGGGTCTCGACCCGAAACGTCGCCTATCTCCTTCGCTCCTTAGATGCTGCTGCACCCGCTGAGTTTCTCCAGCCTTTTGTGTACCCTCACTAATATCAGTATAGCTATCTGTAGGTAAAAGCACTTTGCTTGACAATATTAAATTATTATCTTGACAGAACTGAGCCATATGATTGGCAAATAATGAGTTCCTATCTGAGATATCTGCATTCATATCCCCAATGACATATACACTACAATCATTATTGTTTTGAATGAAAGAATAGATGTAAGCAAGTCTATTTAAATATTCATCCTCATTCTGATGGCATTCATAGGGTGTATATACATTCAGGATAACACATTCCTTGTTGTTGTGAGTAAAGTGTATGGCAATGCACCAGTCAGCATTAAGCCGAATCTGATGAACAAACTCCTTGTTCCATAGAATGGCCACACCACCTGGTATCCTATCTCCGGCTATTCCCATGCCAAGGTCAGTTGTAGACTCCCCAGCCCCGTGAAAGTTGTCATTGAGAGAATTGAGTTTGTCCAAGTCTTGCTTCACTAGGAATGTCTCTTGCATACAAAGTATGTCACAGTTCTCCAGGAGGTTGCCAACAACTGAGCGGCGAGCTTTATCCCCTGCGCTCTGGCCCAAACGCAGGCCTCGACAATTGTACGATAGTACTCCAATGTTCATTTAGTAAGACTAGTATCTTCTTTGATGAGGCAGCTTCTGCGATAGATCCCCTCGATGGAAGGAAGGTCACAGCCGATGATGGACTGGGCAGTGGTCACTACTTTTTGTAGCCTTTTCCTCTCCAGGACGCTCAAGTTGCCGAACCAAGCCACAATGCAACCGGTCAGCATACTCTCTACTGTGCACCTGTAGACGTTAGAGAGAGTCCTCCTTGACAAACTGACTCTCCGTAATCTTCTCAGGAAGTAGAGGCACTGATGTGCTTTCTTAATAATTGCATCTGTGTTCTCGGACCAGGAAAGATCTTCACAGATGTGCACGCCCAGGAATTTGAAGCTCTTGACCCTTTCAACCATCGATCCGTTGATATAAACGGGACTGTGGGTCCCCATCCTACTCCTTCCAAAGTCCACAATCAGTTCCTTGGTTTTGCTGGTGTTGAGGGCCAGGTTATTGCGCTGGCACCATATGGACAGTCGCTCGATCTCTCTTCTGTACTCCGACTCATCCCCATCAGTGATACGTCCCACAACAGTGGTGTCGTCAGCGAACTTGATGATGGAGTTCGCACTATGACCGGCTACGCAGTCATGAGTATAGAGTGAGTACAGCTGGGGGCTGAGCACGCAGCCTTGAGGTGCTCCCGTGCTGATTGTTATCGAGTCTGACACATTTCCACCAATACGAACAGACTGTGGTCTGTGAATGAGGAAGTCGAGGATCCAATTGCAGAGGGATGCGCAGAGACTCAGTTCTGCGAGTTTGGTAACCAGCTTGGAGGAGATGATAGTATTAAATGCCGAGCTGGAATCGATGAATAACAGCCTGACATATGAGTTTTTGTTGTCCAAGTGGTCCAGAGTGGAGTGGAGAGCCAGTGAGATCGCATCCACTGTTGATCTGTTGTGGCGGTAAGCGAACTGCAGTGGGTCCAGGTTTTTGTCGAGGTAGGAGTTGATTTGCGCCATGATCAACCTCTCAAAGCACGTCATCACCACAGGCGTTAGTGCCACAGGTCGATAGTCATTGAGGCACGTCACCTTGCTCTTCACCGGTATTATTGATGCCCTTTTGAAGCAGGTGGGAACCTCAGACCTCAGAAGTGAGAGGTTGAAAATGTCCGTAAAAACTCCAGCCAGTTGGTCCACACAGGTTTTTAGAACACGACCAGGTATTCCATCAGGTCCAGGCGCTTTTCGAGGGTTCACCCCTCTGAAGGATTTCCTGACATCGGCCTCTGTGACAGAGACTGAAATGCCATCACAGCGAATGGGGGCTCGGGAAGGCACATTGGTGTTCTCCCTATCAAAGCGTGCGTAAAACGCATTGAGCTCGTCAGGGAGTGATGTATCGCCGACATCCGAGCTGCCTCCTGGTTTCGCCTTGTAGGAGGTGATTGCATTCAGGCCCCGCCACAGCTGCCGAACATCTGTCTCACCAGTCTGAAGAAGGGTCTCGACCCGAAACGTCGCCTATCTCCTTCGCTCCTTAGATGCTGCTGCACCCGCTGAGTTTCTCCAGCTTTTTGTGTACCCTCGATTCTCCAGCATCTGCAGTTCCTTCTTTAAAACATCTGTCTCATCCTCCAGTTTGGAGCAGAAGTCCCTTTTGGCCTTTTTGATGGCCTTACCAAGGTCGTATCTGGACTTCGTGTAGACCACTGTATCATCAGACATGAATGCCCGGTGCCTGGTCTTCAGAAGAGTGCGGATCTCAAAGTTGATCCAAGGTTTCTGATTGGGAAACGGAAGGTTTTTGTAGGGATGCAGTCCTCCACATATTTCTTAATGAAGTCTGTGGCTTATTCGTTCAAGTCCGTTGCCGAGTCCTTGAACATTGCCCAGTCCACAGACTCCAAACAGTCTTGTAGTTGTTCCTCTGCCCCCCCCCCCCCCCCCCCCCCCCCCCCCCCCCCCCCCCCCCCCCCCCCCCCCCCCCCCCTCCCCGACCAGCTCTGTACTGTCCTCGCCTCTGGGGGTGCGCTCTTTAATTGCTGACTGTAGGCAGGAAGAAGCAGCACCGCAGTATGGTCGGATTTACCAAAGTGAGGGCGAGGGATAGAGCGGTGGGCATTCTTGAAGGTGGTGTAGCAGTGGGCGAGGGTGTTTGGTCCTCTGGTGCAGCAGGAGACATGTTGGTGGAAGTTGGGGAGTGATTTCTGTAGGTTTGCCTTATTAAAGTCCCCAGCAATGGTGGTAAATGCCTCGGGGTAAGACGTCTGGTGTTTGTTGACCACGGCGTGCAGCTCCTCCAGTGCCAGACGGACGTCTGCCTGGGGTGGGATGTAGACCGCGGTCAGGATGATGGAAGTGAATTCCCTCAGAAGGTAGAAGGGACGGCACTTCACCGCCAGATGTTCGAGGTGTGGAGAGCAGGAGTTGGTCAGGGCTGCCACATCTGAGCACCACGCAGAGTTGACCATGAGGCAGACACCCCCTCCTCTCCCTTTCTCAGATGCCAGTGTATGGTCTATGCGGTGGATGGAGAACCCTTCAGGCTGGACCGCTGAGTCTGGGGAGCTGGGGGTGAGCCATGTCTCTGAACACAGAGCATTCCCTCAGCTCCCTTTGATAAAGCAGTCTTGCCCTTAAGTCCTCCACTTTATTTTCAAGGGTCTGTACATTGGCTGTATTAGCCGGGACATGCCATATATTGGGCTAAATTGGTTTGTCCCGTATGGGACCGCCCTTGTCCCATATTTGACTGCTACTACTCGGGTCGACGGGACTGTCGGGTCGGAGCGCCGCGTCCGGCCCCGCCTCACCCGTCCCGATGTAGTGCAGCCCATGGAGTGCAGCAGCAGCAGCGCCTCGCCCGTGACCCTGTCGGTCGGCAGCCCAGCCAGCCCTCCTTCTCACGGCTGATCATCAGTTCACGAGTTGGACGGGGCGCCAGACTTTGCGCGCGGCCCCCGGGCCAAAACTCCTCAGCTGGCCCGCCGGCTGGGCTTGGTGTGCAGTCCAGCGCCCGGGACCAACTCGTCATTCACCCAGCCACGGCCGAGTCGGTCAACAAATTGCCGTCGGGAAATTGTCCCGTATTTTGACCTTTCATCCCGTCTTTGGGAGGGAGAAAGTTGGCAACCCTACTCGGTACCCGTGACAATGGACTAAACTGAAACTGCTGAAGGTAGTGAGTGGTATGTGGGTCCCCCAGGTGAACATACTGGTCCGTGCGCTGAAAGGGAAAGGGCTGTAATGTTACATTCAGATGATTCAGATCAGTCTGAAGAAGGGTCCCGACCCGAAACGTCACCCATTTCTTCTCTCCAGAGATGCTGCCTGTCCTGCTGAGTTACTCCAGGTTTTTGTGTATATCTTCGGCTGTAATGATACGGGATTAGGGCGGCACTGTGGCCCTGTTTGCACGTTCTCCCCGTGAACTGCGTGGGTTTTCTCCGGGTGCTCTGGTTTCCTCCCACACTGCAAAGGCGTGCGGATTTGTAGGTTAATAGGCTTTGCTAAAAATTGTAAATTGCCCCTATTGTGTGTGTAGGATAGTGTTAGTGGTGGGGGTGGAGGGAGGGGGGGGGGAAATATTTTAAATGTTGGAACAACTTTGGGTGAGGTTATTGGTGTGGAAAGCGCACTGCGCATGCTCAGAATCCAGTCACCCTGGAGCGCACTGCGCATGCTCCGGGTCCAGTCACCCTGGTGCGCACTGCGCATGCTCCGGGCCCTGTCACCCTGGAGCGCACTGCGCATGCTCAGCATCCAGTCACCCTGGTGCGTACTGCGCATGCTCCGGGTCCTGTCTCCCGGCGGTTTTCCCCTATGACATCATCACGCATGCGCGCTGAAGGCATTCAGCCTCCCCCCGAGTGCCGTCAGGGGGCAGTGCGCATGCCCGGGTGCCGGCCGCGGCCGCGGTGCCGGCGGGGCGCGTGCGCGGTGGGTGCGGCGCCGGCCGGCCGGTTGCCAGGGGCGACGAGGGAGGGCGGACGAGGGAGGGCGGGCAGTCGGCGCGGGCGGGCGGCGGATAAGGGCGGGATGAGGCGCTCGCTGCTCCACACGCTCCGGGCCACGGCGACGACCGGCCGCAGACACCTCCAGCTCTCGATCCCCGCCGCCGCCATGCCCATCAAGGTAAGCAGCTCTCCCCGGCTCCCCAGGGTGCTGGCTGGCCAGGCACCCCAGGGTGCTCACTTCACTCCCTGCACCCCAGGGTGCTGTCTGTCTAGTGTGCTCACCCGGCACCCCAGGGTGCTGCCAGGCCAGGGTGGCCACGGTGCTCCCCGCTCCCCAAGGTGCTGTCACTCCCCGCACCCCAGGGTGCTGTCTGCCTAGTGTGGTTAACAGGATTCCTGCACCCCAGGGTGCTGCCTGCCTAGTGTGGTTAACAAGATTCCTGCACCCCAGGGTGCTGCCTGCCTAGTGTGGTTAACTGGATTCCTGCACCCCAGGGTGCTGCCTGCCTAGAGTGGTTAAAAGGATTCCTGCACCCCAGGGTGCTGCCTGCCCCAGTGTGGTTAACAAGATTCCTGCACCCCAGGGTGCTGTCAGTGTGGTTAACAGGGTTCCTGCACCCCAGGGTGCTCCCTGCCTAGAGTGGTCACTTCACTCTCTGCACCCCAGGGTGCTGTCTGCCTAGTGTGCTCACTTCACTCCCTGCACCCCAGGGTGCTGTCTGCCTAGTGTGCTCACTTCACTTCTTGCACCCCAGGGTGCTCCCTGCCTAGAGTGGTCACTTCGCTACCTGCACCCCAGGGTGCTGCCTGCCTAGGGTGCTGTCTGCCTAGTGTGGTTAACAGGATCCCTGCACCCCAGGGTGCTGGCAGTCTAGGGTGCAGTCACCCTAGTGTGGTCACTGCACTCCCTGCACCCCAGGATGCTGTCTGCCTGCCTAAGGTGCTGTCTGCCTAGTGAGGTCTTCAGGATCCCTGCTCCCCAGGGTGCTGGCAGTCTAGGGTGCTGTCTGCCTAGAGTGGCCACTTCACTCCCCGCACCCCAGGGTGTTCTCTGCCTAGGGTGGTCATTCAGGGTTTCCGCACCCCAGGGTGCTGTTTGACTGCCTAAGGTGCTGTCTGCTTAGTGTGGTCTTCAGGATCCCTGCACCCCAGGGTGCTGGCAGGCGAGGGTGGCCACTGTGCTCCCCGCTCCCAGGGTGCTGTCTGCCTAGGGTGCTGTCTGCCTAGTGTGGTCTTCAGGATCCCTGCACCCCAGGGTGCTGTCTGCCTAGTGTGCTGTCTGCCTAGTGTGGCCACTGCACTAAAGACAGACACAAATTGCTGGAGTAACTCAGCGGGACAGGTGGCATCTCTGGAGAGAAGGTATAGGTGACGTTTTGGGTGGAGACCCTTCTTTAGAAGTCTGATTCCTCTTTCGTGTCCTTATGCTATATAGTTGCTCCCCACTGCTGTACACATTGTTGCGGTATTGGAGTGTTAAGTGCAAGGTCTGCAGTAACACATGGGTTAACCAGCAATGAGCATTGCAGTAGGCGTTGTATTGTCTGGGTCTGTGTGCCACAGTCACAGGTTGTTGTATCCTCGATGTCTGATGAAGGGTCTCGACCCGACACACCGCCCATTCCTTCTCTCCAGAGATGCGGCCTGTCCCGCTGAGTTACTCCAACATTTTGTGTCTATCTTAGGAGGGAAAAACAAATGTGTTTTTAATGCAAGAATGTGGAATGTATCCAAAGGGCGGGCGTGGAAGCAGATTTTAAAGTGGGCTGGATACATTCTTAGTACAGAAACAAAGAACTGCAGATGCTGGTTTAAGCCAAAGATAGACACAAGGTGCTGGAGTAACTCAGCCGATCAGGATCCATATATGGTGGACAGTCGGGCAAAGTGTAGAACAAAGAACTGCAGGTGGCGGCTTACCAAGGAAAGGCACACAGTGCTGGAGTAACGCAGCGGGTCGGTCAGGCAGCAGCTCTGGAGAACGTGGTTATATGACATTTCCGGTCTGAAGAAGGGTCACAACCCGAAACATCACCTGTCCAAGTACCCCAGAGATGCTGCTTGCCCCCGCTGAGTTACTCCGGCACTTTGTGTCTATCTTTGGATAAATATATTTCTAGGACCTGCTCGGTTGTTATGTGAAACACAAAGTGCTGGAGGAAGTCCGCATCTTCAGAGAGAAATGGGCAGGCAAAGTGTAGAAACAAGGAACTGCATTTACTAGTTTACCAAGGAAAGGTACAAAGTGCTGGAGTAACTCAGCAGGTCAGGCTGCATCTGTGGAGGGCGTGGAGAGGTGACGTTTCGGCTTGGGACCCTTCTTCAGAGTGATCCGAAATGTCACCTATCCACGTTCTCCAGAGATGCTGCCTGACCCCCGAGTTACTCCAGCACTTTGTACCTGTCCACGTTCTCCAGAGATGCTGCCTGACCCCTGAGTTACTCCAGCACTTTGTACCTGTCCACGTTCTCCAGAGATGCTGCCTGACCCCCGAGTTACTCCAGCACTTTGTACCTGTCCACGTTCTCCAGAGATGCTGCCTGACCCCCGAGTTACTCCAGCACTTTGTACCTGTCCACGTTCTCCAGAGATGCTGCCTGACCCCTGAGTTACTCCAGCACTTTGTACCTGTCCACGTTCTCCAGGGAATGCTGCCTGACCCCCGAGTTACTCCAGCTTTTTGTGTCTACTCCAGCACTTTGTACCTTCTTGGTGGTGATGTTTTGTGTTTGGGGCGGGGGAGGGGTTCTTCTTCTTCAGATTCTTGATGTATAGAGCTACTAGAAACATTATTCAAGGCCGTGCATTGTTAAGCCGTGAATCTTGTAAATCCCCTCCTGCTGCTGTTTGCTTCTTGTTATTCTGCCTTCAGTTCCCTGCAGAGTGTCCCTATTGACTGCCTCATTGTTTTTCTCTTTGTTTACTGCGTCAGCCCTCTCCCTTGTGGTTTTGGTTTTATAACTGGCAGATGCATGGCAGATTAAGTTTAATGCGGTTAAATGCGAGGTTATACACTTTGGTAGCAAAAACAGGAAGGCAGATTACTATCTAAATGTCAAGTTGGGAAAAGGGGAAGTACAACGGGATCTGGGGGGTCCTTGTACATCAGTCTATGAAAGTAAGCATGCAGGTACAGCAGGCAGTGAAGAAAGCGAATGGCATGTGGGCCTTTATAACACGAGGAATCGAGTATAGGAGTAAAGAGGTCCTTCTGCAGTTGTACAGAACCCTAGTGAGACCACACCTGGAGTTTTGTGTGCAGTTTTGGTCCCCTAATTTGAAGAAGGACATTCTTGTTATTGAGGGAGTCCAGCATAGGTTTACAAGGTTAATTCATGGGATAGTGGGACTGTCATATGCTGAGGGAATGGAGCAGCTGGGCTTGTACACTCTGGAGTTTAGAAGGATGAGAGGGAATCACATTGAAACATATACAATTGTTAAGGGTTTGGACATGCTAGAGGCAGGAAACATGTTCCCGATGTTGGGGGAGTCCAGAACCAGTGGCCATAGTTTAAGAATAAGGGGTAAGCCATTTAGAACGGAGACGAGGAAACACTTTTTCTCACAGAGAGTGGTGAGTCTGTGGAATTCTCTGCCTCAGAGGGCGGTGGAGGCAGGTTCTCTGGATGCTTTCAAGAGCTAGATAGGGCTCTTAAAAATAGCGGAGTCAGGGGATATAGGGAGAAGGCAGGAACGGGGTACTGATTGGGGATGATCAGCCATGATCACATTGAATGGCGGTGCTGGTTCGAATGGGCCGAATGGCCTACTCCTGCACCTATTGTGTATTGTCTATTGTCTAGCTGCTGCCCTGTTCTCATGAGCTTGCAAATGGAACCATTCCTTTGTGGATAGGAAGGAACTGCAGATGCTGGTCTAAACCGAAGATAGACACAAAAGGCTGGAGTAACACTCTCTGGAGAAAGCGGATAGGTGACGTTTCGGGTCGAGGCTGAAGAAGGATCTCAACCCGAAATGTCACCCATTCCTTCTCTTCAGAGATGCTGCCTGTCCCACTAAGTTACTCCAGCATTTTGTATCTATCTTGAATTGGACAGGTACATGGATAGGACAGGTTTAGAGGGATATGGGCCAAGCGCAGGCAGGTGGGACCTAGTGTAGATGGGACATGTTGGCCAGTGTGGGCAAGTTGGGCCGAAGTTTCTACATTGTATAACTCTATGAAAAACAGAGCGTAGGCCCTTCAGTCCACCAGTCATCAGTCTGAAGAAGGTCTCGACCCGAAACGTCGCCTATTCCTTCGCTCCCTAGACGCTGCCTCACCCGCTGAGTTTCTCCAGCATTTTTATCTACCTTCGTTTTTTCCAGCATCTGTAGTTCTTTCTTGGATACTTCAGTCCGCAGTGTCTGTGCCAGATATGTCGTCATCTCCTCTCCCCACACATCTCAGCGTGGCGCAGTGGTAGAGTTGCTGCCTCGCAGCGGCGGACACCCAGGTTTGATCCTGACCACGGGTGCTGTCTGTGCAGTTTGTACGTTTTCCCCGTAACAAAGGGAACTACAGCTGCTGATCTACACTGAAGGTAGACACAAAATGCTGGAGTAACAGCGGGACAGGCAGCGTCTCTGGAGAGAAGGAATGGGTGACGTTTTGGATCGATATTATTATCAGGGCGCTCTCTCTCTCTGCTCCCCCTCTATACATCTCTCTACATCACCGTCAACATCTCTCGTTTCCCTCTCCCCTGACTCTCAGTCTGAAGAAGGATCTCGACCCGAAACGTCGCCCATTCCTTCTCTCCAGAGATGCTGCCGGTCCCACTGAGTTACTCCAGCACTTTGTGTCTGTCTTCGACTCGGACACTGCACTGCCCCATGTGGACGTTAGTTTGCGGTGTTTTGGAATAATCGTGTCTGATCGCCCTCTGATCAAACCCGCACCTCCCTGCTTGCACAACAGGGAATGAGCTAATCGGGTGTTTGTGTGTGATTCAGAATCTGGCCAAAACCAGTTATAGTTTACAGGTAATCAGAATGTCGAAACGAGGAACTGCAGGTGTTAGTTTGCACAAATAAAAAGACACAAAGTGCTGGAGTAACTCAGCGGGTCAGGAAGCATCTCTGTGGAGAACGTGGACAGGTACAAAGTGACGGAGTAACTGAGCGGAACAGGCAGCATCTGCGCAGAACATGGACAGGTGATGTTTCGGGTCGAGACAAGCTGACTGAAATGTCACTGATTTTATGTGTTTTTTGTTTGCAGTAATCAGAGCATTGCTGTACGTTAATAAAGTGCAAAACTCCATGTGCTGGAATAACTCTCTGATTTTATATCTGTTAAAAATTAAACCTTTAATAGCTGGAACAGTAAAATGATTTCTGATCCAGCTGTCTCATTTGGAGGGCATTAACTGTAAGGAGAGATTGGATATCTCTGGAGAGAAGGAATAGGTGACGTTTCGGGTCGAGTCCCTTCTTTAGATAGAGTCGGGGACAAGGGAAACGTGAGTGTTTAGAAGGATGAGAGGGAATCTCATTGAAACATATAAGATTATTAAGGGTTTGGACACGCTAGAGGCAGGAAACATGTTCCCGATGTGGGGGGAGTCCAGATCCAGGGGCCACAGTTTAAGAATAAGGCCGGAGCCAATTCACCTACAAAGTTGGGTCCTGCACGTCTTCGGAATGTGGGAGGAAACCGGAGCTCCCGGAGAAAACCTCGCGCAGGTCACGGGGACAAACTCCGTGCGCCCATAGTCGGGATTGAACCCGTGTCTCTGGCTCTGTGAGGCAGCGGCTCTACCGCCGCGCCGCCCCATTTGGGGAGAATCTCTGGAGAAAGATATGAATAATATTAATGGTTAATACGGAACTGCAGATGCTGGAAAATTGAAGGTGGACAAAAATGCTGGAGAAACTCAGCGGGTGAGGCAGCATCTATGGAGCGAAGGAATAGGTGACGTTTCGGGTCGAGTCCCTTCTTCAGACCGATGTGAAGGTCGGGGGCGGGAAGAAGCAGAGACAGTGGGCTGTGGGAGAGCTGGGAAGGGGAGGAGAAAGCAGGGACTACCTGAAATTGGAGAAGTCGGTGTCCATACCGCTGGGGTGCAAACTGCCCAAGCGAAATATGAGGTGCTGCTCTCTCCAATTTACGGTGGTCCTCACTCTGGCCATGGAGGAGGCCCAGGACAGACTGGGCCTGCACTCGCTGTAGTTTAGAAGGTTGAGGGGGGGACCTCATTGAAACTTACAGAACAATCAGTCGGATTGGGAATGGGAGGGGGAGTTGAAGTGCTGAGCCATCGGGAGATCGGGTTGGTTATTGCGGAGGTGTTTGCGGGATTGGTGTAAATGGATGGTCGGCAGCGACCCGGTGGGCCGAAGGGCCTGTTGCTGCGTGGTGTCACGGTGACTTGACAGAATACATTGGCTTGGGCAGATGGACAAGCGTGGTAATCTTGACACTTTTTGGCTGCCTGCCACTGTTACCTGGAGCTCAGCGATCAGCCTCGATCTGCCCTGTCACGCCTGCTTGCCTAGGGGCAATATTTACTCAGCCCAAGCAAGGGAGGCCTTTGTTCTAATCTTTACAGTCCCTGGGATGGGTGACGTGACTCAGAGATTAGAAACCGGACACTGTGCAAACTTCCAGGGTGGCTGTTGCCAATAAGATCGTAATCAAACTTTATTAGGCAAGTATGTTTCGCAACATACGAGGAATTTCATTTGCCATACAGTCATACCAATAAAAAGCAACGGAACACACAAAATGCATTTGAACATGAACATCCACCACAGTGACTCCTCACACACGCACACACACACGCACACAGACATATGCACACATACAAAGACACGTATAGAAATACACACAGGCATACAGAGAGAGAGACACAGACACGCCTACAGAGAAATGTGCTCACACACAGACACAGACACCTACACACATACTGACATACACACACACACAGACACACACATACAGAGACACACGCACACGCACACAGCTAAATGCATCTCCCTCACCACAACAAGTTGGGAAGGAAGCTGGTTTCAACATATCAAACTTTCCCTCTTTCTCCCCCGCCAACTGGTAACTGGAGCAGAAGTACTTTCTCTTTTTTTTTAATTTCTCAATCGGTCAGTTTGTCATTGTGTAACAGGAGCAGGGATTTACCAGAAAGAACGTTGATTTCCCAAAGATGTGCACAAAATGCTGGGCCAGCTCAGCGGGTCAGGCAGCAGCATCTCTGGAGAATTGCATGGGTGACAAATTGGATTGATGAGGAACTTTGGGCCCCATATCTGAGGAAGGATGTGCCGGCTCTGGAGAGGGTCCAGAGGAGGTTCACAAGACGATCCCAGGAATGAGTGGGTTAACCTATGATGAGCGTTTGACAGCACTGGGCCTGTACTCGCTGGAGTTGAGAAGGTTGAGGGGTGATCTCATTGAAACTTTCAGAATAGTGAAAGGTCTTGGATAGAGTGGATGTGGAGAGGATGTTTCCACTAGTGGGAGAGTCTAGGACCAGAGAGCACAGTCTTAAAATTAAAGGAACAGTACCTCATATTCCGCTTGGGGAGTCTGTATCCTCTGGGCTTGAACATTGAATTTTCTCAATTCTGTTAACCCTTGCTGTCTCCTCCCCTTCCCACCTCTCCCTCAGCCCTTGGGCCCTGGCATTCCCTCTCTCTATCTCTCTCCCCCACCCTAGTCGCACTAGCTTCCCATTTTCACACTACAAACAGCTTACAATGGCTTGTTCCCTTTATCATCGATACTTTTTTGCATATCTTTCATTCATTGTTCTTTATCTCTCCACATCACCGTCTATATCTCTCATTTCCCTGATCCCTGACCAGTCTGAAGAAGGGTCTCGACCCGAAACGTCGCCTATCTCCTTAGATGCTGCTGCACCCGCTGAGTTTCTCCAGCCTTTTGTGTACCCTCAAAATTAAAGGAGGCGAGGAGGAATTTCTTTAGTCAGAGGGTGGTGAATCTGTGGAACTCATTGCCACAGATGGCTGTGGAGGCCAAGTCAGTGGATGTTTTCAAGGCAGAGATAGATATATTCTGGATTTATACGGGTGTCAAGGGTTATGAGGAGAAGGCAGGAGAATGGGGTTAGGAGGCAGAGATCAGCCATGATTGAATAGCGGAGTAGACTCGATGGGCAGAATGGCCTAATTCTACTCCTATAACTTGTGAACCTGTGACATTTGGGTCGGGACCATTCGTCAGACAGTCTAATTTTGAACGCAGATGCTGGTTTGCACCAAAGATAAGACTCTCACCCTTCCGTATCTCCAGAATCCCCATACCCTGACTCTCCGTCTGAAGAAGGGTCTCGACCCGAAACGTCAACCATTCCTTCTCTCCAGAGATGCTGCCCGTCCCGCTGAGTTACTCCAGCATTTATGTGTCCATCTTGGGTAATAGATTGACTCGGGGGAGGGGAGGGGGGTGTGAGGGAGGGAGGGAGGGAGGTGGGGGGGGGTTGATAAGCAGATGGTTGGGCACAGACCAGAACAGCCGTAGCAGTCAGAAATCCGTGACAACCAGCCATCACCCGTACACTAGTTCTATCCAACATTCTAGGGGCATTTTACAATTAACCTACAAGTCTACACGTCTTTCAACAATAGACAATAGGTGCAGGTGTAGGCCCTTCGAGCCAGCACCGCCATTCAATGTGATCATGGCTGATCATCCCCAATCAGTACCCCGTTCCTGCCTTCTCCCCATATCTCCGCTATTTTTAAGAGCCCTATCTAGTTCTCTCTTGAAAGTATCCAGAGATCCGGCCTCCACCGCCCTCTGAGGCAGAGAATTCCACAGACTCACAACTCTCTGTGTGAAAAAGTGTTTCCTCGTCTCCGTTCTATATGGTTTTCCCCTTATTCTTAAACTGGTTCACCCTGGTTCAGGACTCCCCCAACATCGGGAACATGTTTCCTGCCTCTAGCGTGTCCAAGCCCTTAATAATCTTATATGTTTCAATAAGATCCCCTCTCATCCTTCTAAACTCCAGACTATACAAGCCCAGCCGCTCCATTCTCTCAGCATATGACAGTCCCGCCATCCCGGGAATGAACCTTGTGCACCTACGCTGCACTCCCTCAATAGCAAGAATGTCCTTCCTCAAATTAGGGGACCAAAGCTGCGGGTGTGGGAGTGTGAGAGGAAACCGGAGCACCCAAGGAGATCGTGCAAACTCCGTGCAGACTGCACCCGCAGTTAGGATGGAACCCGGGTCTCCGGCGCCGTGAGGCAGCAGCTCTACCCGCTGCGCCACTGCCGAGTTCTTCAAGCTGGACGTTCAGCTGTTCTCTGTGAATCTAGTTTGCACTGGGGAGGGGGTGGGGGCTCTGAGTGAGAATTGGGTCGCATTTTCAGCAGCGAATGTGTGAAGCTTTTGTTCACCGTTGCTCTGTTGCGGCATCCAGCAGCCCTGGCGCCAGTCCTATTACTCAAGTATCATAAACTGGAGCCAGGGAGATTGTGCAAATCTTCCACCGTCGATGCTGCACCCGATGACGAGACGGCTTTGAGGTGTTGCAACTTGCGAGGTGTGGCTGCTCCCGGACTCTCCGTTCAGTTTACTTTATCGCCACCTGTGCCAAAGGTTCCTTGTAGGCGTCTCTGGAAGATTAGATCGCATGGGAGCATGGAGCTGCTGCCTCACAGTGCCAGAGACCCCGGCTTCGATCCTGACCACGGGTGCTGCCCGCATGGAGTTTGTATGTTCTCCCCCGTGACCTGCGTGGGTTTTCTCCGGGCGCTCCGGTTCCCTCCCGCACTCCAAAGAAGTGTAGGCTTGTTGATCCGAAGAAGGGTTTTGACCCGAAGAGTCACCCATTCCTTCTCTCCAGAAATCTGCCTCACCCGCTGGATTACTCTTAATCTGGCACTTTGTGTCTATCTTCAGTGTAAAGCCCCTGTGTCCCACTTTCACGACCTAATTCACTTCTTCTTGCGTGTGGCGTGCACAGCTTAAGGTTGTAAGACAACTTGTTCTGTTTGATCTTCTGTCTGTGCACGCCAGGTTGATTGCATTCGTCGAAACAGGGTGGACCACGTGAAGATGGCAATCTCCCACCCCGACCTAATTCACGACCTCTGCCCAGTTTGCCTCGACTCATACTCGCAGCACGGTTGTCACGAGGTCGTAGCAGGCCATGAGGCTACGGAGGTACTCGTGGCATCAAGTAGGTCGGGGCGTTTTTTCTAGTCTGATGAAAAATGTCCACGAGTTTTTTTTTAAAAAAAAGGTCGGCATGAGTAGGTCGTAGTAGGTCGTGATGCTAGTCGGAGGGAATAGCTCCGGGGTGAAAAAAAGATCAGTAGGGGAAAAAAAGGTGATTTAAACAGCAGAACGTCACCTCCTTCACGCCAAGGCACGTTCATTCATAGCTGGAGAGTTTTTTGGAGAGGAGGCTTGTGTTTTAGAGATGGCACCCAAAAGGCAGAACCGCAAGTTAAGGGCACAACCCTCAAAAAAACCTGCCATGCAGGTGTGGCCCACCCAGGAGGAGGAGTGGCAGGAGGTGATGCCACGGGAGGTCCTGCATGAGAGGCCCCTGGAGGAGGAGACCAGGGTGGCGGTATATGTCCCCAGCACCACCCCATCCTTCACCGCCTCACTTGAAGGCAGCAAGGCAGCCCTTTCTCCTGTGTCTGACACGGCATCGGAGGCAGATGCCCCATTGGTGGTGAGGGAGGGCTGGAGGAAGGTTATGCCCTACACCTTCACCAGGCAGCAGGAGGGGGACCTTGAGGAATGGTCATCCTGTACGAAAAGGAAAATGAGGGGGACAGGGACAGGAAGGGCATGCTTGCCATCCACTGCCCCTCACGTGCGCTTAAAGTTCCATCATTTGTCAAAGCCCAGCGCCAGTCCCTTCCAGTCATCTGGTGAAACTGGGACAGTCCGTCACATCACCTCCATTCACCCATTGTGCTTGCTCTTCTCCCTTGCTCTTCCCCTTTCTGCCTTTCTTTAAAAGGCTGCTGAAGCAAAAGGGCAACTGCAAGCAGCAGTAAAACGTACATGGTCGAAGCCAGTCTTCAACGTGGTCGAAGGAGGTCTTCATAGTCGTGGGAGGTCTTCAACATGGTCGTAGGTTTCCGCGACCTTGTTGTTTAAGGTCGTGATGGGTCGCGAATTAGGTTGTGAAAGTTGGACAGGGGCCTTAACCAGCATCTGCAGTTCCTTCCCATTCCTTGCACCACAGATGCTGCCTGACCTGCTGAGTTACTCCAGCGCTTTGCCTTGCATTTTAAGTTTTCTGCACGATTTCTGGTTCCCCCCCCCCCCCCCCCTATTACATCTGGAAGAGATTGACTCACGGGACTTTGGAACTGGCAGTTAATCGCTGCAATAATCATTGGCAGGGTGTTGCAAGGAGGAACTTGCGTTCATCGAACATCCTTGCAGTCAGAGCTACTTGACATTCTGTGGGTAAACGTGCCATTGAATAGAACACTACCGTGAAATTAATTGCTTGCTCCCCACTCTCCACTGCCCCCCCCCCCCCGTGCCAGTTCCCCCTCTGTTCTTATCCCCTCACGGTGAACCCCCCACGCCGGGTCCACACTGTTCTTCCCCCTCCCTCACGGGCTCGATCCGTCGACCAGGTATGCGAATAGACGCCACATCAAGGGCGTGTACATAAAGTTACAGATCTCACCCCCTCCCCCCGGGCTCTGTCGACCCGCGAGGCCCCATCTCCGACCCACGAAGTCCGTTCCCCCATCTCCGCAAGGACGTTACTGTTGCAGTTACAAAGTTGGGCAACGAGGCTTACAGAAATCGAGCTGCTGGAGGGGTGCGTAGGATCAGGCAGAGCGTGAGGAAGGGTCCTGGTCTCGGCCTGAAGAAGGGTCCCGACCCGAAGCGGCACCGTTCCTTCTCTCCAGAGATGCTGCCTGACCCCGCTGAGTGACTCCAGCGTTTTGTGTGCCTGTCTTTGGAACTATTCCTTCGCCTGATCCCTGAAATTCAGCCACGAAGCTGGCCATGAACGTGGGAGGAATGGATAGGGCAGACTCTTGCCCAGAGTGAATCGAGGACCAGAGGGCATGGGTTTAAGGGGAAGGGCGGGAAATGTTTACAGGAATCTGAGGGGGGGCCTTTTCACGCAACGGGTGGTGGGTGTATGGAACGAGCTGCCGGAGGAGGCAGTTGAGGCGGGGTCCTGAGTTTCTCCAGCACGTTGTCTATTCTGGACCCAAATGTCACCGGAGATCTCGGAGAAAACCCACGTAGTTCACGGGGAGAACGCGCAAACTCCGTAAAGACAGCGCCCGTAGTCGGGATCCATCCCGGGTCTCTGTCGCTGTGAGGGAGAAACTCTCTCACAGCCTCACAACTGTCATTAAATGTGGTCACGGTGGCGCAGCGGTAGAGACCCAGGTTCAATCCTGACTACGGGTGCTGTCTGTGCGGAGTTTGCACGTTCTCCCCATGATCTGCGTGGGTTTTCTCCGAGATCTTCGGTTTCCTCCCACACTCCAAAGACGTGCAGGTTTGTAGGTTAACTGGCTTGGTGTAAATGTAAATTGTCCCGTGTGTGTGCACGTGTGTGTGTGCGCGCGTGTGTGTAGGGTAGCGTTAGTGTGCGGGGATCGCTGGTGGGCACGGACCCGATGGGCCGAAGGGCCTGTTTCCACTCTGTATCTCTAAACTAAACTAAACAGAATGCCACATATGGTGGTCCCCCCCCCCAGGGTGATATCCCTTCCCTCATGTGAGGGGTGTCCCCACCAGACCCCCCAATGTCCAGCAGCGGAAGGACCCCAGACTGTGGCCCTCCCCACACAGAGCCTTAGCATTGGCTGCACCGAGTTTCATTGAGTTCCACAGCACGTACCCAAGATACGTCACAGCAAGGTTTGGGAACAGCTCCATCCATGACCCATAGAAATCGCAGCGAATTGTGGACGCAGCCCAGACCTTCACACACAAACCAACCTCCCTTCCATCGACCCCATCTACACCTCACGCTGCCTCGGCAAGGCCAGCAGCATCATCAAGGACCAGTCTCACCCCCGGCCACTCCCTCTTCTCCCCTCTCCCATCGGGCAAGAGGTACAGAAGTGTGAAGCCGAACGCACACACACCTCCAGATTCAGGGGCAGTTTCTTCCCGGCTGTTATCAGGCAACTGAACCATCGTTCCACAACCAGAGAGCAGCGCTGAACTGCTATCTACCTCATTGGTGACCCTCGGACTATCCTTGATCGGACTTTGCTGGCTTTACCTTGCACTAAACGGCTCGATTGTAATGGAGTATTGCCTTTCTGCTGACTGGATAGCAGGCGACAATAGCTTCTCACTGCACCTCGCTACACGGGACAGTAAACTAAACTAACCAACTCCTGCAGTGTGGAGCGGGCCAGTCGGCAACATTCCTCAGCGGACATCTCGGGAGGTCAATAGGATTCGGTTTCACCAGAAATAGTCTTTCAGCAGCGCTTGATGTCCGTCCGTCTGTGTCCCTGGGAACAGTGGCGCAGCGGGTCGAGCAGCGCCAGAGACCCGGGTTCTATCCTAACCTTGGGTGCTGCCTCTGTGTGTGTGTGTGTGGAGTTTGCACGTTCTCCCTGTGACTGCGTGGGTTTTCTCCCGGTGTTTAGTTTAGTTTAGAGATACAGCGCGGAGCCGAAGGGCCTGCTGTAGCATTAAACTAAACTAAAGCAAAAGGCAAAAACCTACCGCTATGCTGCCCAAAACATGAACCCTAAAACGCACTACACCCTAACAAATACTCAACCCTAAATCCTAAAAAACCCTGAACCCTAAAAGCATGAAACCTAAGTCTGGAGGTCAGGCAGCATTGTTGGAGGGAGTTGGACCGGTGACATTTGGGGCCAGAATAAACAACATGCTGGAGATCTGGAGCAGGGAGGTTCTACTTCAGTTGTACAGGGTCTTGGTGAGACCACACCTGGAGTATTGCGTACAGTTTTGGTCTCCAAATCTGAGGAAGGACATTATTGCCATAGAGGGAGTGCAGAGAAGGTTCACCAGACTGATTCCTGGGATGTCAGGACTGTCCTTATGAAGAAAGACTGGATAGACTCGGTTTATACTCTCTGGAATTTAGGAGATTGAGAGGGGATCTTATAGAAACTTACAAAATTCTTAAGGGGTTGGACAGGCTAGATGCAGGAAGATTGTTCCCGATGTTGGGGAAGTCCAGGACAAGGGGTCACAGCTTAAGGATAAGGGGAAAATCCTTTAAGACCGAGATGAGAAAGACTTTTTTCACACAGAGAGTGGTGAGTCTCTGGAACTCTCTGCCACAGAGGGTAGTTGAGGCCAGTTCATTGGCTATATTTAAGAGTGAGTTGGATGTGGCCATTGTGGCTAAGGGGATCAGAGGGTATGGAGAGAAGGCAGGTACGGGATACTGAGTTGGATGATCAGCCATGATCATATTGAATGGCGGTGCAGGCTCGAAGGGCTGAATGGCCTGCTCCTGCACCTATTGTCTATGTTTCTATGTTTCTATCTCCGCTTTCCTCCCGCACTCCAAAGGCGTGCAGGTTTGCAGGTTAGTTTTTCTCGGTATCAATGTAATCTTGTCCCATGTGTGTGTCGGGTAGTGTTAGTGTGCGGGGATGGCTGGCCTTTGCAGGCCTTGTAACGTGTGCCGGAAGGGAGTAGTTTGAACAGTCTATTACAAGGGTGAGAGGAGTCATTATGGATGCTGACGGCCTTCCTGAGGCACCGTGTGGGGTAGATGCCCTCCAAGGCTGGTAGCGGTGTCCCAATAATCTGTTGCCCTCTGTGGACGACGGGCTGAAGAGCTCTCCTCTCCGCCTCCGTGCAGCTGAGATACCACACAGAGATGCCACACGTTAGTATGCTCTCTGTGGTGCAGCGGTAGAAGGTCGTCAGCAGCTGTTGGGGCAGGCCAGTCCGTTTCAATGTTCTTAGGAGGAACAGTCGTTGCTGTGCCCTTTTGACCAGCGCAGCGGTGTTGGTGGACCGTGTGAGATGTGAGTGCCCAGAAACTTGAAGCTGGACACTCTCTCCACACTGTCCCCGTAGATGGAGATTGGGGCGTATTCCCCATTCTGTGACCTCCTGAAGTCGATAATCAGCTCCTTGGTCTTGGAGGTGTTTAGCGACGAGTTGTTCCGTGAGCACCAGTCCGCCAGGTTCTGCACCTCCGCTCTGTGGTTTGTTTCATCACCGTTGGTGATCAGCCCCATCTCCGTTGTGTCGTCTGCAAACTTGACGAAGGGGTTGGTGTTGAATGCAGGGACACAGTCGTGGTTGAAGAGGGAGTAGAGCATGGGGCTCAGTACACAGCCCTGTGGTGTGCCGGTGCTCAGGGTGATAGTGGAGGACAGGTGCGGGCCCGGTCTGATAATGTATGAAGGATTTAGTGTCTATCTTCGGTATAAACCAGTATCTGGAGTTCCTTCGTACACAAGTGTAAGGTGATACTATTCAAAGAATAAATATGCTTAGTTTAGTTTAGAGAGAGAGTGCGGAAACAGGCCCTTCGGCCCACCGAGTCTGTGCCGACTCGCACATTAACACAGTCCTACACACACTCGGGGAAAATTAGCATTTTTTTCCAAAGCCAATTACCCAACAATCCTGCGCGTCTTTGGAGTGTGGGAGGAAACTGGAGCTCCCGGAGGAAACCCACGCAGGTCACGGGGAGAGCGTACAAACTCCATACAGGCAGCACCCGTGGGCAGGATCGAACCGGGGTCTCTGGCACCGTGAGGCAGCGACTGTGAGGTGGGGATCGCCGGTTCTTCTCCACAGCGCCCCCGGGATGCTGGCAGGTCCACTGACGTGCCTTCTCTCTCCCCCCGCAGGTTGGAGACAAGCTGCCCTCCATGGAGGTCCACGAGGGCGACCCACACTGTGTGGTCAACATCGCAGACATCTTCAAGGGCAAGAAGGGGATCCTCTTCGGCGTGCCGGGGGCTTTCACCCCCGCCTGCAACAACGTGAGACACCCCATCCCACACTCCATTCTAATCAC
>CM069173.1:5404631-5424162 GCA_035221665.1 Okamejei kenojei
CTTGATTAGTGCGGGTGTCAGAGGTTATGGGGAGAAGGCAGGAGAATGTGGTTTGGAGGGAGAGATAGATCAGCCATGATTGAATGGGGGAGATGGGCTGAATGGCCTCATTCTGCTCATAGAAGTTATGAATTTGTGAAGGAATGATGATCAGTGAAACATAGAGCCCACAATGCTCAATTGTTGGCTGTGGGCTAGCTGGCAACCAGCTAATACAGACAGTGAAACTAGTGCGATGCCTAGGGTGGGGGAGGGGATGCAAGGCTCACTTGAAGTTCGAGAAATCAATGTTCAGGGTGGAAACGGAAAGCTGGAGTAACTCAGCGGGACAGGCAGCACCTCCGGAGAGAAGGAATGGGGACGTTTCGGGTCGAGACCCTCAGACATACCGCTGCCCAAGCGATATATTCCGGGTGCCTGCTCATCCCTCGTTGGCCACTTGAGGGCAGAGTAGTCACAGAGTGATACAGTGTGGAAACAGGCCCTTCGGCCCATCTCGCCCGCACCGGCCAACATGCCCCAGCTACACCAGTCCCACCTGCCCGCGCTTGGCCCATATCCCTCCAAACCTGTCCTATCCATGTACCTGTCTAACTGTTTCTTAAACGTTGGGATAGTCCCAGCCTCAACTACCTCCTCCGGCCGCTCGTTCCATACACCCACCACCCTCTATGTGGAAAAGTTGCCCCTCAGATTCCTATTAAATCTTTTCCCCTTCACCTTAAACCTACTATGTCCTCTGGTCCCCGATTCCCCTACTCTGGGCAAGGGACTCAATCTATTCCTCTCATGATTTTGTACACCTCTATAAGATCGCCCCTCATCCTCCTGCGCTCCAGGGAATAGAGACCCAGCCTGCTCAACCTCTCCCTGTGGCTCACACCCTCTAGTCCTGGCAACATCCTCGTAAATCTTCTCTGCCCCCCTTCCCAGCTTGACAACGTCCTTCCTGTAACCCGGTGCCCAGAACTGAACACAATATTCTAAATGTGGCCTCACCGACGTCTTATACAACTGCCAACCTCTACACTCAAAACAAACTACCTATTCTGGGGTAAATCTAACAAATGCTGCCCCCCCCCCCCCCACAAACCCCGCAACACTGTCTAATCCTCTTGCTTTGTGTAAGTCCTAGTCAAAAAGTTATAAGAAGGTTCCCGACCCGAAACGTCGCCTGTCCACGATCTCCACAGAGATGCTGCCTGACCCGCTGAGTTACTCCAACTCTTTGTGTCTATCTTAAGTCCCAGTCAAGATTGGAAAAGTTAAAATCACTTCTCAAAACAACACTATTGCGTAACGTGTCCACATATCTGATCCCCGTTCTCACGCTGACTGCTGTGTGGCAGGTTTGTAGGTTACCTGGCTTCGGTAAAAATTGTAAATTGTCCGCAGTGTGTGTGTGTGGGGCAGCGCTTGTGTACAGGGGGGGATCGCTGGCCAGCACAGGCCTGGCGGGCCGAAGGGCCTGTTTCCACGCCTGTATCTCCAAACTGTAACTGACAATAAACTGAACTAAACTAATCGCTGAGACCCTCCCTCTCCTTTGATACCTCGACCTCCTTAGAAGGCCGAGGAAGGTCGGCATGTCCCCGACAACACTTACCAACTTCCTAGGTGCGCCGTAGGTAACATTTTATCGTGAAGCATCACAGCACGGTCTTGGATCAGCTCCGTCCGAGACCCGCGAGAAACTGCAGAGAGTCACGGACGCAGCCCAGACCGTCACACGCACAAACCAACCTCCCTTCCATCGACTCCATCTACACCTCACGATGCCTCAGCAAGGCCAGGGGCATCATCAAGGCCCAGTCTCACCCCCGGTCACTCCCTCTTCTCCCCTCTCCCATCGGGCAAGAGGTACAGAAGTGTGAAAACGAACGCACACACACCTCCAGATTCGGGGACAGTTTCTTCCCGGCTGTTATCAGGCAACTGAACCGTCCACTCACCAACTAGAGAGCGGTCCTGACCTCCCATCCACCTCATTGGTGACCCTCGCACTATCTTTAATCAGACTTTGCTGGATTTTATCTTGCACTGAACGGTATTCCCTTTATCCTGTATCTGTGGACGGCACGATTGGAATCATGTGTTGTCTTTCTGCTATTTTTAAAAAATTACCAAAATATAATTTTAATTAACTATTTACATAAAAACCACACAGTTGAGGATGCATTCCACCCCCCGCAGTGCCCAGCGGTCCCGGAAATCCCCGTGGGCAGCGCGTGGTCCCCCTCTAGTGCCACCCGGGCGTGAACGTGACCCCGGAAAAGGGGGCAGGCAGCCGGCTCGGGCAGAGCCCTCCCCCGCCTGGCGCCGTGACTCGCGCATGGCCAGCTTGGCCAGGCCCTGGAACAAAACCCGACCAGGACATCTTCAGCCCCCGGCCCTCTCCCCTACGCACAGGGTGTCCAGAGATGAGGACGGTGGGTGTGAAGTGCAGCCAGGAGCGGCCCCTTTAGAGATATTGGAACAGGGGCTGCAGCCTCACACGCTCCATGTACATGTGGAACACAGACTCTTCCAGCCGCAACTGTGGCAGGCGGCTGGCGAGACCGTGAACCGCGAGAGAAACAGGTTGCAGGGGCAGTACCCTCCACCCCAGGCCCCCCCCCCGATGTAGAGGGACCCCCACCGGCGACCAGATGACAACACCGACCGCCATTTTGTGTCGGGATGGTGGACCAGGGCGAGGAAGTGCAGGGTGTGTCGGAGGAGCCCGTACAGGACACAGCTCCCTGCGTCTCGGAGGGGGTCGAGGAAAGGCGGCTCGGGTCGTGCGGGGCCGGCTCCCGGGGAGGATTACGGCGCCTGGGTCCGACGAAAACTTCCAACTGAGCTCGGCCACGAGTACTCCGCATGTCCGAGCCCCCCCGACACCCGATGGGCCGGCTGCTCTCAGTCCGGGCCGTCGCCCTCCGCCGGCGGAGAGGGGGTGGGGTGGGGGGATAGACAATACACAATAGGTGCAGGAGCAGGCCATTCGGCCCTTCGAGCCAGCACCGCCATTCAATGTGATCATGGCTGATCATCCCCAATCAGTACCCCGTTCCTGCCTTCTCCCCATATCCCCTGACTCCACTATCTTTAAGAGCCCTATCTAGCTCTCTCTTGAAAGCATCCAGAGAACCGGCCTCCACGGCAGAGAATTCCACAGACTCACCGCTCTCTGTGTGAAAAAGTGTTTCCTCGTCTCCGTTCTAAATGGCTTACCCCTTATTCTTAAACTGTGGCCCCTGGTTCTGGACTCCCCCAACATCGGGAACATGTTTCCTGCCTCTAGCGTGTCCAAGCCCTTAACAATCTTATATGTTTCAATGAGATCTCCTCTCATCCCTCTAAACTCCAGAGTGTACAAGCCCAGCCGCTCCATTCTCTCAGCATATGACAGTCCCGCCATCCCGGGAATTAACCTTGTAAACCTACGCTGCACTCCCTCAATAGCAAGGATGTCCTTCCTCAAATTAGGGGAGCAAAACTGCACACAATACTCCAGGTGTGGTCTCACTAGGGCCCTGTACAACTGCTCCTATACGCGACTCCTCTTGTTATAAAGGCCAACAGGCCGTTTACTTTCTTCACTGCCTGCTCTACCTGCATGCGTAGTTTCATGGTCGATGGCAACCAGGTTCCAGACTCTCGGCAGGTCCCGGTAAAGCCGGGCATCCTGAGCGAGGACGGCCCGGCTAGTGCCCACCATTGGGATCCACGTACCTCCCTGTAGGCAGCGGCCCCGTTGGAAGAAGTGCGTTGCCAGCGTGTGCCACCTGGGAGGATGCCCTGAGAATCTCTGCAGGATCCAGGAGAGTGGCGCAGCGGTAGAGTTGCCGCGACGCAGCTCCAGAGACCCGGCTTCGGGCGCTGTCTGTCCGGAGTTTGCACGTTCTCCCCGTGACCTGCGTGGGTTTTCACCGGGTGCTCCGGTTTCCTCCCGCTCTCCAGAGACGTGCGGGATTGTAGGCTAACTGGCTTGGTGTGAATTGCCCCCAGTGTGCGTGTAGGGTAGTGTTAGTGTGCGGGGATCGCGGGTCGAGAGGGAGAGATATAGATCATAATCATACTTTATTAGCCAGGTATGTTTTTCAACATACGAGGAATTTGATTTGCCGTACAGTCATACCGATAAAAAGCAACGGAACACACAAAATACATTTTAACATAAACATCCACCACAGTGACCCCTCCACATTCCCCACTGCGATGGAAGGCAAAAAAAAAGTTCAATCTCTTCCCTTCCTTGTCGTCCAGCGGTCGGGGGCCTCGAGCCCTCCGTTGTCGGGGCGATCACGCTCCCGCAGCCGGTGGGATCTCAGCTCTCCCGCGCCGGGCGATCGGACCCTTCTTGCTATTGAGGGAGTGCAGCGTAGGTTCACAAGGTTAATTCCCGGGATGGCGGGACTGTCATATGCTGAGAGAATGGAGCGGCTGGGCTTGTACACTCTGGGGTTTAGACGGATGAGAGGGGATCTCATTGAAACAAGAGTCAAAAGAGTCAAAAGAGTTTATTGTCATGTGTCCCTGACAGGACAATGACATTCTTTCTTTGCTTAGCACAACAGAACATAGTAAGCATTGACTACAGTTATATACGTAAATACACACATTAATTAATAAATTAATAAAGTGCAAATAACAGATAATGGGATATTAATGTTCAGAGTTTCGTCCGAGCCAGGTTTAATAGCCTGATGGCTGTGGGGAAGTAGCTATTCCTGAACCTGGTCGTTGCAGTCTTCAGGCTCCTGTACCTTCTACCTGAAGGTAGCGGGGAGATGAGTGTGTGGCCAGGATGGTGTGGGTCCTTGATGATGCTGCCAGCCTTTTTGAGGCAGCGACTGCGATAGATCCCCTCGATGGTGGGGAGGTCAGAGCCGATGATGGACTGGGCAGTGTTTACGACTTTTTGTAGTCTTTTCCTCTCCAGGGCGCTCAAGTTGCCGAACCAAGCCACGATGCAACCGGTCAGCAAGCTCTCTACTGTGCACCTGTAGAGGTTCGAGAGAGTCCTCCTTGACAAACCGACTCTCCGTAATCTTCTCAGGAAGTAGAGGCGCTGGTGTGCTTTCTTAATAATTGCATCAGTGTTCTCGGACCAGGAAAGATCTTCACGTTTAAATATACACATAGAACATATAAGATTATTAAGAGTTTGGACACGCTGGAGGCAGGAAACATGTTCCCGATGTTGGGGGAGTCCAGAACCAGGGGCCACAGTTTAAGAATAAGGAGTAAGCCATTTAGAACGGAGACGAGGAAACACATTTTCTCACAGAGAGTGGTGAGTCTGTGGAATTCTCTGCCTCAGAATTTGGTGGAGGCCGGTTCTCTGGATGCTTTCAAGAGAGAGCTAGATAGGGCTCTTAAAGATAGCGGAGTCAGGGGATATGGGGAGAAGGCAGGAACGGGGTACTGATTGGGGATGATCAGCCGTGATCACACTGAATGGCGGTGCTGGCTCGAAGGGCCGAATGGCCTCCTCCTGCACCTATTGTCTATTGTCTATTGTCGATGGACCCCGGGTCGGGGCTGGTCAAACCTCCCGCGACTTTGGAGCTTCCCGACATCGGTCCCTGCCCGAGACAGCGAGCTCCTGGATGGTGGAGTCCGCAGGAGCGTCGCTCCCAGGCACGGGAAGGCAGGATGGCTCCGATAGTGAGTGCATAGCCCCACGGTCAGGCTCAAAGCCAGTCCCCAGCAAGGCCTCAAAGCCCCACGATGTTAGGCCGCAGAGCGACCGGAGATATGACCCGGAAAACAATCGCATCTCCGGCAAGGTAAGAGACTGAGAAAAAGTTGTGAGGCTGCCATCGCCACCCGGATCAGCCACGATTGAATGACAGCGTAGACTCGATGGGCCGAATGGCCTAATTCTGGTCCTACGAACCTATCAAGGGCTTGTTTGTTTCCACATTGTATCTCTAAACTAGGAAAGACTCTAACCTTGTCCTGGTGGAGGCTCCCCAAGTCATTAGGACAAAAACACAAAGTGGTGGAAGAACTCAGCGGGTCAGACGGCAACTGTGGAAGGGAAATAAACAGGAGATGTTTCGGGTCGGGACCAATTCTTCAGACCGACGAGGAGAGGGTGTCTGGAGTCACACAAAATGCTGGAGTAACTCAGCGGGACAGGCAGCGTCTCTGGAGAGAAGGAACGGGCGACGTTTCGGGTCGAGACCCTTCTTTAGGCCTTGTGTCCCATTGCCTTTACCTGCAGTTTCCTGCCTGAACACCAGAGGGCTCAAGAGCCCCACTGTTCGCATTCACGTCCCCTTTATCGCCTCCTCCCCAGCCAACAATGGAGCATTGTGGGCTCCACCCTTTCCCTGGCCATCTGTTGCCGGCCCTGCTTTTTCCCGCCTCCAGTTTTCTCTCCCTCCCCTCTACTTTCAGTGCGAAGAAGGGTCTCAACCCGAAACGTCACCTGTCCGTGTTCTCCACAGATGCTGCCTGACCCGCTGAGTTACTCCAGCCCTCTGTGTTCATCTAAGGCGTATGAAGGTGAGTAACTCACATGGGCCTGGCCTTGTGGCGCAGCGGTAGAGTTGCTGCCTCACAGCGCCAGAGACCCGGGTTCGATCCTGACCATGGGTGCTGTCTGTACGGAGTTTGCACGCTCTCCCCGTGACCCGCGTGGGTTTTCCCTCCGGTGCTCCGGTTTCCTCCCACACTCCAAAGACGTGCGGGTTTGTAGGTTAATTGGCTTTGGAAAATTTGTAAATTGTCCCCAATGTGTGTGGGATAGTGTTAGGAGAGGGAGAGGGGGAAGGGAGAAGAAGGGAGATGGGAGAGAGAAGGGGAGAGAGAGAAGGGAGAGAGAGAAGGGAAGAGAGAAGGAGAGAGATAGAAGGGGAGAGCGGAGAGGGAGGGGAGTAGAGGGAAGTGGAGGAGAGAGGGGGAGAGAGAGAAAGAGAGAAGAAGGGAAGAAGGGGCAGAGAGAAAGGGTAGGGGAGAGAGAGAAAGGGGAGAGAGGGAGTGGGAGGAAGATAGGGGGGAGAAGAGAGAAGGGGAGAGAGAGAGGTGGGGAAGGGGAGGGAAATGGGAGAGAGAGGGGGGAGAGAGAGAAGGGGGGTGGTGGGGAGAGAGAGAAGATAGGGGGGAGAGAGAGAGAGAAGGGCCGGTGGAGGGAGAGAGAGAGGGGTAGAGAGAGAAGGAAGCGAGGGAGGAAGGGGAAGAGAAAGGGAGTTAGAGAGAAGGGCTCGCGAGAGAGAGCCCTCTGAAGGGTAGAGGGAGAAGAGGGAGAGCGACTGTGGCGTTCGCCATGGTGTATCGCGGTGTCGGGATCTGCGTAGAGCTACAGGAGAGAAGGGGAAGATCTCTCCGGTGCCTCCGAGCAGTTCATCTCTCTTCCTTTTGAGAGGAGAGAGAAGGGACGTCCACTGGTTCTCTCTCTCTCTCCCTTTTCTCGCCTCTTTCTCGCTTTGTCTCTCTCTTCTCTCATTTTACTTTCCTCTCCCCTTTTTCTCGCGTTCTCTCCTTCTCTCGGCTCGCCTGTTCTCGAGGAGGGACGTCTTCTCCTTCTCTCGATCGGTTTGCTCTCTCTCTTCGCCGGTGCTCTCTCTCTCTCTCCCTTTTCTAGCTTTTCCGCTTAACTTGTCCTCTTTTCTTCTTCTCTCTCTCGCTCCTTTTCGCTCTCTCCTTTTCTCTCTCTCTCCCTCTCTCTCTCTCCTTTCTTCGCCTTTCAGGAAGGAGAATTGTCGCTCCTTTTGAAAGGGGGAAGAGAGAATCTCTCTCTCTTCTCCTTTTCCTCTCTCCTCTTTGCTCTTTCTTTTGTCTCTCTCTCCTCTCTCTCTCCTTTTCACTCTTCTCTCCTTTTCTCTCTCTCTTTTTCTCGCTCTTCTTTTCTCTTTCTTTTTCCCTTGCTTTTCCCTCTCGCCCATTTCTCGAGAGAAGTTCTCTCCTTTTCTGTTTTCTTTCTCTTCTTTTTCTCTTTCCTCCCCTGTTGTCGCCAGGTCTTCTCTTTCCCCTTGCTCCTTTGCTCGCGCGCTCTCTCTTCTTTTCTCCTGTTCTTCCCTTGCTCGATCTCCTCTCTTTTCTTTTCCCTCTCCTTCTTTGTCGCTTCTCTCCTTTTTCCTCTGCACTTCAGACGCGTGCTCGCCTTTTCCCTCTCTCGCCTTTTCTCGCTCTCTCTTTCTCCGTCCCACTCCCTTTGTTTCACTCTCCTTTTTCTCTTCTTCCTTGCGCTCTATTCTTTCCTCCTGGCTTCTCCAACTCCCTTTAGTCTGCGTTCTCGCCTCTCCACGCACAGGAGTTGTTTTTTCGTTGCCTTTTTTTTTTTTTGCTCTATATTCCCGCTCAGATTTTTTTTCTTCTTTCTCCTTTTTCACCACTCCCTTTTTCTCTCTTTTTTTGTCTTTCTTTTTTCTTCGCCTCCACTCCCATCTTTCGTTTTTCCCGTTTTTTTCGTTTTTTCTCTCTGCCCTTCTCTTTCTTTCCCGTTTTCTTTTTTCTCTTTTCTACTTTTTCTCTCCTTTCTCCCTGTTCTCTCTCCTTCGCGCTCTCTTCTTTTCTCTCCTTTTTCTTTCTCTCCTTTTTCTCTGGTCTCCTACTCCTTTTCTCCTTCGCGCTATTCTCCTTACTATACCTTTCGCCTTTTCCCTCGTAGTATTTTTATTCTATTCTTTTTTCCTCTTTTTTATATTCCTTTTCTTCTCCACTATTTCTCCTTGCTTTACTTTTTCTTTTTTCCGTTTTCTTCTTTTTATATTGTCCTTTTTCGTCCCCTATGTTGCTTATCCGTCTCTATTCCTTCTACTTTTTCCAGTAGCTCCTCCTTTTCCTTTTTCCTTTTTCTTCTCTTCTGTTCCCTATATTTTTTCGCTCTACTTTCATTTTCTCATTATCTTGCCCTCTTTCTCGCTCCCTTTTTCTCTCCGTCATTCTCCTTTCTTCTCCACTCCCTTTTCTCTCTCCATTTTCTCTTTCTCTTTGCTCTCTCTATCTCTCCTTATTCATGCTCTTTTCTCCTTTCGCCCGTATTTCTTTTCTCCACCATGTAACTCCCTTTTTTCTCTTTCTCCCGTTCCTGCTCCCACTTTGCCCCCTTTCCTAACCCCTTCTGAACCCCCGCCAAAATCCTACCGCACCCCCGAGGTTCTCTTTCGCCAGAGCTTTATCTCCCCTCCTCTCCCCCGCTTCGCCCCCCCAGGGTCGGAACACCCACCTCCAACCCTCAGACAGAGCGCGCCCAGCCCCCGCCCCAGAACACTTGACTCTCCCACACAGCGGCATGAGCTCCCTGCAGCCGCCCGTCCCCTCTCCCTGAGCGGGGGAATCCCCCTCCACAGCCGGGGGAGGCGTCTCCGCAAACTCTCCGACCGCCGGCAACTTGCGGCACAAGCTGGGGATATCTCCGCAAGCCACGGCCACAGACTCTGAAGCTGCAGAACATTACTGCAAGGAGGAGGACAGCTTTGCAAAGGACTGGAGTTTTAAAGAACTTTTTGCAAAGGACTGGAGTCTTAAAGAACTTTTTGCAAAGACCGGCGTTGTACGAGGAGTTTGAGTTTTAAAGAACTTTATTCTTCTGCAAAGAACTTGCTGCAAAGACAGGATTTCTCAAATTCTGCGTGGGAAACATTTGGAGTAGCAAAGCTGCTGAGAGAAGTGAGTTGATAAAGTCTGGGGCAACGTTAATGTAAAGTGTCGCTGTGCACAGCAGGCGTTGTTAAAATTAGCAGCAAAGACTGGGGCGTTTTAACAATTGCCAGCAATTAAATGACTTCCAAAAACTGGCGTTGTAAAGAAATTGCCTGCAAAGATTTTAAAACGTTTTAAAAGTTTGCATGCAAAAAGAACTGGAGTTTTAAAAGTTTGCCTGCGGAAGAAAGCGAAGTTTTGACAAGTTTCCTTTGCAGAGGGTAGACGTTTTTTAAAGTCTGCTGGAAAGTTTTCTTAAAAGTCTCTTTGCAGAAGTTGTAAAAGTTCACCTTGCCGACGCTGGGAGCTTGAAAAGGCTTGCCCACAAAACGCTGGAGGTTTTGAAAAGTGTACAAGACGGACTGGAGTCTGAACAGTTCACAAGACAGACTGGAGTCTGAACAGTTCACAAGACAGACTGCAGTCTGAACAGTTCACAAGACAGACTGCAGTCTGAACAGTTCACAGACAGACTGCAACTGAACAGTTCACAAACAGACAGACTGGATCTGACAACAGTTCACACCAAGACTGCATCTGCAGTGAACAGTTCACAATACAGACTGCAGTCCTGAACAGTTCACAGACAGACAGCAGAACTGAAACAGTTCCCAAGACAGACTGGAATTCAGACTGCAGTTCACAAACAGACTGCAGACTGAACAGTTTTCACAAGACAGACCTGCAGTCTGAACAGTTCACAAGACAGACTGCAGACTGAACAGTTCACAAGACCAGACTCGTCTGACAGACTTTACAAGAAGCTGCAGACTGAACAGTTCAGTCAAGACAGACTGCAGACTGAACATTCACAAGACTAGACTGCAGTCTGGATACAAAGTACAAGACAGACTGCAGACTGAACAGTTCACAAGACAGACTGCAGTCTGAACAGTTCACAAGACAGACTGGAGTCTGAACAGTTCACAAGACAGACTGCAGTCTGAACAGTTCACAAGACAGACTGGAGTCTGAACAGTTCACAAGACAGACTGCAGTCTGAACAGTTTATCTGGAAAGGCTTCTTTATATTTTTTTTTTGTGTGCAAATTCTGTGAAGTTTTAAAAAGTTTGCATGCAGAGACTTGTTTTGAAAAACTTGCTTGCAAAGACTGGAGGTTTTGTTTTTAAGTTCAGCTGTAGAGGCTGTTTTTTTTTATAAGTTACCTGCAAAGATTGTTTTTAAAAAACATTGCCTGCAAAGATTTTTAAAGGATTGCCTGCAAACGCTGGGAATTTAAAAAAAAAGTTGGCAGCAAGCACTGGAGTTTTAGAAGCTTGTGTCCATGCACTGGAGTGTTAGAAGTTTACCTCGAAATACTTATATTTTTTAAGTTCACCTGCAATTTCTAAAGTTTGCCTGCAAACAAACGCTGCTGAACAAGTTTACTAGACAGCTTGGAGTTTGCAAAGTCTATCTGCAGAGACTTGCCTTCAAAGTTTGCACGCAAAGACTTGTTTGGAGCAAAGTTCACTTGCAAAGAACTGGGGTAGTTTGAAAAAAAAAGTCCATCTGCAAAAGAATTGGGAGTCTTAAACAAAAAACCCAAAGCGTTTTCTGCAGCAGAAAGTTCTTTTAGAAGCCGCAGTTTGAAAAGTTTACCTCCAGAGACAGGAGTTTTTTAAAAAAAAAGTCTCATTTAATAGCTTGCCTGCAAACTGAATAAGTTTGCAAAGACAGTTTTGAAAAGAAAAAAGCTTGGCTGAGAAGAACTGTGAGTTTGAAAAAGTTTACCTGCAGAGTTTTGATTTAAGGGAAAAAAGAGGTGTCTTTACATATAAGACACAACAAAAAGTTTGCATGCAGATGCTGAGAGTTTGAGAAAGTTTGGGAAGGTTTGCAGGACTTCCCAGGGTATTCAGGGCCGAGACCTGCTCAGCCCTCTCTCTCTCTCTCTCTCTCTCTCTCTCCCCCTCTGTCTCCCCTGGGTAGACTAAGGGAGGTGGGGTGAGGAGAGGGGTGGGCATGGATGATCCCCGGGGAGCGGCGAGGAGCAGCCGGGGGCAGAGGCGGCGAAGGGCCGGGGCTCCGTCTCCTACACTCACGATTCATCGCTTGACCGAGTCCTGAGAGGATGTGTTGAGCGAGGAGGAGGCGACACAAACCACACTCCATGGACCCCAAACACAAACGAGGCCTACTGCTTTTCCGAAGGTAAGATCACTCTGTGTGGGGGTCTGTGTGTCTCTGCACTCTTCTCTGGCTGCCATCTCCTCTCTTCTGCTCTCTCTCTGGCTCTCCTCTTCTCTCTCTCTCAATCTGGGCCTTTTCTCCTTCTTCTCTTCTTTTCTCTCTCCTTCCTTCTCTCTCTCTCTCTATGCCTCTCCCGGTATCTCTACTCTACGTGCCTCTCTTTCTCTCTCGCCATCTCTTCTCTCTCTGCCTCTCCTCTCTCTTCTTCTGCCTGGGGGATCCGGGCTCTCTCTCCACGCCTCCCCTCTCCGTCCCCCTCTCTCTCTCTCTCTCAGCCTCACTCTATCAGCTCTCTGCCTCTCACATGCTCCCTTCACGTCTCGAGGTTCTCTCTCTGCCTCTCTCTCTGCCGCTCTCTCTCCTCTTCACCCTCTGCCTCTCTCCTCTCTCTCTGATTTCTGCCGACGCTCTCTCGTCACTCTCTCTCCCTCTGCCTCTCTTCCAGCTCACTCCTCCTCCTCTCTCTCTTTCTCCTCTCCTCTCACACGTTCTCCTCGGACGTGCTCCTTTCTGCCCCTCTCTCTCTCTGCCTCACTCTCTCAGGGAATCTGGCCTCTGGCTCATCTCCCCCTCCGGGGTGGGGGGTGTCCCGCCTCTCTCTCTGCCGTCTCTCTCTCTCACTCCGCCTCTCCGCTCCTCGTCTCTCTTCCCTCTCTTCCCTGATCCCCCTCCTCTCCTCTCTCCACCCTCAGATGGGAGTGGGAAACCTGGGCGATCCTGATACACAGGGTGCTGATCTTTGTGGAGATTGACGTTCCTCCGCTCACCCTTGACCCTGCGTGGGATTTCTCCGGGTGCTCCGGTTTCCTCCCACACTCCAAAGACGTGCGGATTTGCAAGTTAATTGGCTTCAGTAGAGATTGTAAACTGTCTGTAGATAGTGTGAGTGGGCCGGGGATGGCTGGCCGGCATGGACCCGGTGGGCCGAAGGGCCCTGTTGTTTCCGTGCGGTGTCTGTATTGCTGTAGAGTCATAGTGGGACAGCATGGAAACAGGCCCTTCGGCCCAACTTGCCCACACCGGCCAACATCAGAAGTCTCGAGTTTTATTGTAATTTGTCCCAGATAGCACAATGCAATTCTTACTTACAGGATATGTCAACATAGTGCACTGTAGGCAATGTAATGATGAGCAAATGTTCTTTGTAGTACATGCTGGCCTCGACTTCACACACACACACACGGACAATTGCACACGACGGGCGGCCACACACACACACGCACACAGGGCGAACACACACACTCACACACACACACACACATCCCGATAACACACACACACAGCCACAGACCCGCTTAATATACACACACACACACACACACACACACAACCAAGGCACAACAAACACACACCACCACACACACACACACACACACACACAACACACCACACACAAACACACGACAACCACACACACACACACACAAACCAACAACACTCACACACAACACAACAGACACCACCACACAAACCACACAACTGATGCCAAACAACCCACCAAGATATATAATCGAACCTCACCCCACACACACAACGACTTACACCCCACACCACCGCTCCATCCTCAGCACACACACACACACACACAACAAGATATATACACACCACTAAACACAAAAACAGATCTATATAACACCCCACACACACACACACACACAGACACACACACACACTCCACAAAAAGATATATACACACCCCACCCAAACAGATCATACACACACACACACACACAGACTCACACACACACACAACAACTATACACCCCACCCCACACACACACACACACACACGAACAGATATATCCACACCACATACACACACTACACCGACACAGATAAATACACACACAACACACAACCACCACACAGATATATACACACACCCCCCAACAAACAGAAAATACGAGCAACAAATTACACACAACATCAGCCACAAAACCCACGTATATATACACACCACCCACACCCCAACCCCCCACACTCAACCCAGCACGCACCCCACAACCCCACCACCCCCCAATCAAAACAATACCCAACACAACATGCCCACACACACCCACCCACCCGAAAAATACACACCCCCACCCACACCAAACCGAAAAAGATACCACCACACCCACACAACCCCAAAAACACTACACACACCACGCTCAACACTCACCCCTCACAAACAGATAATCACACACACACCCACCCACACAACACCAGAACTCACACAATGCCCCACCACACTACACACACACTGGTGTTAAACCGAAGAATATAGCCTCAGAATGCTGGAGTCACCTCAGCAGGACAGGCAGCATCTCGGAGGGAGGAACGGGGTGACTATGTTTCGGGTCGGACCCTCCAGGTGCATGAAACGTCATATAGACCAGTGGTAATTGTCTCTCTGCACTATCTATTATTTTTGAGATATATACGATAACCCGTCTACAGTAGTTCAGAGGTTTATTTTTTTTGGAGGCCCATCTACAAAACTAGTCCCCACCTGCCCGCGTGTCTTGGGCCATGCCCTCCAAACCAGTCCAATCCATGCACCTGTCCAACTGTTACTTAAAACGTTGGATAGTCCAGCCTCAACTACTACCCCTCCTCCGGCAGCTCGTTCCAACACCCACTCACCCTCTGTGTGAAAAAGTTACCGCCCCGGGTCCCCCTCAGATTCCTAATTAAATCTTTTCAATCTTCACCTTAGAACCCAGTGTACCTCCTCTGGTCCTCGATTCCCCTACTCCTGGGCAAGAGACTCTGTGCATATCTACACCCGATTTATTCCTCTCATATTTTTTTGTACACCTCAATTAAGATCAGCCACCCCCCCTAACATACCCCTGTCCGCTCTCATGGAGTAGAGCCAAGCCCCCTCCTGCTCAACCATTCCAAACACCAAAAGAACAATGGGGCAGGAGGAGAGCCAGATTCGGCCCATCGAGCCAGCACCGCCATTACAATGAAGCTCACGGCTGATCATGGCCCAATCAGTACCCCGTTCCGCCATCTCCCCATATCCCCAGATCCGCTATCTTAAAGAGCCCTAACTAGCACATCTCTTTTGGCCAACATCCAGAAACGGCCACACACCCCCTCTGAGGCAGAAGAATACCCCACAGACTCATCACAACTCTCTAGTGAGAAAAAGTGGTATTTCCCCCAGTCTCGTTCTAATGGCTTACTCCTTATTCTTAAACTGGCCCGCATTGGTTCTGGACTACCCAACATTTCAGGAACGTGTTTCCCCATGGCCACTAGCGTGTCAAACCCTAACATCTAATTGTTTCAATAAGACACCTTCTCATCCTTCTGAAAAACTTCCCAAGTGTATCAAGCCAGCTGCTCCATACTCTCAGCATATGGAACAGTCCCGCCACTCCCGGAATACCTTGTAAAACCTACGGCTGCCCATTCCAATGAGACCAATATCCGACGTCTCCTGCCTCCCACCCCCGCCATCCAAACAACATCATTGATAATAAATCCTACTAAACTTCCAGAGGTGTACAAGCCCCTCCTCCCTGTAGCTCACACACACGCCAGTCGAGGCCTGGCACCAGTTCCTGGTACCCCGTGTACCCTGACAAGCTTGACAACATTTTTTCGCTGTAACAAACCGGTGTTCAAATGGACGCTTATCTGTCTAAGAAGAATTTACATATTTAAGTGACTATTTAACCATGAATTTGTTTCCGACTACTGTTCGTATCTCTCAGAACAATTGGATCATAAAACAGCCGTCCCTCGTGTAAGGCAAACCTTTCAATTTTCTCTAAAAATTCCACACACAGACCAATCCATTCATGGTAGGAAATATATACATACGTGTGAGTGTGTGTGTGTGTAAAAGTATGTGATGATGTGAGTTTGTATGTGTGTGTATATATAATTACTAGTTAGTGTGTGTTTTTTTTATGTGTGTGTGTGTTTTGTATGTGTGATGTATATAATATAATATATATATGTGTGTGTGTGTGTGTATTTTGTGATGTGTGTAAATATATATTATGTGTGTGTTGTGTGATTTAAATATAATGTGTGCTGTGTGTATAAATATATATATATGTTTGTCGTGTATATTGTGTGTGTGTGTGTGTATATAATATAGTGTGTGTGTAAACGTGTTGTTGTGTATATATATATGTGTGTTTGTGTTATATATATATATATAGTGTGTGTGTTGTGTGTGTGTGTGTGTTGTATGTGTTGTGTGTGTATATATATAATATGTTGTATATATATATATGTGTGTGTGTTGTTGTGTATATGTGTGTGTGTGTGTGTGTTGTGTGTGTATGAATATATTAATATATATGTGTATAGAATATATATGAGTGTTAGGGTATGAGGAAGTCTCAAACTAACACACATATTCACCAAATATCTCAGTAGAGAGGTTAGTATATCTGAGATATTTCGAGACCGAGAGACACTCAGAGATTGACTCACACACACACGAGTTATAGTCACACATAATAGCGTAAATCACTGAACTCACAGATTTATACTCAAACTACACACACACAAAGTGAGTCACACCCCCCCCCCCCCCCCACACCCACCCCAACCCCTACCCCCCCCCCGTCCCCCCCCCCGTCCCTCTCCCATAGAATACCAACGCCCTCTCCAACCAATGCACCTCACATCAGACCCTCCAGGTATTCCACACAACCTGAAGATAGACCAGCCAACCAAAAGCCGGAGTAACGGGGGGGGGGGGGGGGGTGGGGGGGGGGGGGGGGGGGGGGGGTGGGGCACTCAGCCGGCGACAGGCGCAGCGTCTCTCTGAAGAGAAAGGAAAGGTGACGTTTCCGGGTCGAGACTCCCTTCCTTCAGGAAACTGGCCTGCTCAACTTTAAGGTGGAAAGGTGCAAAGTTAAAAGATGAATTCGTGCAGAGAGTATTAACTATGAGGAGCGGATTTGGCACACAAGGAACTGCAAGATACTGGTTTAAAACAAGAAAAGGCTCAGAGTGCTGGAGAACTCGGCGGGAGGCTGCATCTCTTTAGGACATGGATCCGATGACCGATACGGGTCTAGACTCTTGGAAACTAGAAAACAGAGCAAGAGGTGCAGGAGTAGGCCCCTTCAGGCCTTCGAGCCAGCACACACCATTCAATATAGATCTCAACAGCTGAACACAACTAGGAACAGTAAGTACCCCCCTCCTGCATTCCTCGCCCACACCCTTTATTTCCGTTAGCCCTAAGTAGCTAAATCTAACTCTCACTTAAAAACATCCAGTGAATCGGACTCCATGCCTTCAGTGGCAGAGAATTCCACGATTCACACTCTCTGGGTGGAAAAGGTTTTCCCCCTCATCTCAAATCCCTAAATAGGCCGACGCGACTCCTATATCTTCATAAACTGTTGCGACCGCCCAGGTTCTGAGACTCGCCCAACATGGGGAAACCATTTTCCTGCATACCACCCGACCACTCCCTGAAGAATTTTCATAGGAATTGTACGTCTGGATAGCAGGAAAAATGCTCAATCAACCAAATTATATGAGAGGCGTAGATAGGGTAAGACAGTCCAGAACCACATTTCCCTCTCAGGGTGAAAATAATCAAGATCTTAGAGGCGCAGCAATATTGGTGAGAAGCAGGGCGCAAAATTTACAAATGAGATGCGGCGGGAAATTTTATAATTTTTCACAGCCAAGAACAATTAAAATTTACAACACCCGAACGTCTTTGGAGTGTGGGAGGAAACCGGAGCACCCGACAAAACCCACACATTCACGGGGAGAACGTGCGGACTCCGTGCGACAGCACCCGTGGTCGGGGTATCGAAACCCGGGTCTCTGGTGCTGTGAGGCAGCCCCTGATACCATTGACCACACAGGAGATTGATGGGCCGAAGGCCTGTTTCCTCCATGCTGTAGCAGGTTCTGGGGAGAGGGCGTGGGCTGTATGGAAATTCCACGAGCTGCCGGAGGAGGTAGTTGAGCTTTGGGACTTATCCCCAGTTAGACAGACCATGGATAGGGACGGGTTTGGAGGGAAATGGCCAAGCGCGGGCAGGGTGGGACTGGTGCGTAATTCATGGGAACATGTTGTGGTGCTATTTTAGATGTTGCGCTTTGGGTGTGGGCAGAGTTGGCCAAAGGGCCTGTTTCCACACTGTATCACCTGTGACTCCTGAGGATTCTGCTTCTTGGAAAAACATTCTCTTGCCCTGGAAGAGATTTTGAAATATATTTGCGAATTGTCGAGTAAGTGGCCATAGAAACAAGCAGCGAGGTCCTCTTATCTTGACTGAAGATTAAAGTAGTGAACGTCACAACCAAACCTGTCTAATGTCTAATTAATTACATACCTGGTGATCCACTATATCCCCTTCCACCCCCTCCCTCCTCCTCCCTATCCCCATCATCGTTCTTTTCCACCCGCGTTCTCTCTCCCCCCCTTGCACTCATTCCCAATACCCCCCCCAACCTCGTTCTCCTCCTCGTCCCATGATCCAGTTACTCCCCCCCCTCCCCCTCCTCCCACCTCGCATCCGGTACTGCTCTGTGTGTGAGTGCGAGTGTGTGTGCATGCATGTGCATGTGTGTCTGCGTGTGTGTGCGTGTGCGTTTGCATGATGGTGTGTGTGTTTTCTTACTTTGTGTGTGTGAGTGAGTGCGTTTGCGGTGTGCGTAGTAGCGGTGTGCGCATAAGTTTTTTTTTGTGCGTGTGTGAGTGAGAAAGTGAGTGAGTGTGTGTGCGAGTGAGTCTGTGGTGAGTGTGCGCGGTGTCGGAAGTGTGTCTTGTGTGTGAGTGTGAGAGTGAGAGTGTGTGAGTGTGCGTGTGCGAGTGTGAGAGTGTGCATGCGAGAGTGTCTGTGGTGAGAGTGGGAGTGTGTGAGTGTGCATATGTGGATGAGTCTGTGTGTGTGAGTGAGTGTGAGTGTGGCGTGTGCGAGTGTGTCTGTGTGTGTGAGTGAGAGTGTGTGTGTGAGTGAGAGTGAGAGTCGTGTGATGTGCGTGTGTGATAAGAGTCTGTGTGCGTGTGTGAGTGTGTGAGTGTGAGTGCTAGTGTGTCTGTGTGAGTGTGTGAGTGTGTGTGTGTAAGCTGCTGCGTGTGTCACAGTTGGCTGGCAGCCACGGATTGCCGTGTACAGCGGGGAACTCCGTGCCGCACATTTCCAGCGTCTCTCGCGCCCAACAAAGTCCCAGTCCATCACATTCCGCTTGGGGCACCATCACACCCCAGTGGTGTGACACCAATTGACTTCTCTTTCAGTTCTCCAACTTCACAGCTGCCCCCGTTAAGGGGCTCCCCTCTCTTCAGCAATCTCCGTCCCTCACCCACCCAAGTACACCCCACTCACCGTTCTCACCCAACAAACACCAACAACGGCCTGGTTTCCTTTATCATGCGATACTTTTTTTGCATATCTTTCATTCAACTGTCACTTTACTCTCTCTCTTCCCACATCACCGTCTATATCTCTCCGTTTCCGCCCCTCCCCCCAAACCCTGACCAGTCAGAAGAAGGTCTCTCGAACCCCGATAACGTCAACCGTACCCTGTCTCTCTCCGGAGCTGCTGTGTCTCCCCAACTGATTACTCCAGCGTTTGTTGTCTCTCTTCACAACAAAAACAGGCGGTTTATACTTTAGAAGAGGCAGCGTGAAACAGGCCCCCCTTCGTTCCCATGACGATCACGCCCCGCCAAGCTTACCCAGCGATCAACTCACGCACAAACGCAAAAAG
>CM069173.1:5424662-5505772 GCA_035221665.1 Okamejei kenojei
AATGTCCATCAGTAAATTCGGATAGAGCCCGATACGGCCGCACAGTAAGTATTTAAAGTTAATTTTGTAACAAATCCATGGCCGATATTACAAAGAAATTGAAAAAATTGAAGATGGAATGAAAAAACCATTGAATCAATTGTTATCAGAGGCTCCAAAAGGTATATGTAAAACTGGATGTGGAGAAACAAAGAAGGGAAAGGCAAAAATGATGTTGCCAAGCAGTAAACAGACAAGGAGTACAAAGGGGGCAAGCGAAGGTGGATAGAAAGGCCGGTTTCTCATGGAGACCGGGAAGGGGAAGCGTAGTATATAGGAGACAGGAAGAGGTAATGGGGGGACCCGAAGTTTGGGTCCCAGGGAAAACAAGGAACAAATAACAAGAAGATGGTACAACGGGCCACCCCGGTGTTATTATTTTTAATAAGGAAGGTCATTTTCCAGAGGAAGTCCCACAGCTACCGAACTTACGACGGATGTGCAGTCGTAACCACTCATGAGGAAGAATAGGGGAAGTCAAGGGTTTTTTCCGCTCCTGGGGAGTATGGAATACACAGCGGGAACCTTTGGAAAACTTGAATTAGGACCCCAGGGAGAGGATATGATATTTATTGTCGATTCGGGAGCAGAGAGATCGAGTCGTAACTAAGGTAACTCAGAAGGAATGAGATTTGGGTAAAAAAAGAAACAGGTTAGAATCCTCAGGGGTAAAGGAAAGTGATGACCATACCTAGGTAGAAGGGTGGTGGTGAAATATAGAATCGGGAAACTACGAAGATTTAATCTTGTACCCCAGGCAGGAACCTTTGCCTGGGTAGAGATTTACAAAACCAATTAGAATGAACAGAAAATAGTACCAATTGGTATAAATTGACCACAGATGACGAGGGAAAATAGTCCCGCAGGTGTGGGCCAAGAAGTAAACCGGGGAGGGCTACAGATCCCACCCTTGAAAATAGCTCTGAAAAAAAAAGTGAGATAGTACGGGTAAGGGCAATATCCAATTTCTATGTAAGGAAGTAGAGGACTTCAGCCAATTATAGGAGAACTTACTGAAGGCCGGTAATTAGAGAGTTTGTATGACCCCATATAACACCCCCGTTACTCCCCCCGTAAGGAAGACCGATCGGGACTTTCAGCATTGGTCAGGATCTCAGGGAATTAAATAAGGGTTTTAGAAAACGTATACAACCTGGTAGTCCCGAACCCGTATACAATAATGGGACGGAACCCCTCGATATCACAAGTTGTTCATTGTGGTAATTTAAAAGACGCTTTTTGGAGCTTGAGTCCCCTGGCTGAATAGAGCAAGGGACATTTGCGTTTTTGAATGGGAAAAACCCAAGAACCAAAGGATTTTAACATAAAAGCAGTATCGGTTATGATCAACTGCACTTCCTCAGGGATTTACAGAGAGTCCCCCGAACCAACGTTGGACAAGATATTAGAACAAAGGTATTAGAGGGACGTTCCGAGGAACTGATGAGACACAGCTGTTGCAGTATGTGGACGATCTATTACTATCAGGGAAGAAGAGGAGGCAGTTAGGGACGCAACAATAACCCTCCTGAACTTTCTGTGGAAAAGGGTTGAGAGTGTCTAAAAGTAAGTTACAGTTTGTAGAAAACAGAAGTTAAATATCTAGGACACCGATAAGCGGCTGGTAAATCGAAAAGTAAATAACCCCGGAAAGGATAGCGGGAATTACCGGACTGGCAATGCCGAAGAAAAAGAAGGAGATTAGGAAGTTTCTTGGACAGATTGGATTATTGTAGATTATGGATAGATGACTATAACCGACAGTAAAGTTAGGTTTCTATATGATAAATTATTGAGAAGAACAACAACAAAGTAAAGTGGGAATCCGGGACGAACACCAGTTTATGAAACTAAAGAACAGTTTAGAAATCACTGCCCCTGTACTGGCCCTCCCGTCTATTGACCAGACCATTCCATCTTTATGTGAATGCAGAAAATGGAATTGCGCTGGGAGTACTGACCCAAAGAGAAAAGGAGGGAAGCGGCAGCCCTCGCGTTCCTCTCCAAACTCTTGGATCCAGTATCTCGCGGGATGCCAGTATGTATTCAAGCGTAGCGGCAACAGCAGTGTTAGTGGAGGAAAGTAGGAAATTGACGTTTGGAGAACTCTGTGGTGTCCACTCCCCCCCACGGTCCGGAACCGATACTAACTCAGAAGTCCAGTCGGTGGTTGAAACGGATTCTAGAATCTTGAAGTAATGAGGTTATACTTATGGAAAAGAATGATTTGACCATAGTAACGATAAAAACCTAAATCCCACTCAGTTTTTGTACTCTGGCCCTCGGCAGGTGCTGTGAGCAGAAGGGGAGTTACCCAGAACATGATTGTATGAGATAATAGAACTTCAGACAAAGAGTAGGGAAGAAGTACGAAGACGACCGCTTGAGACTGGGAAAGATGGTTTATTGAGGGAACACAAAAAGCTGGAGAAAACTCAGCGGGTGCAGCAGCATCTAAGGAGCGAAGGAGATAGGCGACGTTTCGGGCCGAGACCCTTCTTCAGACTGGTCAATCTATGGGAAACGAGAGATATAGACGGTGATTGTGGAAGATAAGGAACACTGAATGAAAGATATGCAAAAAAGTATCAGGTGATAAAGGAACAAGCCATTGTAGCTGTTTGTGTGGTGTGAAAATGAGAAGCTGGTTGCGACTACAGTGTGGGAGAGATAGAGAGAGAGGGAATTGCCAGGGCCCGAGGCTGAGGGAGAGGTGGAAAAGGGGAGGAGACAGCAGGGTTAACAGAATTGAGAAAATTCAATATTCAAGCCCAAAGGATGCAGACTCCCCAAGCGAATATGAGGTGCTGTTTCCTCCAGCTTGCGGTGTTGCTCACTCTGGCCGTGGAGGAGGCCCAGGACCGAGAGGTCCCCCCCCCCCCCGGATGTGGAATTGGGAGGGGAATTTGAAGTGCTGAGCCACCAGAGGTCGGGTTGGTTATTGCGGACCGAGCGGAGGTGTTCGGCGAAGCGATCGCCAAGCCTCCGCTTGGTCTCACCGATATTAGATCATCTGGCATCTGGAGCAGCGGATGCAGTAGATGAGTTGAGGAGGTGCAGTGAACCTCTGTCGGACCTGGAAGACTGCTTGGGTCCCTGAAAGGAGTGGAGGGGGGAGGTGAAGGGACAAGTGTTGCATTTCTTGCGGTTGCAAGGGAAAGTGCCCGGGGAAGGGGTAGAGTGGGAGGGGAGGGAAGAATGGACAAGGGATTGCGGAGGGAGCGGTCTTTGCGGAAGGCAGACAGGGGGGGAGATGGGAAGATGTGGCGGGTGGAGGGGTCACTTGGAGGTGGCGAAACGGCGGAGGACTATATGTTGTATTTGCCGCTGGTGGGGTGAAAGGTGAGGACCAGGGGGACTCTGCCCTGTTTGCGAGTGGGGAATGGGGAGCAGGGCAGTGTTGCGGGGTATGAGGAACCCTGGTGCGAGCCTCATCAATAGTGGGGGAGGGGAATCCCCGTCTCTGAAGAATGAGGCCATTTGTGATGACCTAGTGTGGAACACCCATCCTGGAGCAGATCGGCGTAGACGGAGGAATTGGGAATAGGGGATGGAGTCCTTACAGGAGCAGGGTGGGAGGAAGAGTAGTCCAGTAGCTGTGGGGAGTCAGTGGGTTTGTAGTGGATGTCGGTCAGGAGCGTATCACCTGCAATAGAGATGGTGAGGTCAAGGAATGGTAGGGAAGTGTCGAAATGTCCAAGTGTATGTGAGTGCCGGATGAAGTTGGTGGTGAAATGAATGAAGTCAGTCAGTTGTGTGTGGGTGCAGGAGGTGACACCAAAGCAGTCGTCGATGTAACGGAGGTAGAGGTCGGGGATGGGGCCCTGGTACGCCGAGAACAAGGATTGTTCGACGTACCCAACAAAGAGGCAAGCGTAGCTGGGCCCATGCGTGTCCCCATAGCAACGCCTTGTGTTTTGGAGGAAATGGGAGGAATCAAAAGAGAAGTTATTGAGGGTGAGGACCAACTCTGCTAGGCGAGAGGGTGTCAGTGGACGGGTATGGGTTGCTCCTCTGGTCGAGGAAGAACCGGAGGGCTTGAGACCGTCCTGGTGGGGATGGAGGTGTAGAGTGACATGGACGTCCATGGTAAAGATGAGAGGATGGGGCCTGGAGAATGGAATGCACGAGCCGACGGAGAGTGTCTGATGTCTTGAACATAGGTGGGGAGGGATTTAACAAAGGGGATAGGACCTCCAACGTGACCCCTCCACCCGCCACATCTTCCCATCTCCCCCCCTGTCTGCCTTCCCGCAAAGACCGCTCCCTCCGCAACTCCCTTGTCCATTCTTCCCTCCCCTCCCACTCTCTACCCTCCCCCCTTCCCCGGGCACTTTCCCTTGCAACCGCAAGAAATGCAACACTTGTCCCTTCACCTCCCCCCTCCACTCCTTTCAGGGACCCAAGCAGTCCCTTCCAGGTCCGACAGAGGTTCACCTGCACCTCCTCCAACCTCATCTACTGCATCCGCTGCTCCAGATGCCAGATGATCTATAGCGGTGAGACCAAGCGGAGGCTTGGCGATCGCTTCGCCGAACACCTCCCGCTCGGTCCGCAATAACCAACCCGACCCTCAACAACCCGTGGCTCAGCACTTCAACTCCCCCTCCCATTCCACATCCGACCTCTCGGTCCTGGGCCTCCTCCACGGCCAGAGTGAGCAACCACCCGCAAGCTGGAGGAACAGCACCTCATATTCCCCGCTTGGGGAGTCTGCATCCTTTGGGCTTGAATATTGAATTTTCTCATTCTGTTAACCCCTGCTGTCTCCTCCCCTTCCCACCTCTCCCCTCAGAACCCTGGGCCCTGGCATCCCCTCTCTTCTATCTCTCCCCCACCCTAGTTCGCACCAGCTTCTCATTTTCACAACCACAAACAGCTTACAATGGCTTGTTCCCTTTATCACCGATACTTTTTTGCATATCTTTTTCACTCATTGTTCTTATCTCTCCACATCACCGTCTATATCTCTCGTTTCCCTGATCCCTGACCATCTGAAGAAGGTCTCGGCCCGAAACGTCGCCTATCACCTTCGCTCCTTAGATGCTGCTGCACCAGCTGAGTTTCTCCAGCTTTTTGTGTACCCTCGATTCGCCAGCATCTGCAGTTCCTTCTTTAGAAGATTGATTTTATTGATGGTTCTTCCCGATGCATAAACGGAAAAAGGTATAGTGGTATGCTATAATAACCGCCGGAGAAGGGTTTGAAAAAGTGGAAGCAGGCAGGTTACCAGGAATTGGTCCACGCAAACTGTGAACTGTATGCATTAATGAGGGCATTGGAACTATTGAAAGGGAAAGAAGGAACTGTGTATAACGGATTCCAAGTATGCCTTTGGGTGAATTTGGGAAAATCTGGAAAGAAAGAGGGATGATTACAGCTAGAGGGAAAGAGTTGGCTCATGAGCCAGTTAATTGAAAAAGTTTGGAAGCACTAAGATTGCCAGAAAGAATAGGCGGTGGTCCATGTAAGCAGCCACCAGAGAGGGAATTCGCTGGAAGCTAGAGGGAACAGGGCAGTCGATAGTGCCGCTAAGAAGCACTGCAAGCGACAGAAGGAACGGTAAAAATCTGTCTCTGATACCGTTGAGAGAGGGAATAGAGAAGATACCTGTATTCCTCGCGGGAGGAGGAAGATAAAATGAATGAGTTGGGTGCCCGGCGCTCCACGGACGACGAAAAACAAATAATTACTAAAGGATTGACGAGGGATTTGATTAGACAACTACATTCGCAATCGCACTGGGGAGCTCAGGCTCTGTGCGACACGATACTCTACGGACTTATTTGTACTTTAGCCAAGCAGGCGGTGTCTGGTTGTGTAGTGTGTCAAAAGGTGAATAAGAAGGTAATGAGAGCTGTCCCAGGGGGAGGACAACAATTTGGCCATTAGAACCCTTCCAGAGAATACAGGGTGGACTTCACCGAACTACCAAAAGTACAGCAGTGGAAATGTCTTCTGGTTATAGTGGATCACTTCACCAGTGGGTAGAGGCATTTCCCACATAAATGCCACTGCCCAGGCAGTCCACTAAGATACTGCTGGAACAAATCATCCCACGGTATGGAGTAATTGAATCCATAGATTCAGATCGAGGAACACATTTTGCTTCCTATTAATTTGTCGCGCGTTGGAATAAAACTGGAACTGCATACTCCATGGCACCCACCCAGAGTTCGGGAGAGTGGAGCGGATGAATGCCACTCTAAAAATTCAGATAACTAAATTAATGGAGGAGACAGGGTTACCCTGGACTAAATGTCTACCAATTGCTTTATTGCGAATACGGACGGCACCACGAAAGGATATTGCGGAGTCTCCCTATGAAATGTTTGTTTGGATTGCCTTATTTTGGGAAGGTGGAAGGCACACCAACCTTTGAGGGAGGTGATGTGTTCTTGAGGAACTATTTACTGGCAGTGTCCCGTTCCCTTACAGAATTAAAAGCTAAAGGATTATTGGCTCAAAGCCCACCACTCGACTTTCCAATACATGCTGTAAAGGCCGCGACTGGGTACTGGTCAAGAATTGGAAGGAGGAGAAACTCCAGCCCAGGTGGACCGGACCGTACCTAGTATTACTGACAACCGAGACAGCAATACGAACAAAAGAAAAAGGGTGGACCCACGCGATCCGGGTTAAAGGACCCGTCGATCCACCCGTTCCTGAGGAGGAGGAACAGTGGATGGTGAAGCCAGGAAGCAAACCCCTAACAGTAATTAAAAACAAAAAAAGCATTGAATGTATAACTGACAGTATGAAAGAGCAGTCGTGGTATTGTTTGCTTTGTATGTAATTGTGGTAAGAGGTATTAATAATTGTGATAAATGTTATCATCCTATCCAATACAGAGGGCGGAACAACCAGATCATTTACCTATCATTCCCATGTGAACAAAGTATGCCATGAGCGGAAGACTAGAACCATTTGTAAAGAGGGGGAAAGGAGTATTTGGATGGCAGGCAATAGGGGGTATATAGCGAAGTTTGGGCCCGTTAACCTGCCCAAGGGGAGAGAGATGGGTTTGTGTACAGTTAGTTTTCCCTTCTCAGATCGTAAAATGGGCAATAGATAAGACGAAGGAGGAAGTAATAAAAGAGGTTACAGAGTAGTAGTGACTAAGCCTCCCCCTCCCCCACCTACTCAGCCTCAAGTGCACCAGACACTGTACGAAGAGATAAAGAAGAAGATTGAGATCCCTGAAGGAGAGAAAAAACCTGTTTGTGGACTTGGCCCTCCGGATAGCTGGAATCCTGAATGTGACTGACTGCTGGGTCTGTGGCGGACCACTGATGAGCTCACGTTGGCCGTGGAGAGGATCCATTGTTGAAGTATGGGACCTGGGAGTGGAACCTGACAGTTGGACAAGAACCGAGATCCCCAGGTATGGGTCCTGACAGACGCTCCGGTCGGGACTGAGTGTATCGCTAGGCCCTGGGCAAAGGATGCCGTCCTAGTAGCAGCAGCCGCTGCCCAGCGCAATCGTCACCCAGTGGCCAAATCAGTCCCGAGTGTGGTGGCCAGAGGAGCCTAAATGGTATCTAACTAAGAAATATGGGAAAAAAAAACTGCGGGGCGCTGGAAATGCTGGCAAAGGAGCAGACACAGATGAGAGCAGCGATATACCAGAACAGGTTAGCCCTAGATTACCTCCTGGCAGAAGAAGGAGGGGTATGCGGGAAATTCAACCTCTCTAATTGCTGTTTGAACATCGATGATAATGGACAGGCAGTGATGGACATATCAGAAAGGGATCCGTAAGTTGGCACATGTTCCAATACAAAAGTGGAATTCGATTATGGGAACCCAATGGTGGGATTTCCATCCTCGGAGGAACATGGTGGAGAACGGTGGGACTCGTGTTTCTATGTGCAGGGGCTGGGACTGATCTTTATCCCCTGTTGCATCCCTTGTTTTTAGGGAACTGATTACTAGAAGTATAAGTCAGATGCAGGCGGTAGTCATGCCTATGGGAGAGAGAGAGGGGAAATACAGAAAATAATGATAATACGGCCAGGGGAGGTTCATGATTTACAGGAAAGAAGGTTAGGACAATGTTACGTCAGTTCGAGTTGAGGGAACTTGAAATGAGGGTTTAATCAGTGTATGCGTAGCAAAAGAAAAAGGGAGGATTGTGAGGGATAAAGTGATTAAACCCCATTAAAGTAAGGAGTTTTTAAAGAGAATCCGAACTGAGAGGGTTGGAGAGAGGATTCTGACACAGCTGTGTCTGAAGGTTGCCAGTCCCATCCTTGAGTCCTTGAGTCCTTGAGTAAGAAGTAATAGCATTGTATAGCCGTTGAAGGGAGTGATGTAGAGAGATCCATATCAGTGGAAGGGAGTGATAGATGGGACCCTTGTCACTATAGCTTAGCTTTAGTACTGATATAGGAGAACTGAGAGGGTTCACTAGGAGGTGAGTAAAACTAGGGTAGGTCATGAGCAACTGAGCATGCTTAATAGAATAAATGAATATTACAACACACCCCTGGTCAAGAAACTGCTCATTACCATGAACAATGTTTGAACATACGATGTATGATATGGGAGGTGCGAGGGGATGTACGGTGGGATGTACCTACAGATTGTGCACCTCAGACCCTGATTGGAGAGAGGTCCGGAGGGGAGGTTGAATGTAAAATTCTGTGTATAAAGGGGGATGACTTCTTTGGCTTCGGTGTGTCTCGATTTGGAGAGGCACCCGGGTCTGCAGAGTCGAGAGGAATAAAGAACTCTTGCTTCCAAGATTTAGTCTTTGAGCATTAATTGTGAGCACAAAGCATATCTCACATCGGGAAGACTCGCTAACGGCAGGTAAGCACGGGAAGAGCCCCGAGTACCGACGAGCGGCGATTGCCGTAAATCTCCGAGTTCGAATCAGGGCAAACTCGGGGAGAGCTCTTGAATGAGGCCAGTTCATTGGCTATATTTAAGAGGGAGTTAGATGTGGCCCTTGTGGCTAAAGGGATCAGAGGGTATGGAGAGAAGGCAGGTACGGGATACTGAGTTGGATGATCAGCCATGATCACATTGAATGGCGGTGCAGGCTCGAAGGGCCGAATGGCCTACTCCTGCACCTATTGTCTATGTTTCTATGAACTCGTACTGTGGGACAGGGGTTTTACTCCAGCATTTTATGTCTGTGTGAAGTCTATTGATTCTGTAATGAACCCCCCCCCCCCATCCTGTAGGGGGCGCTTCTCTCCCTCTCCCATTCACTGCCATTGGCCGGCTGCCATAAGCCCTCCCATCCTGAGGGGGGCGCGAACGGTTCCTCCCACATCCACCCCCATTGCCTGCAGCTCCTGAGCCCTCCCGTCCTGCAGGGGGCGCTCCCCCTCCCCATTCACCCCCATTGCCCGGCTGCCATGGGCCCTCCCGGCCGCCAGGGGGCGCTCCCCCCTCCCCCCCATTCATTCCCATTGCCCAGTGGTCATTGACCCTCTCGCCCTGCAGGGGGCGCTCCCCCCATCCTCCCCCCACTGCCCGGCTGCCATGGGCCCTCCCGGCCGCCAGGGGGCGCTCCCCCCTCCCCCCCCATTCCTCCCATTGCCCAGTGGTCATTGACCCTCTCGCCACTCGCCCTGCAGGGGGCGCTCCCCCCTCCCCACCCATTCACCCCCATTATCCAGTGGTCATTGACCCTCCCCGCCCTGCAGGGGGCGCTCCCCCCTCCCCCCCCCATTCACCCCCATTACCCGTGGTCATTGACCCTCCCGCCCTGCAGGAGGCGCTCTCCCCCTCCCCCCATCCACCCCCATTACCCGGTGGTCATTGACCCTCCCGCCCGCCAGGAGGCGCTCCCCCCCTCCCCCCATCCACTCCCATTGCCCGGCTGCCATTGACCCTCCCTCCCTGCAGGGGGCGCTCCCCCCTCCCCACCCATTCACCCCATTACCCGGTGGTCATTGACCCTCCCGGCCGCCAGGGGGGGGGGGTTTGGGGGGGGGGTGAGGCGACGGCGGGGCGCGCATGCGCCGGCAGACCGGCCGTGACGGCGATGGCGGGCGGCCGCTTGTTGTCGCTCTGACCGACCGCCCGCCCCTCACCCCCCCCCCCGCCTCCCCGTCCCCGCCGGGCCCCCGCCACCCGCCACCCGCCACCCCGGCCGCGCCGGGCGATGCTGCGGGTAAGATGTCATGGCTGTTCCCCTGGTCGAGCTCCATCAAGAAGCGGGCCTGCCGCTACCTGCTGCAGCACTACCTGGGGCACTTCCTGGAGGAGACGCTCACCCTCCAGCAGCTCAGCCTCGACCTGTACAACGGCAGCGGCCGCCTCCGCGACGTACAGCTCGACGTGTGGGTAAGGAACAGGCCGGTGTGGCCGCAGTGGATGCGACACGCAGGTGGCACCGTGCACGGGCTGGGCACGGGTAACCCCGCTCTGCTGGGGCAGGGGGCAGATCGAACAGGGCAATGTGGCATCGTGCACGGACTGGGCACTGGTAACCCCCGCTCTGCTGGGGCAGGGGGCAGAGAAGGCACAGGGCAACGTGGCATCGTGCACTGGGTCACCCCGCTCTGCTGGGGCAGGGGGCAGTGAATCCGACACGCAGTGTGGCACTGTGCACTGACTGGGCACTGGTAACCCCGCTCTGCTGGGGCAGGGGGCAGATCGAACAGGGGCAATGTGGCATCGTGCACGGGTAACCCCGCTCTGCTGGGGCAGGGGGCAGTGAATCCGACACGCAGTGTGGCACTGTGTACTGACTGGGTAAACCCCGCTCTGCTGGGGCAGGGGGCAGATCTAGCATGGGGCAATGTGGCATCGTGCACGGGTCACCCCGCTCTGCTGGGGCAGGGGGCAGAGGGGCAGAAAAGGCACAGGGCAGGGTGGCATCGTGCACTGGGTCACCCCCCGCTCTGCTGGGGCAGGGGGCAGATCTAACGGGCATGGGGCATGGTGGCATCGTGCACTGGTAACCCTGCTCTGCTGGGGCAGGGGGCAGAGAAGGCACAGGGCAGGGTGGCATCGTGCACTGACTGGGTCACCCCGCTCTGCTGGGGCAGGGGGCAGATCTAACAGGGGCAGGGGGCAGATCTAACATGGGGACAGGGTGTAGATCTGACATGGGGACAGGGGGCAGAGAAGGCACAGGGCAGTGTGGCATCGTGCACGGGCAACCCCACTCTGCTGGGGCAGGGGGCAGAGAAGGCACAGGGCAGTCAGTTACTGTGCACGGGTCACCCCACTCTGCTGGGGCAGGGGGCTGATCTAACATGGACAGGGGGCAGATCTAACATGGACAGGGTACAGAGAAGGTGCCTCAAAGCAATGTGGCATTGTGCAATGATTAACCCTACTCTACTGGGACAGGGGGCAAATCTAACATGGACACAGGGTACAGAGAAGAACCGTGAAAGCAATGTGGCATTGTGCACTGGGTAACCCCACTCTGCTGGACAGGGTGCAGAGAAGGTTTAAGATGGAAAGGATGTAAGAGAATATTTAAGCTGGAGAGGGTGCAGGTCTGAGCTGGAAAAGGTGCAGATAATGCACCTGTGACTGTGTGGCACTGTGCAATGGGGTAACACCAATCTGCTGGACGGTGCAGAGAAGGTCTATACTGGAAAGGGTGCAGGAAAGTTTAAGATGGAAAGGGTGCAGAGAAAATTTAAACTGCAAAGGGTGCAGAGAAGACACAGAAGACGGTGTGACACTGCAATGGGTAATGGAGTAGACAATAGGTGCAGGAGTAGGCCTTACCGCCATTCCATGTGATCATGGCTGATCATCCCCAATCAGTACCCCGTTCCTGCTTTCTCCCCACATCCCCTGACTCCGCTATCTTTAAGAGCCCTATCTAGCTCTCTCTTGAAAGTATCCAGAGAACCGGCCTCCACTGCCCTCTGAGGCAGAGAATTCCACAGACTCACAACTCTCTGTGTGAAAAGATCTAAACTGGAAAGGATGTAAAGAAGATCTAAGATGTAAAGGATCATAAGTGATAGGAGAAGAATTAGGCCATTCAGCCCATCAAGTCTACTCTGCCATTCATTCATGGCTGATCTATCTCTCCCTCCTAATCCCATTCTCCCGCCTTCTCCCCATAACCCCTGACACCCGCACTAATCAAGAATCTATCTATCTCTATTTTTAAATTTGACTTGGCCTCCACAGATATCTGTGGCAAAGAATTGCACAGAATCACTACTGTCGAAGTAAACAAATTCCTCCTTATCTCCTTCCTAAAGGAACGTCCTTTAATTCTGAGGCTGTGACCTCTTGTCCTAGACTCTACTACTAGTGGAAATATCCTCTCCACATCTACTATCCAAACGTTTCACGATTAGGTACGTTTCAATGAGGCCCCCTCTCATCCTTCTAAACTCCAAAGAGTACAGGCCCAGTGCCATCAAACGCTCATCAGAAATTAACCCACTAATTTCTGGGAGACAAAAATGCTGGAGAAACTCAGCGGGTGAGGCAGCATCTATGGAGCGAAGGAAATAGGCGATGTTTCTCCACCCGAAACGTTCCTTTGCTCCATAGATGCTGTTTCACCCGCTGAGTTTCTCCAGCATTTTTTTCCATACCTTCGATTGTTCCAGCATCTGCAGTTCCTTCTTAAAAACTCATTTCTGGGATCATTCTTGTAAAGAGGACAGAAAGAATAGCAAATGTTTCAGAGAATATTTCAGCTCAATAAAGCTGTGGTACCTCGAGCGATGTTGAACACCAATCTGCAGCCTTAGTCCAAGAGAGTTTATTGTCGTGTGTCCCTGACAGGACAATGACATTCTTGCTTTGCTTCAGCACAACTGAACATAGTAGGCATTGACTACAGAACAGATCAGTGTGTCCATATACCATTGTATAAATATATACACACATGAATAATAAACTGATAAAGTGCAAATAACAGATAATGCGTTATTAATGTTCAGAGTTTTGTCCGAGCCAGGTTTAATGGCTGTGGGGAAGTAGCTATTCCTGAACCTGGTCGTTGCAGTCTTCAGGCTCCTGTACCTTCTACCTGAAGGTAGCGGGGAGATGAGTGTGTGGCCAGGGTGGTGTGGGTCCTTGATGATGCTGCCAGCCTTTTTGAGGCAGCGACTGCGATAGATCCCCTCGATGGAAGGAAGCTCAGAGCCGATGATGGACTGGGCAGTGTTTACTACTTTTTGTAGTCTTTTCCTCTCCAGGGCGCTCAAGTTGCCGAACCAAGCCACGATGCAACCGGTCAGCAAGCTCTCTACTGTGCACCTGTAGAAGTTAGAGAGAGTCCTCCTTCACAGACCGACTCTCCGTAATCTTCTCAGGAAGTAGAGGCGCTGATGAGCTTTCTTAATAATTACATTAGTGTTCTTGGACCAGGAAAGATCTTCAGAGATTTGCACACTCAGGAATTTGAAGCTCTTGACCCTTTCAACCATCGACCCGTTGATATAAACGGGACTGTGGGTCCCCATCCTACTCCTTCCAAAGTCCACAATCAGTTCCTTGGTTTTGCTGGTGTTGAGGGCCAGGTTATTGTGCTGACACCATATGGACAGTTGCTCGATCTCTCTTCTATACTCTGACTCATCCCCATCAGTGATACGTCCCATAACAGTGGCGTCGTCAGCGAACTTGATGACGGAGTTCGCACTGTGACCGGCTACACAGTCATGAGTATAGAGTGAGTATAGCAGGGCAGAGAAGAACTAGGATGGAAAGAGTGCAGGGAAGATTGAAGCTGGAAAGGCTGTAGAGAATATCTAAACTGGAAAGGATCCAGAGAAGATTTAACGTGGAAAGGGCGCAGAGAAGATTTAATTTGGAAGGAGTGTAGAGACGATATAAGATAGGTAGATGGCTGGATTTTTAAGGTGAGGGGAGGGGGTAAGATTTAATACACAAAAGGTGGTAGGTATATGAAACGAGCCGCCAGAAGAGGTAGTTGAGGCAGGTAGGATAGGTTTAGAGGGAACAAAATGTGTAAGAAAGAACTGCAATAGACAATAGGTGCAGGAGGAGGCCATTTGGCCCTTCGAGCCAGCACCGGCATTTAATGAGATCATGGCTGATCATCCCCAATCAGTACCCCGTTCCTGCTTCTCCCCATTTCCCCTGACCGCTATTTTTAAGAGCCCTATCTAGCTCTCTCTTGAAAGTATCCAGAGAACTTGCCTCCACCACCCTCTGAGGCAGAGAATTCCACAGACTCACCACTCTCTGTGAGAAAAAGTGTTTGCTCGTCTCCATTCTGAATGGCTTACCACCTGAAACTGTGGCCCCCAAATCGAAGGTAGACACAAAATGCTGGAGTAACTCAGAAGGGAGGAATTCCTCTCCCAGAGATGCTGCCTGTCCCGCTGAGTTACTCCAGCCCCCCATGGGCCAAACGCAGGCAGGTGGGATGAGTGTGGATGGGAACCTAAAGGGTTTGTTTCCATCTGTATGACTCTGACTAGCACACCTTGTCATCACTCTAAATGTAATTGAGCCGAGTATGTAAACATACAAGGAATTGGATTTGGCAGCAGTCATACAAAAAAGCAACAAGATGCATAACTGCATAAAAATTAAACGTAGACTAAACCAGCCACCACAGCAGCGTGTGAGAGCCCCAGGGCACAGAGCACAAGCGGAGACTCACCCCATCAGTTCAATGTCCGGGCCTCACACACTCACACACTCCTTCACCCTGATTTGTACCGATCGCTGTCACTCTCTCTGCAGTCCCTGTCCGCCCCAACAGTCAGAAAGCCGTCCGCACTCGCACTCGCACTAGACTCCGGGATGTCCTCATGGAGCCATGTCCCCGCAAACACCGAGACCACCGCACTCACGGCCCTCCCTCCGAGTCCCCACCGGCGCAGGCAGCATCCATCTTGCTGTTGGTGACCTCACATTCCTCACTTGTGATGGAAGGCGAATAACGTATGCCTTCTTTCCCCCTTTTCGCCCGCGGTCGGGGCACTCGAAGCATCCACAGATGGAGGCTCCCGCAGTTGGCGATCGAAGCTCCCGCGCGCGGGCGGTTGAAGCTCTCTCAATCGGGCGATGGAGGCTCCCGCGAAGCTCTTGCCTCCCGCAGTCGATCCCTAACAAAGACCGCCAGCTCCACCTGTTAAAGCCGTAGGGAGATCGAAAAAGCCGCTCTCCACGGGCTGTTGGCGTGGCTGCCTTGTACGGCGCCAGCTTATGACACTAATAATTAATGTAACCATACATTGTACCTATAGTTAGACAATATCATTATATATATATACAATCTAATTATATACAATACAATATAGCTTGTACATATAGCTAGACAAATATAATTATGGTTTGTACCTCTAGCTAGTTAATATGACTATAGCTTAAAGAAATAGCTAGTTAATATAGTTAAAGCTAGTTTATATAATTATAGCTTGTACCTACAGCTAGTTAATATAGGTGTAGCTAGTTAATATAACTATGGCCAGTACCTACAGCTAGTTAAATATACAGCTAGTTATAGCCATACCTAGCTGGTTAATATAACTATAGCTAGCTATGTACCTACAGCTAGTTAATATAGGTGTAGCTAGTTAATATAACTATGGCCAGTACCTACAGCTAGTTAATATAGGTGTAGCTAGTTAATATAACTATAACTTGCTTAAATCACAAACTAACCAATTTTATCACTTAAAATTATAAACAAAACCAGAACCAGAAACTCAGCTGAAAGGTTTAATAAATAAACTGTGCGGGAAGGAACTACAGATGCTGGTTTAAACCGAAGATGGACACAAAATGCTGGAGTAACTCAGCGGGACAGGCAGCATCTCTGGAGAGAAGGAATGGGCGACGTTTCTGACAGTCTGAAGAAGGGTCTCGACCCAAAACATCAGCCATGTTTGTCTGTCCCGCTGAGTTACTCCGGCATTTTTGTGTCCTATAACAGATAAACTGTCCAATTAATAGCGCTGGAAATTGGCTGGTTAATATAACTGACGCTTCCTCAAACCACAGCCTAACCAATTACTGCCCTAACAATCACAAATATAGGTGCCAGAAACAGATTTGTCAGTAAAACAAAGAATTTCACTGTATGAATGGATAAGTTTATTGGCCAAGTATTCACATACATGGAATTTGCCTTGGTGCTCCGCCCACAAGTGACAACATGACATGCAGTGACAGTCAGGAATGACACATAAAACATTAAACATTAATAATAGATCATTACCAAGGTAGACGGGCCAATAAAGTGTCATTAAATCATTGACTGAATTGGGCAGGTGGCATGTTGGAGCAGCGGTAGAGATGCTTCCTGTTTCCTCAGATGTTTTTCTCATCTCGGTCCTAAAAGACTTCCCCCTTATCCTTAAACTGTGACCCCCTTGTCCTGGGCTTCCCCAACATCGGGAACAATCTTCCTGCATCCAGCCTGTCCAACCCCGTAAGAATTTTGTAAGTTATTCCAGCATCTGCGGTTCCTTCTTAAACACTTTGTCACTCTAGCTTAATTGGTACATGTGACAATTAACTTGAATCTTGAATTAATTAGTCAAATGAACATGGACTTGATTAAACTGTAAACTAAGCAATTAGTCTCTTGATAATTAAATATAAAGGCAGAAATTAGTGGGACCAAGCAGTTGGATGCATTAACAGATAAAGTAAAGCTCTGAACACAAAGTGCTGGAGGAGCTCAGCGGATCAGGCAGCTAAATACTGCACACCGCGAGCACCTCAGGGGGTGTGCCACTGTGCAGAGGCGCCATAGAAAGCATTTTATCGGGATGCATCACAGCACGGTTTGGGAGCGGCTCCGTCCAAGACCCGCAAGAAGTCACGGCGAATTGTGGACGCATCCCAGACCATCACGCACAAACCAACCTCCCTTCCATCGCCTCCATCTACACCTCACGCTGCCTCGGCAAGGCCAGCAGCATCGTCAAGGACCAGTCTCACCCCCGGTCCACTCCCTCCTCTCCCCTCTCGCATCGGGCAAAAAGGTACAGAAGTGTGAAGTTGGCGGAGTCCAGGACCAGGGGCCACAGTTTAAGAATAAGGGGTAAGCCATTTAGAACGGAGACGAGGAAACACTTTTTCCTCTGTGGAATTCTCTGCCTCAGAGGGCGGAGGAGGCCGGTTCTCTGGATGCTTTCAATGGAGAGCTAGTTAGGGCTCTTAAAGATAGCGGAGTCAGGGGATATGGGGAGAAGGCAGGAACGGGGCATTGATTGGGGATGATCAGCCATGATCACATTGAATGGCGGTGCCGGCTCGAATCGCCTAATGGCCTACTCCTGCACCTTTTGTCTATTGTCTATTGTGAAAATGCACACCTCCAGATTCAGGGACAGTTTCTTCCCAGCTGTTATCAGGCAACTGAATCATCCTAGCACAACCAGAGAGCAGTGCTGAACTACCTACCTTATTGGTGACCCTCGGGCTATCCTTGATCGGACTTTGCTGGCTTTATTTTGCATTAAACATTATTCCCTTGTCACGTATCTATCCACTGTAAATCGCTCGATTGTAATCAATGTAAATGGCCCGATTGCAATCATGGTTTGCCTTTCCGCTGACTGGTTAGCACGCAACAAAAGCTTTTCACTGTACCTCGATACACGTGACAATAAATTAAACTGAACTGAGTGTTTAACAAACAATCTTTTCATAAATGTGTAAACTTGCCAGTAAATAGCACTGAATTATATTTGCCTGGCTAATACAACTACCGCTTGTTTAAACTATAAACCAACCAATTATTAAACATAAAACTTGAATTTGCTGGAAATATTCAGTTGGTGTGAAACGATATCCGTGCAGGGGCGGCCCGGAGGCGCAGCGGGTAGAGCTGCTGCCTCTCAGCGCCAGAGACCCGGGTTCAATCCAGACTGCGGGTGCTGTCCGTACGGAGTTTGCACGTTCTCCCCGTGACCTGTGTGGGTTTCTCCGGTTTCCTCCCGCACTCCAAAGATGTTCAGGTTTGTAGGCTAATTGCCTGCGGGTAAAAATTGTAACTTGTCCCTAATGTGTAGGATAGTGTTAGTGTGCACTCTGGTTGTGCTAGGATGATTCAGTTGCCTGATAACAGCTGGGAGCAAACTGTCCCTGAATCTGGAGGTGTGCGTTCGTTTTAAGAATAAGGAGTAAGCCATTTTAGAAGGGAGACGAGGAAACACTTTTTCTCACAGAGTTGTGAGAGAGTTGTGAGTCTGTGGAATTCTCTGCCTCAGAGGGCGGTGGAGGCCGGTTCTCTGGATGTTTTCAAGAGGGAGCTAGATAGGGCTCTTAAAGATAACGGAGTCAGGGGATATGGGGAGAAGGCAGGAACGGGGTACTGATTGGGGATGATCAGCCATGATCACATTGAATAGTGGTGCTGGCGCGAAGGCCTACTCCTGCACCTATTGCCTATGCATTAATATTTGCTATTATATTAATAATGTCTGAAGAAGGGTCTCGACCCGAAACGTCACCCATTCCTTCGCTCCATAGATGCTGCCTCGCCCGCTGAGTTTCTCCAGCATTTTTTGTCCACCTTCGATTTTTCCAGCATCTGCAGTCCTTTCTTACTCATTGCAATTTTCCAACTACCGACGGAACCACAATGCCTGTCTGCTAAAGATATGAACACTCTAGCTTTTTTTAAATCCACACGAGTTTGTAAGGTTAAAAAAAACTGAGTGGTGGAAAAAAAAATGCTTGCGTGTCAGGTCACACACGTGACCAGCCCCATTTGACCTCTGACCCATCAGCATAACATAACAATTTTTACTTGATAATCTTCCAAAACAAAAAGATGATTCATATATGCAGTTCACAAAACAATATACCTGTAATGCTTTCAGACTTAGAGGAGATGCAATCCACACGTGACTAGGAATGGGCCTACTGGGGATATTAGGGGCAGGGCCCCAGTGATTGGGGATGTTAGGGGAGGGCACCAGTAAATGGGGAACTAGGAGAGGCACTGGTCAGCGATAGCTGTTTATCATCATCACTCATTCAGTGTAGGAAGTCAAAAACCTTCCGCAAGGTGGCACAGCGGTAGAGTTGCTGCCTCGAGGCACTTACAGCCTCAGAGAGCCCGGGTTCGATCCCGACTACGGGTGCTGTCCGTGCGTTCAAAGGCGTGCAGGTTTGTAGGTTTACTGGCCTGGTAGAAGTGTAAATTGTCCCTAGTGTGTGTAGGATTAGTGTGCGGGGATCGCTGGTCAGGGCGGACTCGATGGGCCGAAGGGCCTGTTTCCGCGCTGTATCTGTTAACCTTTTTTATTTTTTTATTTTTTTTTAATTTATTAGAGGGACAGTAAATTACATCAGTGTGCATCCCGTATATATTATTACAATCGTTGTACCCCTTAATTTTTAAAGCTATTAAAAAAGAAAGTGAGAAAGAATTGTGAAAGTGCAAAAGCGTGACAGGCAAGGAAGAGACGGCCCTTAGTCGAAAGGTTAGAGACAGGAGAATAAGAGATAGGCCCTAGAAAAGAAGAAAAAGACTTACTTTATTATAAACATCACGCAAAAGGAATTTACCAACTCGACAATTTAGTTAGTGTATCTGTAAACTATCCGTGTTCTATGCTGCCTGACCCGCTGAGTTACTATACCTGTCCACGTCCAGAGATGCTGCCTCGCTGAGTTACTCCCCAGCAGCCCTCTGACCACGATGCTGCCTGACCCGCTGAGTTACTCCAGCCCTCTGTGTCATTTTTTGTAAACCAGCATAAACATGTCCGTGTCATAGAAACATAGACATAGACAACAGGTGCAGGAGGAGGCCATTCAGCCCTTCGAGCCAGCACCGCCATTCATTGTGATCATGGCTCATCGTCCGCTATCAATACCCCGTGCCTGCCTTCTCCCCATATCCCTTGACTCCACTAGCCCCTAGAGCTCTATCCAACTCTCTCTTAAATCCATCCAGTGACTTGGCCCCCACTGCCCTCTGTGGCAGGGAATTCCATAAATTCACAACTCTCTGGGTGAAAAAGTTTTTTCTCACCTCAGTCTTAAATGACCTCCCCTTTATTCTAAGACTGTGGCCCCTGGTTCTGGACTTGCCCAACATTGGGAACATTTTTCCTGCATCTAGCTTGTCCAGTCCTTTTATAATTGTATATGTTCCTATAAGATTCCCCCTCATCCTTCTAAACTCCAGTGAATGCAAGCCTAATATAGTGTCCATATAGCTGTCTCCAGATCACGCGATTTGGATGCTTTCATGAGTTTCGGGAAGCACTTGTTTCTTGGCTCTCGTATAAAAAAAAGAGAAGCAATATAGAACAAGAGGCTTTTGAAACAAAAACAAGAGCTCTTTTATTTAGCACTACTGCCCGAACTGATCCACTGACTTCAGGGTCATAGAGTCACACAGCATGGAAACAGACCCTTCGGCCAAACTAGCTCACAGCAACAACGGGCCGGCGTGGGCAAGTTGGGCCGAAGGGCCTGTTCCCATGCTGTGTCACTCTATGACTCTATATTCTGCGGTGGTATTGAGAGTAAGAATTTTTATGGTTCTATCTGGGATATACGACAATTTAAAAAGATATAAAATATAGAAACATATATAATTCTTAAGGGATTGGACAGACTAGATGCAGAAAAAAGGTTTCCGTTGTGGGGCGAGTCCAGAACCAGAGGTCACACAGCGTAAGAATAAGGGGGAGGCCATTTAGGACTGAGATGAAGAAAATCGTTTTCACCCAGGGAGTTGTGAATCTGTGGAATTCTCTGCCACAGAAGGCAGTGGAGGCCAATTCACTGGATGTTTTCAAGGGAGAGCTATGGGCCCGTCTCACTTCAGCGACTCTTTATGCCCCTGTCCCACTTAGGAAACCTGAACGGAAACCTTTGGAGACTTTGTGCCCCACCCAAGGTTTCCGTGGGGTTCCCGGAGGTTTTTGTCAGTCTCCCTACCTGCTTCCACTACCTGCAACCTCCGGGAACCGCACGGAAACCTTGGGTTGGGGCGCAAAGTCTCCAGAGGTTTCCGTTCAGGTTTCCTAAGTGGGACAGGGGCATTAGGTGACTGCCAGGGACTAGAATCTATGGAACTCCACCCACGACACCTGGCGACAACCTACGACAGCACCTACATCCTCCTACGACATGGGGAGAAGGCAGGAACGGGGTACTGATTGGGGATGATCAGCCATGATCACATTGAATGGCGGTGCTGGCTGGAAGGGCCGAATGGCCTACTCCTGCACCAATTGACTATAGACAGCAAAAATTGTCGCCACTGTCACTGAAAATGTTTCAACATGTTGAAAATTTTGCAGCAGTCGCCTGTAGTCACCCAAAAAATCGCCTAAGTGGGACAGGCCCATTAGAAAAAACTCTTGGAGGTAACGGAATCAGGGCATATGGGGAGAAGGCAGGAACGGGGTACTGATTTTGGATGATCAGCCATGATCATAGTCTTGGTCTCCTAATCTGAGGAAAGACATTCTTGCCATAGAGGGAGTACAGAGAAGGTTCACCAGATTGATTCCTGGGATGGCAGGACTTCCAAATGAAGAAAGACTGGATAGACTCGGCTTGTACTCGCTGGAATTTCGAAGATTGAGGGGGGATCTCATAGAGACTTACAAAATTCTGAAGGGGTTGGACAGGACAGATGCAGGAAGATTGTTCCCAATGTTGGGTAAGTCCAGAACAAGGGTTAAGGATAAGGGGGGAGTCTTTTAGGACCGAGATGAGAAAATCATTTTTCACACAGAGAGTGGTGAGTCTGTGGAATTCTCTGCTATAGAAGGTAGTTGAGGCCAGTTCATTGGCTATATTTAAGAGGGAGTTAGATGTGGCCCTTGTGGCTAAAGGGATCAGGGGGTATGGAGAGAAGGCAGGTACGGGATACTGAGTTGGATGATCAGCCATGATCATATTGAGTGGCGGTGCGGGCTGGAAGGGCCGAATGGCCTACCCCTGCACCTATGGTCCATGTTTCTATGATTATCATATTGTTCACAGTATGCAATGTTTACATATTCTGTTGAGTTAGAAGTTTCTATGTTTCTCCAAAGACTCTCGACTCTTGAATGAGGCCGCTGATCTGTCGAGGAAACTTTGAACTCGGACAGAAACCACGTCACGGCAAACTTGCTCAACAGCTGTGGAGAGGGAGGGTTTGTTTGTGGCAGCGAGAGCAGTCTCTGGCCCTCGTGACGCAACGGGCTTGCTACACACGCGCACACATACACACACAAGTCTTGAGCAAGCGGGCCGGGCAGCAACCGCCCAGTGTCCTCCCTGCCCCCCCCCCCCCCGCAAATTACACGGCGGTCAAATCATCATCACTTCAACAACTGTGCAGGAAACTAGCAACAGGAAGGCAGATAGATCGTTCGTGGAGAGGGGGAGGGGAGAGACAGTCTATTATTGTCACACACCGAGGCACAGTGAAGATGTCGCTCAAGCGTTGTGGAATTAAATCCGCCCCCTGCCACACAAATACAATCAAATGACCTGAAGTTCCTCCGCCTCAGAGGGCGGTGGAGGCCGCTTCTCTGGATGCTTTCAAGAGAGAGCTAGATAGGGCTCTTAACAATAGCGGAGTCAGGGGATATGGGGAGAAGGCAGGAACGGGGTACTGATTGGGGATGATCAGCCGTGATCACATTGAATGGCGGTGCTGGCTCGAAGGGCCGAATGGCCTACGCCTGCACCTGTTGTCTATTGTCTATTGTCTAAGAAGGAACTGCAGATGCTGGAAAATCGAAAAAATGCTGGAGAAACTCAGCGGGTTCTCAAGTTTCTCCAGCATTTTTGTCTACCTTCGAATAACCGGAACCTCACCGATGACAGGCGCAAAATGGGAGGGAATGAGGGGGGGGGGGGGTCCCTGGTTGGAATGGAGGTCTCAGGGGTGGTCGAGGGTCCCAGGAGGGAATTGTGTTTGTGACATGGGATTGGGGAGGATCCCGAGATGGAATTGACGGCGTCCCAGGATGGAACATGGAGCAGGGGATGGGGATCCAGAGAGGGAATTGAAGGGGTAGATAGACACAAAGTGCTGGAGGAACTCGGCAGGACAGGCAAAAGGGAAGAAGGAATGGGTGACATTTCAGACTGAAGAAGGGTCTCGACCCGAAACGTCACCCATTCCTTGTTCTCTCTTTGATGCTGCCTGCCCCGCTAGGTTACTCCAGCATTTTGTGTTTGACAGGTTGGGGGGGAGATCCCCCCGCCACGGGTACCATGTAAACCCGTGCTACCTGCTCCATGGTCTCCCCTCCCCACTAGTCTGAAGTAGGGTCTCGACCCGAAACGTCATCCGGTCCTTCTCTCCAGAGATGCTGCCCGTCCCGCTGAGTTCTCGACCCAAAACGCCATGAACGTTGATTTCTCTCATTGCAAGTAACCCCTGCATTCCCTCTGTCTCCCCCCACCCTACCCCAGGCATCCTACGTTCCACTATTCATCTCCTTGTGTCCCTTTGTTATCGTCTCTTCCCCAGCCAGCAATGAACCATTGTGGGCTCCACCCTTCCTTAGTCATCCGTTGCCCGCTCTGCTTTGTTCAGGCCTTTCCCTACCTCCAGTCCCCCCCCCTACCCCCCCTACTTTCAGTCCGAAGAAAGGTCCCGAGCCCGAGATGTCGGAAGGAACTGCAGATGCTGGTTTAAACCGAAGATCGACACAAAATGCTGGGGTAACTCGGCGGGACGGGCAGCATCTCTGGAGAGAAGGAATGGGTGACTGAATCAAGGGTCTCGACCCAAAACGTCGCCTATTCCTTTTCTCCAGAAATGCTGCTGGTCCTGCTGAGCCATTCCAGCTTTTTGTGTCTCCTTGATTATGCTGGCCCTGCCTCAGAGGGCGGTGGAGGCCGGTTCTCTGGATGCTTTCAAGAGAGAGCTAGATAGGGCGCTTAAAAATAGCGGAGTCAGGGGATATGGGGAGAAGGCAGGAACGGGACACTGATTGGGGATGATCAGCCATGATCACAGTGAATGGTGGTGCTGGCTGGAAGGGCCGAATGGCCTACTCCTGCACCTATTGTCTATTGTCTATTGCGGCAGCGCGAAGTGTAGATGGAGTCAGTAGGATGGAGGTTGGTTTGTGTAGGAAGGAACTGCAGATGCTGGTTTACACCAAAGAGAGACACAAAAACTCAGCGGGTCAGGCAGCATCTCTGGAGAGACGGAATGGGTGACATTTTGGGTCAAGACCCTTCTTCATACTCAGACGTCAGACCTGCCACCCACCTCATTGGATCCTTGATTGGATTTTGCTGGCTTTACCTTGCACTATAGGCTATACATTATTCCCTTATCATGTATCTTGTAAACCGCCCAGTTGTAAACATGCTGTCTTTCTGCTGACTGGTTAGCACGCCAGGAAAAAATCTTTTCACTGTAGCTTGGTACACGTGACAATACCAACAAACGAAACTAAATAAACACAGGAGAAAGTGGAAAACAGGAAGGAGGGACCTAAGAGAGAGAGAGAGAGAGAGAGGAGGAGGTGAAACGCACAAGAGAAAGAGGGATGGTGAAAATTGGAAGGGGAGAGAGCGAGAGATGAGGAATCTCAACCAGCGGTATGAACATTGACTTCTCTAACTTCAAGTTAAACCCCCTGTCCCACGGTACGAGTTCATTCCAAGAGCTCTCCCGAGTTTGCCCTGATTCGAACTCGGAGATTTACGGCAATGGCCGCTCGTCGGTACTCGGGGCTCTCGTGGACATTTTTCAACGTGTCGAAAAATCTTCACGACTCTTCCGGTGGTTACTGCGTTTCCCGAGTCCCTGCCGTTAGCGTTACGAGCCGCTAAGAGATGTCCCCGAGCTCCGACGACATCCTAGCCGCTAGGAGATGTCCCCAAGCTCCGACTATGTTCATTCTCCGTGCTTACCACGAGTTTGATTTTTTTTTTTAAACTCGGGAGAGCTCCTGAATGAACTTGTACAGTGGGAAAGGGCCATAACCCTTGCTTTCCCTCTCTCCCTTTCCATCCCTTCCCTGCTCTCTGACCAGTCAGACTGTCCCCCTGAATACATCATATCTCTGTATGCTTTGTTTAAGAAAGAACTGCAGATGCTGGAACAATCGAAGGTAGACAAAAATGTTGGGGAAACTCAGCGGGTGAGGCAGCATCTATGGAGCAAAGGAATCAGTCTGAAGATGGGTCTCGACTCGAAACGTCACCTATTCCTTCGCTCCATAGATGCTGCCTCACCCACTGAGTTCTTACACTTCCTTATCTCTGTGTCTCCCTCTCCCCTGACTCTCAGTCTGAAGAAGGGTCTCGACCCGAAACATCAGCCGTTCCTTCTCTCCAGAGATGCTGCCTGTCCCGCTGAGTTTCTCCACCATTTTCTGTGTCTGGTTCGGTTTGTGCGACAGTTTGGGCATCATCCGCGATTCCCTGCTTTGGGACGCATTGAAGTGGTGAGAGGGACGGACGGTGTGAGTGGAAACAGAGAGAGTTAGATTTAGCTCCTAGGGCTAACGGAATCAAGGGATTATGGGGAGAAAGCAGGAACGGGGGGTACTGATTCTGGATGATTTCTTCATTAGAACAGGCCCTGCGGCCTATTATGACTAGGCTTATATTCATTGGAATTTAGAAGGATGAGGGGGGATCTTATAGAAACATATAACATTCTTAAGGAATTGGACAGGCAAGATGCAGGAAAAATGTTCCTGATGTTGGGTCAGTCCAGAACTTAAGAATAAGGGGTCAGCCATTTAGGACTGAGATACGGAATTTTTTTTTCAGATTCAGTTGTGAATCTGTGAAATTCTCTGCCACAGAAGGCAGTGGAGGCCAATTCACTGAATGTATTCAGGAGAGAGTTAGATTTAGCTGTTAGGGCTAACGGAATCAAGGGATATGGGGAGAAAGCAGGAACGGGTTACTGATTCTGGATGATCAGCCATGATTATATTGAATGGCGGTGCTGGCCCGAAGGGCCGAATGGCCTACTCCTGCACCTATTTTCGATGTCACTCTGTCTCGTGGTGTGGGTCTTGGAGTGGGTGGCTGGGTGACGTTGCCTTGTTTTGCTGCTCAGGCTGTTTGGACACTTGTGCCCGGCATTCCTTTGGCTCTCGTGTAGGTGGCCACGTGGTGTTTGTCTCAGTTCTCGAGCTTTGTGTGTGTGTTTTTGTGGAGGCTGGGTGTGGGGGGGGGGGGGGGGGGGGGGAGTTGGAGAAGATTACTTGGCACTGATCAGTGTTGTTTATACACATTCCCGAATCGTGAGCTGTCTGAAGCACGGGTTTTCGCCGCTCGTACACTCGGGAGAAGCCGGGGGGGCGATGCAAAGATGCGGGGGCTCTGCAAAGGGGTGCAGAGGAAGTTTACCAGAAGGATGCAGGAAGGAACTGCGGAAGCTGGTTTAAACCAAAGTTAGACACAAAATGCTGGAGCAACTCAGCGGGACAGGCAGCGTCTCTGGAGAGGAGGAATGGGACGAGACCGTTCCTCAGTCTGAAACGTCACCTGTTCCTTCTCTCCAGAGCAATGCTGCCCGTCCGCGCTGAGTCACTCCGGCATTTTGTGTTTGCAGAATGATGTCTGCATAGGACTGCATTAGCTCTACAGAGAGAGTTGGACCGACTTGGATTTATTCTCTGGAAGGAGCTGCAGATGCTGGTTTAAACCAAAGTTTGACACAAAATGCTGGAATAACTCAGTGGGACAGGCAGCGTCTCTGGAGAGAAGGAATGGGTGACGCTTTGGGTCGAGACCCTTCCTCAGTCTGAAATGTCACCCATTCCTTCTCTCCAGAGTTGCTGCCTGTCCCGCTGAGTCACTCCAGCATTTTGTGTTTGCCAGGTCAGGCCGGGGGGAGATCCCCTCCGCCACGGGTACCATGTAATCCCGTGCTACCTGCCCCATGGTCGGATAGTCGGCGACTAAAGCCATTCCCCCACCTGGTTTACCAGGTGAGGAGGGGGCTGTGGCCCCCAGCAGGACCAAACGCAAGACCTGTCAAAGGGCGGTGTGCTCCTAGCGAGCCAACGGCCATCCGCACTTCAGTAGAAGTTGCCATCACTGGCGTACGTACACGGCATTGCAAGGCAGCGTGCCCGCTGATGTTCTCAACGATGGTGATGATGATGATGACGATGATGATGATGATGTTGATGATGTCGTTGATAATGATGATGATGATGTCATTGATGATGATGATGTCGTTGATGATGATGATGATGTCGTCAATGATGATGATGTCGTTGATAATGATGATGTTGTCAATGATGATGATGTCGTTGATGATGATGATGATGTCGTTGATAATGATGATGTCGTCAATGATGATGATGTTGTTGATGATGATGATGATGTCATTGATGATGATGATGTCGTTGATGATGTCGCCAATGATGATGATGTCGTTGAAGATGATGATGCCATTGACGATGATGATGATGTCGTCAATGACATTGATGATGATGATGTCGGTGATGATGTCGTTGATGATGATGTCATTGATGATGATGATGATGATGATGATGTCATTGATGATAATGGTGATGATGTCGTCTCGACCCGAAACGTCACCTATTCCTTCGCTCCATAGATGCTGCCTCACCCGCTGAGTTTCTCCAGCATTTTTGTCTACCTCCCCAGTATAAGGTGTAGTGAAGGAACTGCAGGTGCTGGTTTAAATCGAAGATAGACACAAAATGTTGGAGTAACTCAGCGGGACAGGCAGCATCTCTGGAGAGAAGGAATGGGTGACGTTTCTCCTATGGTATATTGGCTATAATTACATGGATACAAATACAGGCTCGTAGATGTCTTGCTGTCATTTGCAGGGCATGATCAGGCCATTGATGAAGGATTGTGTAGATTGGTCATCTTACCTCAAAACATGATATTCTTGACTTAGGAATGCACCAAAGATTCACTGAACTGGATTGCTGAGATCAGTCTGAAGAAAGGTCTCGACCCGAAACGTCACCCACTCCCTCTCTCCAGAGATGCTGCCTGTCCCGCTGAGTTACCTCAGCATTTAGTGTCTTACCCCCAGTGTTATGTGCAGGCAAGAACTGCAGTTGCTGGCTCACTCCAAAGGATACAAAATGCTGCAGTAACACGGCGGGTCAGGCAGCACCTGTGGAGGGCTTCAACCCTTTCATCTGTGGAGACCATCCGCTGCTCTAGGTGTCAGCTGCTCTACATCGGTGAGACCAAGCGCAGGCCTGGCGATCGCTTCGCCCAACACCTCCGCTCGGTTCTTTTTTTTTTTTTTTTTTTTTTTTAAATTTCAAAATATACTTTATTCGAATGATAAATATATACAATACATTAACCTTGCGGAAAATCCATCCGACATTTTCGGAGGCTGTACAATAGATCAATACAGTTTAGACATTTCTTTCCCCCAAATTTCCACAAATCAGTCCCCCACTCGTGCCACAGTGGCGTGGGATACCTTCCCTTATATTGAGGGGCGTCTCCACCATACCGTGCCCCCCATGTCCAGCAGCGGAAGGGCGGTAGACTGTGGCCCTCCCCCACCGAGCCTTGGCGTTGGCTGCACCGAGCTTCTGCGTCCCTCAGCACGTACTCCTGCAGTCTGCAGCGGGCCAGTCGGCAACATTCCCTGACGGACATCTTGCTCTGCTGGGTGTATAACCTCCGCAATAACCAACCTGATCTCCCGGTGGCTCAGCACTTCAACTCCCCCTCCCATTCCGTATCCGACCTTTCTGTCCTCGGCCTCCTCCATGGCCAGAGTGAGGAGCAGCACCTCATGTTTTTGCTTGGGCAGTTTACACCCCAGCGGTATAAACATTGGCTTCTCCAATTTCAGGTAGTCCCTCTTTCTCCTTTCCCCTCCCCTTCCCAGCTCTCCCATAGCCTACTCCGCCTCTTCCTTTCTTCCTCCCCCCCCCCCCCCCCACCCTCACATCAGTCTGAAGAAGGGTTTCGGCCCGAAACGTTGCCTATTTCCTTTGCTCCATAGATGCTGCCTCACCCGCTGAGTGTCTCCAGCATTTTTGTCTAGCATCTGTGGAGATTGGCTTCAATGACCCTTCTTTAACCCCCCCCCCACCGTGTGAAGGGGCCGGAGCTCTCATCGAGATGGTTCCCCCCCCCCCGTCGGTCAGCCAGCATCATCAGAGACCCGCTCCACCCTGGCCACGCTCTCATTTCACCCCTGCCATCGGGGAGAAGGTACCGGAGCCTGAAAACTGTAACGTCCAGGTTCAGGAGCAGCTTCTTCCCCACAGCCATCGGACCGTTAAACATGACAACCTCCAAATAGGCTCTGAACTACAACAAGAGTATTTTTATTAATATTGCACTATAATAGTTTATTTTTTTTGAGTATATACACACACTGAACTTTTTTTTCTCTCGTTTGTATTCACTGGAGTTTAGAAGGATGAGGGGGAATCTTATATAAAATTATAAAATTATAAAAGGACCGGACAAGCTAGATGCAGGAAAAATGTTCCCAATGTTGGGCGAGTCCAGAACCAGGGGCCACAGTCTTAGAATAAAGGGGAGGTCATTTAAGACTGAGGTGAGAAAAAACGTTTTCACCCAGAGAGTTGTGAATTTGTGGAATTCCCTGCCACAGAGGGCAGTGGAGGCCAAATCACTGGATGGATTTAAGACAGTTAAAGCCTTGTCCCATGGTACAAGTTCTTTCCAAGAGCTCTCCTGAGTTTAAAAAAAATCAAACTCGTGGTAAGCATGGAGAATGAACGTAGCGGGTACGTCGGAGCTCGGGGACGTCCCTTAGCGCTAACGGCAGGTACTCGGGAAGACTCGCTAACGGCAGGTAAGCACGGGAAGACCCGTGAAGATTTTTCAACACGTTGAAAAATGTCCACGAGAGCCCCGAGTACCGACGAGCGGCCATTACCGTAAATCTCCGAGTTCGAAACAGGGCAAACTCGGGGAGAACTCTTGGAATGAACTCGTACCGTGGGACAGGGCTTTTAGATAGAGCTCTAGGGGCTAGTGGACTCAAGGGAGATGGGGAGAAGGGTTATTGATTTGGGACGATCAGCCATGATCACATTGAATGGCGGTGCTGGCTCGAAGGGCCGAATGGCCTCCTCCTGCACCTATTTTCTATGTTTCTCTGTTTATCCTGCGGCCTAGGCATAAGCTCAGGGGCGACCGCGCCTTTGCGGCTGCAGCTCCAGCATCCCTCTTCCCATCAGTACTGCCCCCTCCATGACTCCTTTAAGTCGAGGCTTAAAACTCATCTCTACTCCCAAGCCTTTCTTGACATCCTCTGAGCGAGGGCTATATGTATGTAGTGATGTTTGTATTTAATCTATGAACCACTGTTGTATAACGTTAGTACCTCCACCAATGTAAAGCACTTTGGCCAACGAGAGTTGTTTTTTAAATGTGCTATAGAAATAAAAGTGACTTGACTTGACTTGTCATATTGTTCGCAGTGTACCATGTTTACATATTCTGTTGAGTAAGAATGTCTTGACGCTTGACCCTTGGCGTTTTGCAGTCGCTGAATGAGTTGCTGGACTCGCTGGGGGCTCCGCTGGAGATCACGGACGGCTTCATTGGCAGCATCTTGGTGACCATCCCCTGGTCCGCCCTCATCACCGACAACTGCACCGTGGAGGTGACCGGCCTGCAGCTGACATGCCGGCCCAAGTACAGCTTCGGTGAGTCGGCCGCCGGCCCGGCCCGGCCCGGCTCTGGGCAAAGTTGGGCCCGCGTTCCCGTCACTATCGCGCACCTCCATACCAAGCGAAGGGCGGCAGCGATAGGCGTGAACATGCTGGAGTAACTCAGCGGGTCAGGCAGCAGCATCTCTGGAGAGCAGGAATCGGTCGAGACGTTCCGGCTCCAGACCCTTGTTCGGACCAAGTTATTTGGATTGGCTCCTTATTTCCCCCTCCATTGTCGCTGCCTGACCTACTGAGTATTTCATGCTTTTACGGATATGACTAAGTGGGAGCCGCTGGGTCCCAGCTTCACACAGGAGGGCTGGTCCCCCAACGCAATATTCCAACTCTCCACTAATTCCAATATTACTGGCCAGTGGGAGGGGGGGGGGGGGGGGGGGGGGGTCTGGAGCGCTAGCATGGTGTTGTGGGCCAATGGGACTGGTTTCCAGAGGGCCAGGATGGACATTGTGGGCCGAATGGATTCTTGGGCTGGTAGCTCAGTCACTGAAAAAAAAACACAGACACACACACACACACACACACACACACACACACACACATTTTTTTAAACACTCATAACTTTTGTATTTTTCATCGATATGAAAAATCCTCGGGGCCTGCTCAGTGGAGGAGGACTGTTAGTAAGATGGCCAAAAATCATAGCGCCTTTTTTAATATCAATATACACGCAGACAGGAAGTGGCCAAGATGAGACTTTTAATTATATAGATATCCTACACCTGACCCACTCTGCTCACCCCCGCCACCCAGTCTGCACGCTCTATATCTCTAAAAGTTTAGTTTAGTTTTGAGATGCAACGATTCCCGCACATTAATACTATCCTACAACCAAGGACAATAGGTGCACGAGTAGGCCATTCGGCCCTTTGAGCCAGCACCGCCAATTAATGTGATCATGGCTGATCATCCCCAATCAGTACCCCGTTCCTGCCTTCTCCCCATATCCCCTGACTCCGCTATCTTTAAGAGCCCTATCTAGCTCTCTCTTGAAAGCATCCAGAGAACCGGCCTCCACCGCCCTCTGAGGCAGAGAACTCCACAGACTCACCACTCTCTGTGAGAAAAAGTGTTTCCTCGTCTCCGTTCTAAATGGCTTACTCCTTATTCTTAAACTGTGGCCCCTGGTTCTGGAACCCCGCAAGGGCGACGACAGAGATACAGAGTATCCCGCACCAGGGTCCAACGTTGTTCCCCCCCCCCCCCCCCCATGCGGGGTCCCCCCCTTGTTCCTCCTCCCCATCCCTCGTAGCTAAACGGAACATTTCCCCGCTCTGTACTGCACGGTGCCTTGCCTGCCCCCTCCTGCAGTATCTAACGCTCTCTCTCCCCCCTCTCTCCCCCCCTCTCCCCCTCTCTCCCCCCCCTCTCCCCCTCTCCCCCCCTCCCCCCCTCCCCCCCCCTCCCCCCCTCCCCCCCTCCTCCCGCTCCTCCCCCCTCCTCCCCTCTCCCCTCTCCTCTCCCCCTCTCCCCCCTCTCTCCCCCCTCTCTCCCCCCTCTCTCCCCCCTCCCCCCTCTCTCCCCCTCTCTCCCCCTCTCTCCTTCTTTCTCCCTCTTTCTCCCCCCCTCTCCCCCTCGCTCCCCTCTCTCCCCTTCTCTCCCTCTCTCCTTCTTTCTCCCCCCCTCTGCCCCCCCTCCTCCTCTTCTCCCCCTCTCTCTCTCCCTCTCTCCCCCCCTCTCTCCTCTCTCCCTCTCCCCCCCTCTCCCCCCCCTCCCACTCTCCCCCCTCTCTCCTCTCTCCCTCTCCCCCTCTCTCTCCCTCTCTCCCTCTCCCCCCCCTCTCCCCTCTCCCCTCTCCCCCCCCTCTCCCCCTCTCTCTCTCTCCCCCTCTCTGCCTGGCAGCCCCGGGGACGGAGTCCCCCAGCTGGTCCTCGTGCATGACCACCAGCATGCAGCTGGCCAAGGAGTGCCTGAAGGAGACGGAGGAGCCGGAGGAGCCCACCCAGCCCCTGGAGGGGCTCGAGATGTTTGCTCAGACCATAGAGACGGGTAAGTGTGGTCAGTTAAACCACCCGCTGGACGGCAGTGGTGTAGGGAGGGACTACAGATGTTGGCTACAACCCAAGGCAGACACAAAACGCAGGAGTAACTCAGCGGGACGGGCAGCTTCTCTGGAGAGAAGGAATGGGTGACGTTTCGGGTCGAGACCCTTCTTCAGCCTGAGGTCAGGGGAGGGGGATGTACAGAGATGAGGGTGTGGGAGGTGATAAGAACAAAGCACACGGAGATAAAGTTACACAGAAAGGTTGAACGTCAGGTCTTTATTCTGTGGAGCGCAGAAGGTTAAGGGAGGACTTGATTGAGGTCTTTAAAATGATGAGAGGGATAGACAGAGTTGACATGGATGAGCTTTTTCCATTGAGAGTAGGGAAGATTCAAACAAGAGGACATGATTTGAGAATTAAGGGACAAAGGTTTAGGGGTAACATGAAGGGGAACTTCTTTACTCCGAGAGTGGTGGCTGTGTGGAATGAGCTGCCAGTGGAAGTGGTGGAGGCAGGTTTGATTTTATGGTTTAAAAATAAATTGGATAGGTATATGGACGGGAAAGGAATGGAGGGGTATGGTCTGAGTGCAGGTAGATGGGACTAGGGGAGAGTAAGTGTTCGGCACGGACTAGAAGGGCTGAGAGGGCCTGTTTCCGTGCTGTAATTGTTATATGGTTATATGGTTATAAAATGGTCTCCTAATTTGAGGAAGGACATCCTTGAGATTGAGGCAGTGCAGCGTAGGTTCACGAGATTGATCCCTGGGATGGCGGGACTGTCATACGAGGAAAGATTGAAAAGACTGGGCTTGTATTCACTGCAGTTTAGAAGGATGAGGGGGCATCTAATGGAAGCATATACAATTATAAAGGACTAGACAAGCTAGATGCAGGAAAAATGTTCCCAATGTTGGGCGAGTCCAGAACCAGGGGCCACAGTCTTAGAATAAAGGGGAGGCCATTTCTCAGACTGCGGTGAGAAAAAACTTTTTCACCCAGAGAGTTGTGAATTTATGGAATTCCCTGCCACAGAGGGCAGTGGAGGCCAAATCACTGGATGGATTTAAGAGAGAGTTAGATAGAGCTCTGGGGGCTAGTGGAATCGAGGGATATGGGGAGAAGCAGGCACGGGTTATTAATTGGGGACGATCAGCCATGATCACTATGAATGGCGGCGCTGGCTTGAAGGGCCAAATAGTCTCCTCCGGCTCCTGTGTTTCTATGTTTCTATAAAATGTAGTTGGAGACAACAAGACTGGTCGGAGAACTGGGAAGGCGGAGGGGATGGAGATGGAGAGAGAGGGAAAGCAAGGGTTACTTGAAGTTAGAGAAGTCAATGTACATACCGCTGGGGTGTGAACTGCCCAAGCGAAATATGAGAGGCATCTGAACCTTCCTAGAGAGCGGTTCTAAACTGCTATCTATTTCATTGGAGACCCTCGGGCTCTCTTTGATCGGACTTTACTGCCTTTATCTTGCATTAAGGTAGTGGAGTTTAAGACGAAGATAAGACACAAAGTGCAGGAGTAACTCAGCGGGACAGGCAGCATCAGACAGACAGGGGAGAAGGAACGGGTGAGGTTTCGGGTCGAGACCCTTCTTCAGTCTCGGCCCGAAACGTCGCCCATTCCTTCCCTCACCCGCTGAGTTACTCCGGCATCTTGTGGCTTCTCTCCCTGTGGCTCATGGGAAGGGTTACTAATGTTTACTGCTGATGATGCTGTTAGAAGAGCTGGAGACTGCACAGTAACTCCGCTGGAGTAACTCAGCGGGACAGGCAGCGTCTCTGGAGAGAAGGAACGGGTGACGTTTTGGGTCGAGACCCTTCTTCTGAAACGTCACCCGTTCCTTCTCTCCAGAGATGCTGCCTGACCCGCTGAGTTGCTCCAGTGTTGTTGTTTGACTAGATTTTGATTTGATTCAACTTTATTTCCATTGAGCCATGTTTCCGTGAAAATTATGACGTTTCGGTCCTTAATCCAGTTGTGGGTGGCCATCCGCAGCGGGAGTTCGTCCATTTTGTTCGCCAGTGGCGAGGAGACGGCTAGGAATCGATGGCCTGTGTGGAGTTAGCCTTAGCCTCGCCCTCGAGCCATCTCGGCATCCGCGGCGCTGTTTACGTTCCCGGCGCCGTCTGTGGGCGCGTCCGGTCGGCCGAGCTGGCTTGGCACGCACCGCTGTTCCGGCTAGTTCCGGAGCGAGACGGAGCTCGCCGAAAATGATGTCAGAGTTGCAGGAAGCGATGTTCAAAAGTTCCTGTCGGCAGTACGATATGTACGCAAGACTGTACTGAGTGAACAGACTTGAGACAAGCAAGCTAATTACTGTTAATTCGCAGATCCTAGTAAGACACAGGGTTTCGCGAATGGTTTGCGCCGCCATCTTGTGTCGCTCTTCAGTGGTACCTGCTTCAGGTCAAAGCCCCGCGAGGCGCCCTCATTAAACGCCCTCAGTCAATTTTGCCTTTGACCCGACAGTGCTGCGGAGGATAAAGGTGACGTTCCTGGACACCATCGTGCGGGTGGAGCACACTGCCGACGGCTCTGCTTCTGGCGTGGCCCTGGAGGTGCACATCAAGAGGTCAGTGGCAGCCACCTTCACACGTGATAACACGGTGGCGTAGCGGGAGAGTCGCTGCCTCACAGACCCGAGACCCCGGGTTCGATCCCGACTACGGGTGCTGTCTGTACGGAGTTTGCACGTTCTCCCCGTGACCGGCGTGGGTTTCCCCCGAGATCTTCGGTTTCCCCCCACACTCCAAAGACGTGCAGGTTTGCAGGTTAATTGGCTTGGTGTAAACGTAAATTGTCCCTAGTGTGTGTGTGTGTAGGATAGTGTTAGTGTGCGGAGAGCGCTGGTCAGCGTAGGCTGAAGGGGCCTGTTTCCACGCTGCATCTCTAAACTAAATTAAACTAAAACAGTCAACTAAGATTGGGCAGCTTACAACCCAAGGTATGAGTCTTGATTTCTCTAACTTCAAGTAATCCTTGCATCCCCCCTCTCTCCGTCCCTCTCCCACCCGACGTTGTATTAGTTTCAAGGTCATCTTGTTGAGTCTCATTGTCTGCAACTCGTTTTCACCTAGCTTGTATTCACTGGAGTTTAGAAGGATGAGGGGGATCGTATAGAAACATATACAATTGTAAATGGACTGGACAAGCTAGATGCAGGAAAAATGTTCCCAATGTTGGGTGAGTCCAGAACCAGGGGCCACACAGTCTTAGAATAAAGGGGAGGTCATTTAAGACTGTGTGGCCCCTGGTTCTGGACTCACCCAACATTGGGAACATCTTTCCTGCATCTAGCTTGTCCAGTCCATTTATAATTTTATATGTTTCTATAAGAGGTGAGAAAAAACGTTTTTCACCCAGAGAGTTGTGAATTTGTGGAATTCCCTGCCACAGAGGGCAGTGGAGGCCAAGTCACTGGATGGATTTAAGAGAGAGTTGGATAGAGCTCTAGGGGCTAGTGGAGTCAAGGGATATGGGGAGAAGGCAGGCACGGGTTATTGATAGCGGACGATCAGCCATGATCACAATGAATGGCGGTGCTGGCTCGAAGGGCTGAATGGCCTCCTCCTGCACCTATTTTCTATGTCTATGTTTCTATGACACGGACATGTATATGCTGGTTTACAAAAACGACACAGAGGGCTGGAGTAACTCAGCGGGTCAGGCCTCCTCCTGCACCTATTTTCCACGTTTCTATGTTTCTATGTTCGATGTTTCACTCCCCAGGCTGGATTACTGTGACGAGGCTGTGAAGGACTCGGTCGGCAGCTCGAGGAAGGACCCCATCCCCATCGACATCCACCAGCCACCAGCCTTCGTGCACAAGGTGCTGCAACTCTCCGGGGTGCTCCTACACTACGAGGATGTCCCGCCGCAGCGTGCGGACCCCCCGGCCTCCTCCCCTGTACCACAGGTAAGGGCCTTAATACCCCAGGAGTGAGAGGGGGGCCACGGTGGCGCAGCGGTAGAGTGGCTGCCTTGCAAGCGCGTGCAGCGCCAGAGACCCGGGTTCGATCCCGGCCACGGGTGCTGTCTGTACGGAGTTTGCACGTTCTCCCCATGACCGCGTGGGTTTTCTCCGAGATCTTCGGTTTCCTCCCACACTCCAAAGACGTGCAGGTTTGTAGGCTAATTGGCTTGGTGTAAATGCAAATTGTCCCCAGTGTGTGTGTGTGTAGGATAGTGTTAGTGTGTGGGGATCGCTGGTCAGCACGGACTGGGTGGGCCGAAGGGCCTGTTTCTGCGCTTTATTTCAGGACCGCACTCCAGCTGATGAGGGGATGGTTCCGTTGCCTGACAATAGACAATAGGTGCAGGAGGAGGCCATTCGGCCCTTCGAGCCAGCACCGCCATTCAATGTGATCATGGCTGATCATCCCCAATCAGTACCCCGTTCCTGCTTCTCCCCATATCCCCTCACTCCGCTAATTTTAAGAGCCCTATCTAGCTCTCTCTTGAAAGCATCCAGAGAACCTGCCTCCCCCGCCCTCTGAGGCAGAGAATTCCACAGACTCACCACTCTCTGTGAGAAAAAGTGTTTCCTCGTCTCCATTCTAAATGACTTACCCCTTATTCTTAAACTGTGGCCCCTGGTTCTGGACTCCCCCCAACATCAGGAACATGTTTCCTTCCTCTAATGTGTCCAAGCCCTTAACAATCTTATACGCTTCAAACCAGAGATCTTCTGTTTCCTCCCACACTCCAAAGACGTACAGGTTTGTGCGTTAATTGGCTTGGTGTAAATTGTAAATTGTCCCGAGTGTGTGTGTGTGTGTGTGTGCGTGTAGGATAGTGTCGGTGTGCGGGGATCGCCGGTCGGCGCGGACTCGGTGGGCCGAAGGGCCTGTTTCTGCGCTTATGTCTAAACTAGACTATCCTACACACACTAGGGATAATTGAATGATTTTTACCTAAACCAATTCACGTACAAACCTGCATGTCTTGGAGTTTAGTTTTGTTCAGTTTAGAGATACAGCGCAGAAACAGGCCCTTCGGCCCATCGGGCCCGCCCAAGCCCATCATCACCCCTGCACACTAACACGATCCCACACACACCAGGGACAGCTTACAATTTTTTACCAAAGCCAATTAGCTTACAAACGCGTACGTTTTTGGAGTGTGGGAGGAAACCGGAGAAACCCACGCAGGTCACGGGGAGAACGTGCAAACTCCGTGCTGGCAGCACGTGTGGTCAGGATTCACTCCGGATCCTCGGCATTGTGAGGCAGTGACTCAAACTGTGTAAAGGCTCCTTGCTTAAAGCAGCGTTTGATGCGTTGGTCCGGCACGTCCCCTGCAACTCTCACCAACTTGTACAGATGCGCCATACAGAGCATCTTATCGTGAAGCATCGCAGCACGGTTTGGGAACGGCTCCGTCCAAGACCCGCGAGGAACCGCAGAGAATTGTGGACAGTCGCAGCCCAGACCATCACACGCACAAACCAACCCCCCTTCCGTCGACTCCAACTACACCTCACGCTGCCTCGGCAAGGCCAGCAGCATCATCACGGACCAGTCTCACCCCCGGCCGCTCCCTCTTCTCCCCTCTCCCATCCGGCAAAAAGCACAGAAGTGTGAAAACGGACGCACACACCTCCAGATTCAGGGACAGTTTCTTCCCGGCTGTTATCAGGCAACTGAATCCTCCTCCCACAACCAGAGAGCAGTGCTGGACTACTATCTACCTCATTGGAGACACTCAGACCATCTTTGATCGGACTTTGCTGGCTTTACCTTGCACTAAACATTATTCCCTTATCAAGTATCTATACACTCTTAATGGCTGGATTGCAATCATGTATTGGCTTTCCGCTGACTGGTTAGCACGCAACAAAAGCTTTTCACTGTAGCTCGGTACACGTGACAATAAACTGAACTAAAACTGTAAACTGAACTGGAGTAACTCAGCGGGACAGGCAGCTTCTCTGGAGAGAAGGAAGGGGTGACGTTTCAGGTTGAGACCCTTCTTCAGACGGAAAGTGAGAGAAAAGGATGATAATGTAGTGATATATAGAACAATGAATGAAAGATATGCAGAAACTGGTTCACTTGCACCTCCTCCAACCCCATCCGCTGTTCCAGGTGTAAACTACAGGATATCGGTGAGACCAAGCGCAGGCTCGGTGATCGTTTCGCTGAACACCTCCCCTCAGTCCGCCTAAACCTACCTGCTCTCCCGGTTGCCAAACACTTTCACTCCCCCTCCCATTCCCACACTGACCTTTCTGTCCTGGGCCTCCTCCACTGTCAGAGTGAGGCCCAACACAAATTGGAGGAGCAGTGCCTCATATTTGGCTTGGGCAGCTCACACCCCAGCGGTATGAACATTGACTTCTCTAACTTCAAGTAGCCCTTGCTTCCCCTCTCTCTCCATCCCCTCCCCTTCCCAGTTCTCCCACCAGTCTAACTGGTCTCCGTCTACATTTTATCTCTCTTTGCTTTGTTGTCACATTCTCCCAGCTAACAATCATCTATCCTACATTTATCTTATTACGGTCATAATGAATAGGAGTATAATTAGGCCATTCGGCCCATCAAGTCTATTCCGCAATTCAATCACGGCTGATCTATCTCTCCCTCCTAACCCCATTCTCCTGCCTTCTCCCCGTAACCCTTGACACTCGCACTAATCAAGAATCTGTCTATCTCTGCCTTAAAGATATCCATTGACTTGGCCTCCACAGCCGTCTGTGGCAAAGAATTCCACAAATTCACCACTCTCTGACTATAGAAATTTCTCCTCATTTCCTTCCTAAAAGAACGCCCTTTAATTTTGATCTCCGTCCCCTTTGTCCTGTTTTCGCACCTTACACTTCCCTATCTCTGTATCTCCCTCTCCCCCTGACTCCCAGTCTGAAGATAGACACAAAATGCTGGAGTAACTCAGCGGGACGGGCAGCAGCTCCGGAGCGAAGGAACGGGTGACGTTACGGGTGGAGAAATCTGAAGAAGGGTCTCGACCCGAAACGTTCTCTCCGGAGATGCCGCCGCTGAGTATCCCCGGCGTTTTTTGCGTCGGCATCCTCCCCGCGAAAAGCAATAACGGCGGCGGGGGAAACTGAAGCGGCGATCTGATCTCTCCGCAGCCATCGGAGGAGGGCTCCGGCTCCGGCGAGGAATCGGACCGTGCCCCCAGAGTGAGCAGCGGGACTGCGAAGGGCCGAGCGGCCACGGTGCCGCCGCACCTGGTGCAGATCGGCAGCTGCACGGGCTGCCTGGAGATGACGGTGAAACTCAAGCAGAACGACGCGCTGCCTGGACCCAAGGTAAGAAATGCTATCAGAACATACTACAAATTTTACAAGGTCAGAGACAATTTCTTGATTGCAGTCTAATAACAGCGAAAAAATGTATACTAACATTATGCGAAAAAATGTATACTAACATTATGCGAAAAAATGTATACTAACATTATGCGAAAAAATGTATACTAACATTATGCGAAAAAATGTATACTAACATTACGCGAAAAAATGTATACTAACATTTTGGGACAAACCAGCAGCCCCCACAATTAAAATGTGGATTACGGAAATGTCTGAGACCTTGCACTTGGAAAAAATAAGACTTGTCTTAACTGACAAACCAGAATTTTTTGTTCGAATATGGTCTTATTTATTGAATTTTTGAAAAAGTTAATTAGTTTAACACAGAATCAGGGTTGAAACCTGAGTTTGGGACTGGATGAATAGTTACACTCAACATTTCCCGGATCTACCTGCATCATCTTGTTGTTGGTAGTCTCCTTCTGTGTCTCCTTTTTTTTGGTTTTCTCTTCGGCTTGTACTCGCTGGAATTTAGAAGTTTGAGGGGGGATCTCATAGAGACTTACAAAATTCTTAAGGGGTTGGACAGGCTAGATGCAGGAAGATTGTTCCCGATGTTGGGGAGGTCCAGGACAAGGGGTCACAGTTTAAGGATAAGGGGGAAGTCGTTTAGGACCGAGATGAGGAGATCTTTTTTCACACAGCGAGTGGGGAATCTGTGGAATTCTCTGCCACAGAAGGTAGTTGAGGCCAGTTCATTGGCTATATTTAAGAGGGAGTTAGATGTGGCCCTTGTGGCTAAAGGGATCAGGGGGTATGGAGAGCAGGCAGGTACGGGATACTGAGTTGGATGATCAGCCATGATCGCATTGAATGGCGGTGCAGGCTCGAAGGGCCGAATGGCCTCCTCCTGCACCTATTGTCTATGTTTCTATGTGTTGTTCTAGGTTCCATGTTTGAAGTTGTTTCCTTAATAGTTTATCAAATGTTGTACTGCATTTGAACAGGGGAAAGCATTTGAATGAAAGTAGTTAGTGTGAACATCTCTTTTCTTGCTATTCTGTTTTGAAGAGAGAAAACAAAAAAAAATGCTACACTTGTCGCTTTACCTCCCCCCTTGAATCCATTCAAGGACCCAAGCCTTCTTTCCAGGTCCGGCAGAGGTTCACCTGCACCTCCTCCAACCTCATCTGTTGCATCCGCTGCTCTAGGTGTCAGCTGCTCCACATCGGTGAGACCAAGCGCAGGCTTGGCGATCGCTTCGCCCAACACCTCCGCTCGGTCCGCAATAACCAACCTGATCTCCCGGTGGCTCAGCACTTCAACTCCCCCTCCCATTCCGAATCCGACCTTTCTGTCCTGGGCCTCCTCCATGCCAAGAGTGAGGCCCACTGTAAATTGGAGGCGCAGCACCACATATTTCGTTCGGGTAGTTTACACCCCATTGGTATGAACATTGACTTCTCCAATTTCAGGTAGTCCCTGCTGTCTCCTCCCCTTCCCAGCTCTCCCTCAGCCCTCTGGCTCCACCTCTTCCTTTCTTCTTTCCGCCCCCCCCCCCCCCCTCACATCAGTCTGATGAAGGGTTTCGGCCTGAAACGTTGCCTATTTCCTTCGCTCCATAGATGCTGCCTCACCCGCTGAGTTTCTCCAGCATTTTTGTCTACCTTGGACCCAAGGTAACTTTGGTTCAGTTTAAGATAGACACAAAATGCTGGAGTAACTCAGCGGGGCAGGCAGCATCTCTGGGGAGAAGGAATGGGTGACGTTTCTCCGACGGTATGTTGGCTGCCTGTACGGAGTTTGGCGCGCAGTGCATTCTCTTTGAAGTAACGAGTTTGAATTCAGCTCAGAGACAGGGTGCAGGACTAGCGATGCCAAGATGCCCGCATCTCTGGATGGGGCTAAAAGATCAGTGGACTTACTGTGCAGTGTCCACCTCTTCGAAAACCCCTGTCCCCCGGTACGAGTTCATTCCAAGAGTTCTTCCGGGGTTGCCCTGATTCGAACTCGGAGATTTACGGTAATGGCCACTCGTCGGTACTTGGGGCTCTCGTGGACATTTTTCATCATGTTGAAAAATCTTCACGCGTCTCCCCGTGCATACCTGCCGTTAGCGAGTCTTCCCGAGTACCCGCCGTTAACGCTAAGAGACGTCCCCGAGCTCCGACGTACCCGCTACGTTCATTCTCCGTGCTTACCACGAGTTTGATTTTTTTTAAACTCGGGAGAGCTGTTGGAATGAACTCGCACCGTGGGACAGGGCTTTAACAGCATCATCAGCAGTAAACATTAGTAACCCTTCCCAGGAGCTAGAGGGGGAGAAGACACAGAATGCTGGAGTAACTCAGCGGGACAGGCAGCGTCTCTGGAGAGAAGGAATGGGCGACGTTTCGGGTCGGGACTGAAGAAGGATCTCGACCTGAAACGTCACCAGAGATGCTGCCTGTCACGCTGAGTTACTCCAGCATTCGACTTTAACCAGCATCTGCAGGTCCCTCCTACACATTTAGTCTGCTCCAATGCGAAATCTCCTCAAGGTGTGTGCCATGGCAATTTTCTGCTTTTCCGGTGTCTTCTGTTCCGTTGCTATGACTACACAGGTAACTAGGAGCGATCTTACACAGACCAAATAGAGTCGATCTTCCAGTCGGAAGTTCCCAGTTTTATTGAAGTAGTTGTACAAACAAAGAGATGAACGTACCAGGTTGACTTGATGGGCCGAATGGCCCTACTTCTGATCCAATGACCATGGACACTAGTGCTGTTGGAAGATGAAGTGTGTGGGAAAGAACCGCAGATGCCGGTTTAAACCGAAGATGGACACAAAAAGCTGGAGTAACTCAGCGGGGCAAACAGCTGTCTCTGGAGAGAAGGAACGGGCGACGTTTTGGGTCGAGACCCTTCTTCAGATTGAGACTCGGGAGAGAGGGAAACGAGAGATATAGATGATGATGTAGAGAGATATAGAACAAATGAATTAAAGGTATGTTAAAAAAAGTCACGATGATAAAGGAAACAGGCCGTTGTGAGCTGTGGCGTAGGTGAAAACCAGTTACTGACAATGAGACTCGACAAGACGACGTGGATGGAGGGAGGGGGGGGAATGCAAGCGTTCGAGAAATCAATATTCACACCGCTGGGTTGTAAACTTTTGAAATTTGGAGTATTGTGAGCAGTTTTGAGTTTTGGAGTATTGTGAGCAGTTTTGGGCCCCGTATCTGAGGAAGGATGTGCCGGCTCTGGAGAGGGTCCAGAGGAGGTTTACAAGAACGATCGCAGGAACGAGTGGGTTAACCTATGATGAGCGTTTGTCGGCACTGGGCCTGTACTCGCTGGAGTTTAGAAGGATGAGGGGGGGACCTCATTGAAACTTTCAGAATAGTGAAAGGCCTGGATAGAGTGGATGTGGAGAGGATGTTTCCACTAGTGGGAGAGTCTAGGACTAGAGGGCACAGCCTCAGAATTAAAGGACGTTCCTTTAGAAAGAAGAGGATGAATTTCTTTAGTCAGAGGGTGGTGAATCTGTGGAAGTCATTGCCACAGATGGCGGTGGAGGCCAAGTCTTCTTCTTCTGTCGTGTGGCGTGCACAGCCTAAAGTTGTTGGACAACTTGTTCTGTTTGATCTTCCGTTCATGCACGTCGAGTCGATTGCATTAGTCGAAACAGGGCGGACCACGTGAAGGTTGCAATCTCCCACCCTGAGGCCAAGTCAGTGGATATTTTTAAGGCAGAGATAGATAGATTCTTGATTAGTGCAGGTGTCAGGGGTTCTGGGGAGAAGGCAGGAGAATGGGGTTAGGAGGGAGAGATAGATCAGCCATGATTGAATGGCGGAGTAGACTTGAAGGGCCGAATGGCCTAGTTCTTGCTCCTATCACATGACTATAGGAGGTGCTGGTCCTTTGCTAGACATGTTCTGACTGTTGTCGCTATCTCCCTGCAGTTGGAGGTAGACGGGAAGATGGGATCGCTGCACTTGTTCCTCAGCCCTCACCACATCTCCAACCTGGTCGATGTTCTCAGCACCATCAATCTCTCGGGTAAGTGGCTCCGTTTCCCCCGTGCAGGTGCTCCCCGCTTTACGACGGGCAAACGCTGGGCGGAGGCAGCGAACCGCACGTCACTGACCGTCACGTGGTCGCGATGCATTCGATGCGTTGTCGACTTGCGATGTTTTCGGTTTTATCGGAACGTGACCCCATCGTAGGTGGAGGAGCAGCTGGATCTACGTTTCAAAAAGCACATCAATGCTGCACGGAAATCTCCGTGTAGCAGCAGCCCATGAAAGTGCCATCAACTCCAACAGCCCTTCGGCCCTCGAAATCCGTGCCGGCACGGTGGCGCAGTGGTAGAGCTGCTGCCTCACAGCGTTGGTGACCCCCGGTTCCATCCTTGACGACGGGTGCTGTCTGTACGGAGTTTGCACGTTCTCCCCGTGACCTCATGGTCCCACATTGCAAGGACGTCCAGGTTTGCAGCCTGAAGAAGGGTCTCGATCCAGCAACCTCACCCATTCCACCTCTCCAGAGATGCTGCCCGTCCCGCTGAGTTACTCCAGCGTTTTGTGTCTATCTGCAGTGTAAACCGGCATCTGCAGTTCCTTCCACAGCCACAGGGACTTGCCTGCGCCTCCATCACGTACCTCACAGATTCCATCTCCAGTTCCCTACCTCCCAGTTCGGACCCAAGCCGGACTATCGATACCGACTGGCTATCTGCCGCCGTACACGGCAATTCTCCCACCGGGCACGGCGATCCACTCCGGCTGCCATGCGCCGGCACCAGCAGGACCTCACGTTGATTCTCCCGAAACTTCAGGCCTCACACTAGCAATGTTACATCATTTTGAGATTAAAAAAATCAAGTCTGCAATTTAACCCATCAGATAAAGCATAAAAAGAAGTTTAATTTGACCCCTAATTCACTTTCATATCTTCAGTATTAAAAAAGTTATGGCCATTTTCATGCTCGGAATTTAGCATCTTGTTCCCTATTGCTTTTTCATTGACTTAACACAAAAGCTGTGATCTGGACAGTCAAAAGCCCATAACTTTCTTAAAAATTAAGAGAACTGAATGACATTTTCAGTTATTATAGAATGAAGCAATCTGAAACAAATATGAAACAATCTTACTTGGATGACCTGAAATTAAAGCATATAATTAGTTAGTTACCCAATTGTTGCTAATTACAAAATTCAATTACTAGATCTAAACATCTATCAATTTCTTAAGAAAAGGTAAACATTTTTAAAAAGCCTAAGTGTCCAAATAACATTCACACAAGAATTCACAATATAACATGATTTTTAAATCTCATTGTCATGAATTTATAGGCCAAATGGAAGGAATTTAGAGTTTAATTCCCGTAAATTAATGGCCATTTAAATCATCTTGCAAGTGGTTGTGGTTGCGGTGAATTTAAACCCCATATCAGCTGGAAAAATACTGCCGGTTCGTATATTTAAATAATCACCTTTTCGCAACATAATTTTTTATTTTTTTTTGTAAAATATTTTTATTAGAAGTAAATACATATTAAGAAGAAATAATATAAAATCGAAAAAAAGAAAATATTATTCGTCACATACATTCTTAATATTTTTAAAATTTACAGTCAATCTTATTTATACTTTTATATTTTTTTATTATATTATAACAGTAGGAAATAAAGATAAGTAATAAAAAGAAAAAGAAATAAGCAAGAGATAAAAAAATCAATAAAATGAGTGGAGTATTAAGCAAGATATTCTTCATTGGAAATATATTCATGAGCAACGTAAAATTCTGATTAAAGTCATCCTAAGAAGCAAGTTTATATGAAAAAATAAACGGTGTCCCTTGCCTTGTCCCCGAGGCGAGATCCGTCCCGTTGACGTCATTAGAAGATGATTTAAATTTTACTCCTGCTATTAAATTATCCAGCGCTAATTTTAATAAACTTAATAAAATGGCAGTCGAAGCGATTTTTCTTCAGCAACTAAACAGCCTGTTCAAAATTGATTTGAACAGGCTGAAGAAAAAAACGCATTTTAAACTCGCCCCCCCCCCCCCAAAGGCGCCAAAGTCGCGCACACGGCCAGTGACAGAACTGCAGCTCCACTCAAGGTAAGTTTTGTAACATACCTACTCACATACCCAGACCTGCAACGGACCCCCAATTCTAATCCTCCCTCTGCTGTTCCTTCCGACAGGTTTGTAGGTTAAATGGCATTTTAATAAAAATTGCAACTTGTCCCTAATGTGTGGAGGATAGTTCTAGTGCACTGGGTGATCGCCGGTTGGTGCGGACTCGATGGGCCGAAGGGCCTGTTTCCGTGCTGTATCTCTAAAGACTAAAATGAAGACCATTGAGCACCCTTCAACACTCATCGTCATCCCCCCACACTCCCATCAACCCCCCCCCCTAGATTCCAGCACGCACAGACACACTGGGGGCCATTTAAGTAAGTAAGTACGTTTATTGGCCAAGTATTCACATACAAGGAATTTGCCTTGGTGCTCCGCCCACAAGTAACAACATGACATACAGTGACAGTTACGAATGACTCAGAAAACACTAAACATTAATAATAATAAAACATTAATGATAAAACACCATTGACCAAGCATGTGAACCAACAAAATACCAGATCAAAGGGAGGCTACAGATTTTTGGCTGTTGAGTAGAGCAACTACTCGTGGATAAAAGCTGTTTTTATGTCTGGCTGCGGCAGCTTTGACAGTCCGGAGTCGCCTTCCAGAGGGAAGTGATTCAAAGAGTTTGTGGCCAGGGTGAGAGGGGTCAGAGATGATCTTGCCCGCTCGCTTCCTGGCCCTTGCAGTGTACAGTTCATCAATGGAGGGAAGGTTGCAGCCAATAACCTTCTCTGCTGATCGGACGATTCGCTGCAGCCTCCAGGTGTCGTGCTTGGTGGCTGAGCCAAACCAGACCATGATGGAGAAGGTGAGGACAGACTCTACGATGGCCGTGTAGAGTTGGACCATCATTGCCTGTGGCAGATTGTGTTTCCGCAGCTGCCGTAGGAAGTACATCCTCTGTTGTGCCTTTTTGACTATGGAGTCGACTGTTAACTCGCCCGTCCCATACATGCCTTTATACTTTAGAGATACAGCGCACTAACAGACCCTTCGCCCCACCGAGACCGTCCCCGACCAGCGATCCCCGCGCACTAGCACTATCCCACACACTGGGGACAAGTTAACATTCTTACCAAGCTAATTAAGCTACAAACCCGCACGTGTGGGAGGAAACCGGAGCACCCGGAGAAAAGTCACGGGGAGCACGTGCAAACTCCGTACAGACAGCACCCGTGGTCGGGATCGAACCCGCAAGGTGGCAACTCTGCCGCTGTGCCACCCTCTGCCACTGTGCCTCTCTCTGCCCGTCTGTGCCACCCTCTGTCCCACCCTCCGGTGCCATCGTGCCTCTCACTGCCCCTCTGCCACCCTCTGCCCCTCTGTGTCACCCTCTGCTCCAAGCCCCTCTGTGCTGCCCTCTGTCCCTCTGCTACCCTCTGCTCCAAGCCACCCTGCCCCTCTGTGCCACCCTCCGATGCCATCGTGCCTCTCTGCCTCTCTGCCACCCTCTGTCCTTCTGCCACCCTCTGCTCCAAGCCCCTCTGTGCTGCCCTCTGTCCCTCTGCTCCAAGCCACCCTGCCCTCTGTGCCACCCTCCGATGCCATCGTGCCACCCTCTCTCCCTCTGCCCCCCCGTGTCACCCTCTGCTCCAAGCCACCCTGCCCTCTGTGCCACCCTCCGATGCCATCGTGCCTCTCACTGCCTCTCTGCCACTCTTTGTCCCTCTGTCACCCTCTGCTCCAAGCCCCTCTGTGACACCCTCCTGTCCCATCGTGCCACCCTGCCTCTCTGCCACCCTCTGCCCCTCTGTGTCACCCTCTGCTCCAAGCCATCCTGCCCCTCTGTTGCCCGCTCCTGCGCCATCGTGCCACCCTGCTCCTCTGTGCCACCCTCCTCCTGTCCCACCGTGCCCCCCTCTGCCCCGTCCCTCCCGCCCCTCCCGCCCCACCGCGCCACCCTCAAGCTCTCCGAACCTGTGTACGGATGGTGTTGGCGCCACTCACTGTGTGTCCCCCCCCCCCCATCTCTCTTGTGGCAGAGGTGAGTGGGCTGAAGGAGAAGCTGAGCAAGAGCCGGCCCCTGGACCCCGAGGACTTCAAGCTGATCGAGCAGGACCTCAACAAGCAGCTGCACTCGGGCCGCAGCCTGGCGCGGGCCAAGGCCGAGGAGCTGGACTCGCTCGTGGGCCCCGAGACTGCAGGTGAGGGGTGGCTGGGGACCCCGACCCGGTTGTGGGCCGCTCGGCAAAGGCACCGGGGGGGGGGGGGGGTTTGCCGAGTCTTCCTGGCCTAACCCGCCGATTCCATGGTACCTTACTGCCGGATGTACTGAGGTACAGTGACATCTATTTCCGTTTACAGTTCAGTACAAGACTCACACGCACGGATTCATCTTCATAAGTTCATAAGAGATAGGAGCAGAGTTGAGTCATTCGGCCCATCAAGTCTACTCCGCCATTCAATCACGGCTGATCTGTCTCTCCCTCCGAACCCCATTCTCCTGCCTGCTCCCCGTAACCCCTGACACCCGCACTAATCAACAATCTATCTATCTCTGCCTTAAATATATCCTCTGACTTGGCCTCCACAGCCGTCTGTGGCAGTGAATTCCACAGAGTCACCACCCTCTGACTGAAGAAATCCCTCCTCATCTCCTTTCTAAACGAACATCCTTTTACTCCGAGGCTGTGCCCTCTGGTCCTAGACTCTCCCACTAGACGAAGCACCCTCTCCATCCAAGCCTCTCACTATTCTGTACGTTGCAATGTCCCCACTCATTCTTCCACACTCCAGCCAGAACAGGCCCAGCGCCGTCAAACGCTCCTCATGTGTTGATCAGAGGCTTCCCGGACTGTGCCACCGAATCCGATCGGAAATTCAATGCTACCTCATTGTCGGATGCACTGAGGGACAGTGAAATGCATTTCTGTTTACAGCTCAGTGCAAGACTCACTGTACACCAGCACTTGGATTCTTCTTAATACTTTGTAGGAGCAGAATCAGGCCATTCGGCCCCTCCCTTCCACTCCGCCTTTCAGTCGTGGCTGATCTATCTTTACTGCTCACCCCCATTCTCCTGCCTTCTTCCCGTAACCCCCGACACCCGCACTAATCAACAGTCTGTCTATCTCTGCTGTACAAATATCCACTGACTTGTGGCCTCCGCAGCTGTCTGAGGCAATGAATTCCACAGATTCACCACCATCTGACTAAAGAAATTCCTCCCCCTCCCCTTTCTGAGGGTACGTCCTTTCATTTCCGAGGCCGTGCCCTCTAGTCCTAGACTCTCCCACTAGTGGAAACATCCTCTCCACATCCACTCTATCCAGGCCTTGCACTATTGGGTACGTTTCTATGAGGTCCCCCCCCCCCCATCCTTCGAAACTCCATTCTCGTAGACCTCCTCTGTTTAGTTTAAGATTGGGTACGTTCTTTCATTTCTGAGGCTGTGCCCTCTAGTCCTAGACTCTCCCACTGGTGGAAACATCTCTCCACATCCACTCTATCCAGGCCTTGCACTATTGGGTACGTTTCTAGGAGGTTCCCCCCTCCCCCCCCCCCCCCCATCCTTCGAAAACTCCATTCTCGAAGACCTCCTCTGTTTAGTTTAAGATAGGCACAAAATTCTGCAGTAACTTAGCGGGTCAGGCAGCATCACTGGAAGAGAGGAAGTTTTAGGTTGGAACCCTTCTTCACACTGAAAGGGTCAAAAGACAATAGGTGCAGGAGTAGGCCATTCGGCCCTTCGAGCCAGCACTGCCATTCAATGTGATCATGGCTGATCATCCCCAATCAGTACCCCGTTCCTGCCTTCTCCCCATATCCCCTGACTCCGCTATCTTTAAGAGCCCTATCTAGCTCTCTCTTGAAAGTATCCAGTGAACCGGCCTCCACCGCCCTCTGAGGCAGAGAATTCCACAGACTCACCACTCTCTGTGAGAAAAAGTGTTTCCTCGTCTCCGTTCTAAACGGCTTACCCCTTATTCTTAAACTGAGTGTGGCCCCCTGGTTCTGGACTCCCCCAACATCGGGAACATGTGTCCAAGCCCTGAACAATCTTATATGTTTCTAAGTCTGTGGTGTTTCGAAGTCAGGATCGAATCCAGGTCTTTGTCGCTGAGAGGCAGCATCTCCACCACTGGCTGTCGCAAGCCGTGCAGTTGCTGCCTCACAGCGACCGGAAGACATCGGAGACGTCTCGGATCAGCCATGGATCATTATATGTTTCATTAAGATCCCCTCTCATCCTTCTATACTCCAGAGTGTACAAGCCCAGCTGTTCCATTCTCTCAGCCTATGACAGTCCCGCCATCCCGGGAATTAACCTTGTAAACCTACGCTGCACTCCCTCAATAGCAAGGATGTCCTATTATCAAATTAGGGGATCAAATTAGGGGTGGTTTGGTTGATTGTCACGTGTAGCGAGGTGGAAAGCGTTTTAGTTGCGTGCCACCCAGTCAGCGGAGAGACCGGGTCTCTGGCGCTGGGAGGCAGTAAGGGTCTTCCCCTCATGGTCCGCTCTGTTCCTCTCCCCAGCCCCGTCCGACATGTTCTTCTCCATGGCCCCCATGAGCAGCAGCGTCACCTCCGTGCAGTCGGGCAGCGAGCTCTCCGACGTGGATCTGGACGGCTCCATGTGCAGCGATCGCAGCGCCTCCCCGCTTCAGCACCCCTCAATGGGCACAGGGGTGAGTAGACCGCGGGGAGGGGGAGGGGTGGGGGGGAGGGAGGGGAGTAGGGGGGAGCGTGGGAGTGGTGAGATGGAGCGGGGGAGAGGGAGGGAGCGAGGGGGGGAGCGGTGGGGGAGTGGGGAGAGCGGAGGAGGGGTGAGAGAGGGGGGGGTGAGGAGGGGGGAGCATAGAAATCATCTTGTCAGGATGTGTCACAGCATGTGTAGGAGAGAACCGGCAGATGCTGGTTTAAATATGGAAACATATATACAATTCTTAAAGGATTGGACACACTAGATGCAGGAAACATGTTCCCCATGTTGGGGGAGTTCAGAACCAGGGGTCACACAGTTTAAGAATAAGGGGTCGGCCATTTAGGACTGAGATGAGGAAAAGCTTTTTCACCCAGAGAGTTGTGAATCTGTGGAATTCTCTGCCACAGAAGGCAGTGGAGGCCGATTCACTGGATGTTTTCAAGAGAGATTTAGCTCCTCGGGCTAACGGAATCAAGGGATATGGGGGAGAAGGCAGGAACGGGGCACTGATTTTAGATGATCAGCCATGATCATATTGAATGGCGGTGCTGGCCCTAAGGATCGAATGGCCTACTCCTGCACCTATTGTTCTATGTTTCTATGTATCTAAATTGAAGATAAATACGAAATGCTGGAGTAACTCAGCGGGACATACAGCAACTCTGCAGAGAAGAAATGGGTGATGTTTCGGGTCGAGTGCAGTCTGAAGAAGGGTCTCGACCCGAAACGTCACCCATTCCTTCTCTCCAGAGATGCTGCCCGTCCCGCTGAGTTACTCCAGCATTTTGTGTCTATTTCCGTCGCAGCAGGGTTTGGGAACAGCTCCATCCAAGAGCGCAAGAAATTGCAGCGATTTGTGGACAGTCGCAGCCCAGACCATCACACAAACCAACCTCTTTTCCATCGACCCCATCTACACCTCACGCTGCCTCGGCAAGGCCAGCAGCATCATCAAGGACCAGTCTCACCCCCGGCCACTCCCTCTTCTCCCATCAGGCAAGAGGTACAGAAGTGTGAAAACGAACGCACACACCTCCAGATTCAGGGACAGTTTCTTCCCGTCTGTTATCAGGCAACTGAATCATCCTACCACAACCAGCGAGCAGTGCTGAACTACTATCTACCGCATTGGACTATCCTTGGTCGGACTTTGCTGGCTTTACCTTGCACTAAACGTTATTCCCTTAATCGCCCTGCCCCACGGTACGAGTTCATTCCAACAGTTCTCCCGAGTTTGCCCCGATTCGAACTCGGAGATTTACGGCAATGGCCGCTCGTCGGTACTCGGGGCTCTCGTGGACATTTTTCAACGTGTTTAAAAAATCTTTCCGAGTCTTCCCGTGCTTACCTGCCGTTAGCGAGTCTTCCCGAGTACCTGCCGTCAGCGTTACGAGCCGCTAAGAGACATCCCCGAGCTCCCACGTACCGGCTACGTTCATTCTCTGTGCTTACCACGAGTTTGATTTTTTTTTTAAACTCGGGAGAGCTCTTGGAATGAATGACAGGGCTTTTATCATGTATCTGTTCACTGTAAATGGCGCGATTGTAATCATATATTGTCCTTCTGCTGACTGGATAGCACGCAGCAAAAGATGTTCGCTGTACCTCGGTACACGGGACAATAAACTGCACTGAACTGAGTGAGGGGGGGAAGGGGGAACCTCTGAGATTCTCTCCCCTCCCCGTTCCCCGGTGGTTTGTGGAGGTCCGGGCGGCAGGGTGGTGCAGCGGGTAGAGCTGCTGCCTCACAGCGCCAGAGACCCTTTCTGTCCTGGGCCCCCTCCATGGCCAGAGTGAGCACCACCGGAAACTGGAGGAGCAGCGCCTCATATTCCGCTTGGGCAGTCTGCACCCCAGCGGCCTGAACAATGACTTCTCCAATCTCCCTCAGCCCTCTGGCTCCACCTCTTCTCAGCTCTCCCTCAGCCCTCTGGCTCCACCTCTTCCTTTCTTCCTGCCCTCCCCCCCCTTACCCTGCATCAGTCTGAAGAAGGGTTTCGGCCCGAAACGTGGCCTATTTCCTTCGCTCCATAGATGTTGCCGCACCCGCTGAGTTTCTCCAGCATTTGTCTACCTTCGATCCCGACTACGGGTGCTGTCAGTACGGGGTTTGCACGTTCTCCCCGTGACCTGCGTGGGCTTTCTCCAAGATCTTCGGTTTCCTCCCACACTCCAAAGACGTGCGAGTTTGTAGGTGAATTGGCTCGGTGTAAGTGTAAATTGTCCCCTCGTGTGTGTAGGATAGTGTGCTGGTCGGGCGGACTCGGTGGGCCTGTTTCTGCGCCCTATCTCTAAACTACACTGCACCCCTCATCCTCCTGCGCTCCATGGAATTGAGTCCCAGCCTGCTCAACCTCTCCCTGTAGCTCGCACGCTCGGGTCCTGGCAACAGTGTCAGTGTTGGCCAGACACAAGGAGGAGGTTATGACACTGGGGCAACGCTGTGGCGGGAAGGTCGAGAGAGAGAGAGAGGGGTCGTGGGCCGTCACGCTAACAGGCTTCTCTTCTCACAGCTTGCGATGGGCTCCCCCCGCCAGTATGGCAGCTCCTTCTTCCCCTCCACCATCCCCAACCTGCAGGGCATCAACAGGCAGCAAGGTGAGTGTCCCTGGGGTGGGGGGAGGAGGAGGAGGGGAGGGGGAGCGGTAGGGAGAAGGGGTGTCGCCGGCCCGATCCCTCTGGGTTAGGAGACGTGGGGAGAGGGGAGGAGGGGGTGAGGAGTGGGGGGGGGGGGGAATGAGAGGGGAGGGGGGCGCCCATCACTTAACCCGCCGACCTGTTCCCTCAGGGTTGGGAGAGGGGAGTGGGAGGGGATGGGTGGGGGGGGGGTGGAAGATGCAACGTATTGTGAGGGGAGGGGAGAGGAGAGGAGTTGAGAGGGAAAGGGTGGGTGGGGAGGGGAGGGGAGAATGGGGAGGATGGTTGGGAGGTGGGAGGTGAGGAGGGGGGAGGAGGTGGGGAGGAGGTGAGGAGGGGGGAGGAGGTGGGGAGAGGGAGGGGGAGGAGGTGGGGAGGGGACGGGGAGGAGGTGGGGAGTGGGGAGGAGGGGGTGAGGAGGTGGGGGGAGGGGGGAGTGGGGAGGAGAGGGGGAGGAGTTGGGGGAGGGGAGGATGAGGTGGGGGAGGGGATAGGAGGTGGGAGGTGAGATGGTTGGAGGTGGGGATGGGAGGGGAGCGAGCCCCTACCGCTAAACCTGCCCCCCCCCCCCCCCCGTTCCCTCTCCCCCCAGGTAGGGCGCAGCAGCCCCCGTCCCTGGAGGGGATAAAGACGGACGTGCTGCTGAAGCTGAGCCTGGGGGGCCTGACTGCCACCGTGTTGCATCTGGAACCGCTGCCGGGGGGCCCCACGGCGGAGCCTGCACCCAGCGGGGGCCCCCTCCACGCTGGGGCCCCCCTCCACGCTGGGGCCCCCCTCCACGCTGGGGCCCCCCTCCACGCTGGGGCCCCCCTCCGCGCTGGGGCCCCCCTCCACGCCACTGCCCGGCACTACTACACGGAGCTGGCCTACTTCAAGGACAGCATCTTCACCGACAGAGACTTCAGCCACTTGAGGGCCCACTTCGAGAAGGCCTGTCCCCAGAGTAACCTGAGGTACACGGGTCGACACGCTGTCTCGCGGCTCAGAGTCCAAACCTTCACAAATTCTAGTAAGCAGGGGCTGCAGATACTGGTTTACATCGAAGATAGACACAAAAGTTGCGGAGTTACTCAGCGGGACAGGCAGCATCCGTGGAGAGAAGGAATAGGCGAGTCCAAGACAATATAGATATTTCGCATATTCACCACCCTCCATCAAAATAAATTGCTCCTCATTCCTTCCTAAAGGTACATCCTGTTATTCCTGAAGCTGCGCCCTCTGGTCCTAGACTCTCCCACCAGTGGAAACATCCTCTCCACATCCACGCTCTCCAGGCCTTTCACTATTCTGTACGTTTCAATGAGGTCCCCTCTCATCCTTCTAAACTCCAGCGAGTACCGGCCCAGCGCCGTCAAACGCTCGTCCTAGGTTTACCCACTCATTCCTGGGATCATTCTCAAAGTTTCCTCTGCACCCTCTCCAGAGCCAGCACATCCTCCCTCAGTAGGGTTGCCAACTGTCCCGTATTAACCGGGACATCCCGTATATTTTAATTTTAAAAAACTTTTTAAAAGATCCAAAATGAACAAATTTACCCCCTGGGTAGGCAAAATGTACCTCTTGGGGGTAGATTTGCTCCAGGTTGGGAACCCTTGGTTTAGAAATACAGCGCAAAATCAGGCCCTTCGGCCCACTGTGTCCTCGCAAGCGGGCCTGTATATTTGATCTATTTTAGTTTAGAGATATAGCTCGGAAACAGGCTCTTTGGCCCACCAAGATAAACAATGATCGGGTCATTCCCACAGTATTCTACACACACCAGGGATAATTTACACTTATACCGGAACCAATTAGCCTACAAACAAAACCCCCTGTCCCACGGTATGAGTTCATTCCAAGAGTTCTCCCGAGTTTGCCCTGATTCGAACTCGGAGGTTTACGGTAATGGCCGCTCGTCGACATTTTTCATCCTGTTGAAAAATCTTCACGAGTCTTCCCGAGCTTACCTGCCGTTAGCGAGTCTTCCCGAGTACCTGCCGTTAGCATTAGAGACGTCCCCGAGCTCCGACGTACCCGCCACGTTCATTCTCCGTGCTTACCACGAGTTTGATTTTTTTTAACTCGGGAGAGCTCTTGGAATGAACTCGCACTGTGGGACAGGGCTATTAGAGTCAAAGAGTGATACAGCGCAGAAACAGGCCCTTCGGCCCAACTTGCCCACTCTGGCCAACATGTTCCAGCTACACTAGCCCCACCTGCCTGTGTTTGGCCCATATCCCTCCAAACCTGTCCTATCCATGTACCTGTCTAAATGTTTCTTAAACGATGGGATAGTCCCAGCCTCAACTACCTCCGGCAGCTCGTTCCATACACCCACCACCCTCTGTGTGAAAAAAGTTGCCCCTGGGATTCTTATTAAATCTTTCATCCCAAACCTTAAACCTATGTCCTCTGGTCCCCGATTCCCCCCCACTCTGGGCTAGACAGTCTGCCCGATCTATTCCTCTCATGAACTGGATCTCCGAACCTGCACATCTTTGGAGTGTGGGGAGGAAGTTTTCCAAGTGCGGCGATCCCGTCTTCCCGTCTCCGTACAACTGGAAGAAGGAAGGCACAGCACTCAGAACATATCAAACAAAGGATGGATAGCGTGCAAAACAGGGCCCTAGTGAGACCACACCTGGAGTATTGTGTGCAGTTTTGTCCCCTAATTTGAGGAAGGACATTCTTGCTATTGAGGGAGTGCAGCGTAGGTTTACAAGGTTAATTCCCGGGATGGCGGGACTGTCATATGCTGAGAGAATGGAGCGGCTGGGCTTGTACACTCTGGAGTTTAGAAGGATGAGGCGGGATCTCATTGAAACATTAAGATTGTTAAGGGTTTGGACACGCTAGAGGCAGGAAACATGTTCCCGATGTTGGGAGAGTCCAGAACCAGTTTAAGAATAAGGGGTACCGCCATTTGGAACGGAGACGAGGAAACACTTTTCTCACAGAGAGTTGTGAGTCTGTGGAATTCTCTGCCTCAGAGGGCGGTGGAGGCCGGTTCTCTGGATGCTTTCAAGAGAGAGCTAGATAGGGCTCTTAAAGATAGCGGAGTCAGGGGATATGGGGAGAAGGCAGGAACGGGGTACTGATTGGGGATGATCAGCCATGATCACATTGAATGGCGGTGCTGGCTCGAAGGGCCGAATGGCCTCCTCCTGCACCTGTTGTCTAAAACTAAACGCGTTTCACCGCACCTTGGTACAGGCGGCACTAACAACGGTAAACTTGCCCCCCCCAGGTTGATCGGCAGTGCGGTGCAGCTGGTGTGTGAGCAGAGGGCGGGCCGGGGCGTGCGGATGGTGTGTACGGACGCCTGCTTCGGCGCCCTGGAGATCCTGGAGTGCCTGCGGACCCGGCCAGGGCCCACGGACCCTCAATACACTGAGGTGAGCGGGTCTGACCAAGGGTCTCACTCCCCTGGCAGTGGTCTGATCTGAAGAAGGGTCTCGACCCGGAACGTCACCCATTCCTTCTCTCCAGAGATGCTGCCGACCCCGCTGGGTCACTCCAGCTTTTTGTGTTTACGGTTTAAGCAAACATCTGCAGTTCCTTCCTACACATACAAGAAGGAGACTCGGAGGGAGTGAGTGAGGGAGTGAGCGAGATTGAGTGAGTGAGAGAGAGTGAGAGTGAGAGAGAGAGTGAGTGAGAGTGAGAGTGAGTGAGAGAGTGAGAGAGTGAGAGAGAGTGAGAGTGAGTGAGAGAGTGAGCGAGAGAGTGAGCGAGATTTTAGTGAGTGAGACAGAGGGTGAGAGGGTGAGAGAGAATGAGAGCGAGTGTGAGAGTGAGTGATGAGTGTGAGAGTGAGTGAGAGAGAGAGAGAGAGAGTGAGTGAGAGAGAGAGAGAGAGAGTGAGAGTGTGAGAGTGAGAGAGAGTTAGTGAGAGAGAGTGTGAGAGAGAGAGTGTGAGAGTGAGATAGAGAGAGTGAGAGAGAGAGAGTGAGAGAGAGAGAGTGAGAGTGTGAGAGAATGAGAGTGAGAGAGTGGAGTGAGAGAGAGAGAGAGTGAGAGCGAGTGTGAGAGAGAGCGAGAGAGAGTGAGAAGAGTGAGAGAGAGAGAGATGAGGTGAGAGAGAGAGAGAGTGGAGTAGAGAGAGTGAGTGTGAGAGAGTGAGAGAGAGTGAGAGAGAGTGAGAGTGAGAGAGAGTGAGAGTGAGTGTGAGTGAGATGTGAGTGAGAGAGTGAGAGCGAGTGATGTGAGTGGAGAGTGAGTGAGACGGAGAGAGTGAGAGCGAGAGAGAAGCTAGTTCTGGAGTTTAGATGAGGATAAGACACAAAAATGCTGAGTGAGATCAGGGGTCAGGCAGCATCTCTGGAGAAAAGGAACGGGTGATTTTGGGTCTAGAGCCTGAGGAAAGGGAAACGAGAGATAAGGGCGGGTGATATATAGAGAGAAATGTAAATGAATGAGAGATATGGAAAGAAAAGTAACGGCGATAAAGGAAACAGGCCATAGTTAGCTGTGGGCTAGGTGAAAACCAGTTACAGACAGTGAGACTCAACAAGACGGACTTTGAAACTAGTACAACAACTCCTGTTCCCGTTCAGTCACCACAGAATTTCAAGTGGGCTCTCGTGATATTGTCAGGATGAAAGAAGGTGCCGGATCACCATTTACCGAAAAATCGGCGGTGGTTCAGAAAAATCTGATCTAGTTTATAGCATCCTGGACAATACAGCTCACCCCCTCCTCCGTGACGCACACTGGTCAACCTATTAAAACATTTTTTAAAAATTATTTTTATTAGAAGCAGTTATACAGAATTAAGCATTCGGCATGTAAAATTATACAATTAATGTGCAGCTTCAATTCTGACCTTTTAACCTGAAAATGAGGAAAAAGTGTAAAGATTGGACCCCTAGACCACCAGCGTAGTGGGGCCAAAGAGTGAGTAAAGATATGAGAGCGAAAGGAGAAGAGAAAAAAAAGAAAAAAGTGGAGATATACCTGCCCCTCGTGCTCCCCCCCCCACCCACCACACCCACCTCACCCAACTCACCTCTCTCTCTCTATCTCTCTTCCCCACCCAAGTCGCACTAGCTTCTCATTTTCACACTACAAACAGCTTACAATGGCCTGTTTCCTTTATCATCGATACTCATTTTTCATATCTTTCATTCATTGTTCTTTATCTCTCCACATCACCGTCTATATCCCTCGTTTCCCTGATCCCTGACCAGTCTGAAGAAGGGTCTCGACCCGAAACGTCGCCTATCTCCTTCGCTCCTTAGATGCTGCTGCACCCGCTGAGTTTCTCCAGCCTTTTGTGTACCCTCGATTCTCCAGCATCTGCAGTTCCTTCTTTAATCACCCAACCCATAGATAGATTTAAATCCAAATTTGTGTTGCAACATACTATCCTTGTAAGAATCCGGTGAAGGGTGGCCATGTCTTGAAAAATGGATCTGGTTTTTCTGCCAAGAGAAGTCTAATATTCTGGCCAACCTGAGGAGCACCTTCAGCAACCGACTGGTTCCACCGAGATGCAGCACGGAACGCCACAGGAGATCCTTCTTCCCTGTGGCTATCAAGCTGGACAACCCCTCCCCCTTCTGTCATGGGGTAGACTGAGACTGACTCCCCTCACCCACCACCCCCCCCCAATCTTTGCACATCCCCCAATCCTTTCCACTCGACACTTGAATTTCACGTTTCATGTATTTTTGTGTTTTTTTTTAAAGACTGTTGGCAGATTAATTTCCCTCCTGGGATAAATAAAGTTCCATCGTATCTGCCTCAGAGGGTGGTGGAGGCCGGTTCTTTCAAGAGAGAGCTAGAGGCGGGAAACATGTTCCCGAAGTTGGGGGAGTCCAGAACCAGGGGCCACAGTTTAAGAATAAGGAGTGAGCCATGTAGAACGGAGACGAGGAAACATTTTTTCACACAGAGAGTGGTGAGTCTGTGGAATTCTCTGCCTCAGAGGGCGGTGGAGGCCGGTTCTCTGGATGCTTTCAAGAGAGAGCTAGATAGGGCTCTTAAAGATAGCGGAGTCAGGGGATATGGGGAGAAGGCAGGAACGGGGTACTGATTGGGGATGATCAGCCGTGATCACATTGAATGGCGGTGCTGGCTCGAAGGGCCGAATGGCCTCCTCCTGCACCTATTGTCTATTGTCTATTGTATCGTATTGAACTTCTTCACGTCATCGTTCCTCCTCCTCCTTTCTCCGCAGCTGCTGGTGTTCAAGAAGCCCCCCCCAGCATCCTGTGAGTCCGGTGCCTGCCCCTGTGCACAGATCCATTACCGACAGACCCTGCGGACCGAGAGCCGGGTAAGACCACCGGAAACGGGGAGGGGAGAGGGGGTCTCTCACCTGCCCGCTGGAGCCACCCTCTCACCTTAAGGTCACAAAGTCATACGATCATGTGTTATACGAGCTGAATGAGACCTCTCAATCATTTCCACCTAAGCCTATCTCTCCCTCCTAACCCCATTCTCCTGCCTTCCCCCCCCACATCCCCTGACACCCGTATTAATCAAGAGTCTCGACCCAAAACGTCACCCATTCCTTCTCTCCAGAGATGCTGCCCGTCCCGCTGAGTTACTCCAGCTTTTTGTGTCCATCTTCCGTTTAAACCAGCATCTGCAGTTCCTTCCTACACATTACTCTCTCCGTTTAACATCGTCCACAGATAGCTTCCCCATTGGTACAAGTTCACAAGTTATAGGAGCAGAATCAGGCCATTCGGCCCATCGAGTCTACTCCGCCATTCAATCATGGCCTCCTAACACCATCTCTCCCTCCTAACCCCATTCTCTGCCTTAAAAATATCCACTGACTTGTGGCCTCCACAGCCGCCTGTGGCAAAGAATTCCACAGATTCACCACCCTCTGACTAAAGAAACTCCTCCTCATCTCCTTTAATCTCCTTTAATTCTGAGGCTGTGACCTCTGGTCCTAGACTCTCCCACCAGTGGAAACATCCTCTCCACATCCACTCTATCCAGGCCTTTCACTATTCTGTACGTTTCAATAAGGTCCCCCCCCTCATTCTTCTAAACTCCAGCGAGTACAGGCCCAGCGCCGACAAACGCTCATCGTACGTTAACCCACTCATTCCCGGGATCGTTCCTGTAAACCTCCTCTGGACCCTCCCCAGAGCCGGCACATCCTTCCTCAGAAATGGGGCCCAAAATTGCTCACAGTACTCCAAATGCGGCTTAAAAAAACCTCCTTTAATTCTGAGGCTGTGCCCTCTGGTCCTAGACTCTCCCACTAGTGGAAACATCCTCTCCACATCCACTCTATCCAAGCATTTCACTGTTTGGAAAGGTTCAGTAAGTTCACCTGCCTCCTCCCCAACAACCCCTGACACCCGAACTAATCGAGAATGGTTTAATAACATGATCCTGTTCGTGTTAGACTTTCCAGAATGCAGCACCTCACATTGCTCTGTACTACACTGCCAGCAGCCATTGCTGAGCCCACCTGGCCAAACGGTCAAAATCCTGCTGCAATATTTGGCAACCATCCTCACTGTCTACAATGCCACCCCCTTTTGTGTCATCGGCTGTTGCCGCTGAGTTGCTCCAACTCTTTGCGTCTTTCTTTGTCTCTTCTCATGACTCCGCCATTCAGTCCTGGCTCATTTCATGTGATAGGAGCAGAATCAGGCCATTCGGCCCATCGAATCGACTCCACCATTTAATCATGGCCGATCTATCTCTCCCTCCTAACCCCTGCCTTCTCCTGCCTTCTCCCCATAACCCCTGACACCCGCACTAATCAAGAATCGATCTATCTCTGCCTTAAAAATATCCACTGACTTGTGGCCTCCACAGCCGTCTGTGGCAAAGAATTCCACAGATTCACCACCCTCTTTGGTTTAGTTTCAAGACACAGCACCCAAACAGGCCCTTCGGCCCACCGAGTCCGCTCACACTAACTCGTATCCTACACACACACACACACACACACACACTAGGGACAGTTTACAATCCAATTAGCCTACAAAACCCGCACGTCTTTGGAGTGTGGGGGGAAACCGGAGCACCCAGAGAAAACCCGGGGAGAGCGTGCAAACTCCGTACCGACGGCACCCGTAGTCAGGATCGAACCCGGGTCTCTCCCCGTGCCCCATGATGTACACGTGCCTCCATCTTGGCTGGCATTGTAAGGGCAGCTCCACCCGCTGCTCCACCGTTGCCGCCCGCGCGCGGTTGCCCCCGGCGCCCCGCGTGCCTCGTTCCCGTCTCGCGATGGCTGACGGCGGCGCTGGGCCGTGTGTCCGCAGGGCGGCCGCAGGAGGTCGGGCACGAGGCGGAGCGCCGAGCTGGTGGTGGAGCTGCAGGAAGCACAGGCCGACCTCGACGTGGGGTTCCTGGACAGGGCCGACCTGCTGCTCCGGCTCTGGCTGTCGGGGGAGCGGGAATTCCAGTCGGAGCAGGGCAACCTGTCGGAGCCAACGTTGGTGAGTGGACTGTAGAGATACAGCGCGGAGACCGGCCCTTCGGCCCACTGAGCCCGTACCGAGAGAGGTAGAGGCCGAGGGAGACCGGGCACGACGGATGGAGAGAGAGAGGCTGAGGAAGACGGAGCGTGAAGGAGGGAGAGGGTCGAGGGATACTATGCTTGAGGGAGCAGTACCCGCCCGCTCTCACCCCCGGCCCACTGAAGTTCCAGATGTCTGGACTGTCAACTCTGCGGTCCGAGCCCTCACCCGCCACGGAGGGAGGGAGGGAGATCGGGTGTGAGGGAGGGAATGGGGTGCTGGGAGGGAGGGGGAAGTGGGCCTGAGGGTGTCAGGAAGAGAGGCAGAGGGAGGGAGGGAGAGGGGCTGAGTGGAACTGGGAGGCTGAGGAAGATTGGGTGTGAGGGAGAAGGGTGGAGGGAGATCAGGTGTGAGGGACGGAGGGAGGGCTGTTCCTGTGCAGGCCTACGATGGATATAAGAGAGAGATTGGGTGTGCGGGAGGGATGGAGGGAGAGAAGCGTGTGGGGGAGAGTTGAGGGAGGGAGGGAGGGAGGGGAGGGTGGGAGAGAAGCGTGTGGGAGAGGGAGAGGGAGGGAGGGAGGGAGAGGGGACTGCGGGACACTAGGCCTGAGGGAACGAGTGCCCTCTCTCACCCCCTGCCCCCTGTGTTACAGATGTCGGGCCTGTCGGGCCTGTCGGGCCTGCGGGGTGAGTCTGTGCCCGCCGCTGGGCATGTGACGGCGGTGCGAGTCACCGCACCCAGGGCCCAGCTGCGGCTGCAGTTCCCGGTGCCCGACCTGAGGCCCGAGGGCGAGCGCAGGCCCCGGGCCCACAAGGCCGTGCGCAGGGAGTGCCTGAGGCTGGAGTGCACGGACCTGGCCTTCCACACTGAGCTGGGGGCGGCCCTGCCCCGGACACAGCCCTGCACCTACCAGCTCAGCTTCAGCGACCTGCACGGTGAGTCACAGGCCCTTCAGCCCATCTCCTCCCTGCTAACCCTGTTACAGAACCGTAGCGCGTTGAACCAGGCCCTTCAGCCCATCTCTCCCTGCTAACCCAGTTACAGAGCCGTAGAGTGTTGAACCAGGCCCTTCAACCCATCTCCTCCCTGCTAACCCAGATATAAAGTTGAGGAATCATAGAGGTGGAAACTGCAAACTACACAGACTCACAGTTCGTAAGTGATAGGAGCATAACCCGCCATTCAATCATGGCTGATCTATGTCTCCCTCCTAACCCCATTCTCCTGCCTTCTCCCCATAACCCCTGACACCCGCACTAATCAAGAATCTATCTACCTCTCCCTTAAAAATATCCCCTGACTTGTGGCCTCCACAGCCTTTATTGGCAAAAATATTCCACAGATCCACCACCTTCTGACTGAAGAAATCCCTCCTAAAGGAATGTCCTTTAATTCTGAGGCTGTGCTCTCTGGCTCTAGACTCTCCCACTAGAGGAAACATCCTCTCCACTCCCACTCTATCCAGGCCTTCCATTATCCGGTGCGTTTTTATGAGGTCCCCCCCTCATCTCTTTAAACTCCAACCAGCATAGGCCGAGTTCCGTCAAACGGGCCCCAAAATGGTGGATCTTGCATCCAGACTCAGCGGGCTGTTCTGTGCACACGACACACACTGGGGCGACTGTCCTTAGGTACGGGGATGGTCTTGTGGATAGTCACGGTGAGATAAAGCGCGGAAACAGGCCGTTCAGCCCATCTTGCCCACACTGCCCAACGTGTCCCAGCTACACTAGTCCCACCTGTCTGCGCTTGGCCCATATCCCTCCAAACCCGTCCTATCCATGTACCTGTCCAACTGTTTCTTCAACGTTGGGATAGTCCCAGCCTCAACCACCTCCTCCGGCAGCTCGTTCCATACACCCACCGCCCTCTGTGTGAAAAAGTTACCCCTCAGATTCCTATTAAATCTTTCCCCCTTCACCTTGAACCTATGTCCTCTGGTCCTCGATTCCCCTACTCTGGGCAAGAGACTCGCCCGCTTTTTTTTTTTTTTACTTTAGTTTTTATTGCTTTTATGTATACACAAATAAAACACAAATATAACAACAAAACATACAACATTACAGTGAAACGTAGAACAGTGTAGCGGGGGTTCAGTTTACAATTAATGATGCAGTATACAGAACTATTTTCATATTAAAACATTTTCCAATAACTTACATTATTGTCTATAAAATTATATAGTGTTGATGTCTTTATTTCTATCCTTAATCCATTTTTTCCCATTTTCTTTTAAATTCGTCTTCTTTCACTCTTGGAGAATATGTCATTTTCTCCATGACAAATATTTCCTGTACTATGTCTAACCATTGTCTAAGTCTGGGTGTGTCCGCTGCGAGCCAGTTTCTTGTAATGGCCTTTCTGCCAGCAGTGAGTAGGATTTTAACCAAGTAATGGCCTTCCTTCAGCACCACTGGAGTTATATTACCCAGGTATAAAATGGAACACTGCTTGCAGACTATATATCCTAATACCTCCGTTAGTTCTGAATTCACTCTGTCCCAAAATGCTTCTATTTTTGGGCAACTCCAGAAGATATGTGCACGGTTTGCCTCTGTTTGGCCACATTGCCTCCAGCATGTTTGCTGCCTTAGAATTTGCTTGCTTTTTATGTTAAGTGTAATAATGAAACAAATCAAATTTTTCCGATTAAATTCTCTCCAATGTTGTGAATTGGTGGATGTCTGCAGTGTTACACACATATGATGCCATTCTTCTTCTGAGATCGTGATGTTCAATTCCTTTTCCCGCTTAAATTTTACATAAAATGTAGTTTTAGCTTGACATTCCATTAAACTATGATAAAGTTCAGGAATAACCCTTAATGTTTTTTGATGATACGCACTAACTATCAGTTCTATCACCGGATTCTTTTCTTCTAGTGCCTCCCTTTTGACCTTTTTATTGTAATAATCTCTCAGTTGGAGGTATCTAAACAAGATCTCACCCGATCTATCCGATCTATGCGTCTACCCGATATATTCACCTCAAGATTTTACAGGGCGGCAAGTTGGCGCAGAGGTGTAGTCGCTGCCGTACAGCGCTCGCAGCGCTGGAGACCCGGGTTCCATCCGGACCACGGGCGCTGTCTGTACGGAGTTTGCACGTTCTCCCCGTGACCCGCGTGGGTTTTCTCCGAGATCTTCGGTTTCCTTCCGCACTCCAAAGACGAGCAGGTTTGAAGGTGAATTGGCTCGGTGGAAGTGTAAACTGTGTAGGATAGTGTTAATGTGCTGGGATCGCTGGTCAGGGCGGACTTGCTGGGCCAAAGGTCCCAGCCTCAACTACCTCCTCCGGCAGCTCGTTCCGTACACCCACCACCCTCTGTGTGGAAACGCTACCCTTCAGATTCCTATTAATTCTTTTCCCCTTCACCTTAAACCTGTGTCCTCTGGTCCTCGATTCCCCTACTCTGGGCAAGAGACTCTGTGCGTCTACCTGATCTATTCCTCTCATGGTTTTGTACACCTCTATAAGATCTCCCCTCATCCTCCTGCGCTCCAAGGAATAGAGACCCAGCCTGCTCAACCTCTCCCTGTAGCTCACACCCTCGGGTCCTGGCAACGTCCTCGTAAAATCTGTATGCCAAAAAGGTATTTAGTTTCATTTAGTTTAGAGATACAGCGCGGAAACATAGAAAAAGAAACATAGAAACGTAGAAAATAGGTGCAGATTCGGCCCTCCGAGCCAGCACCGCCATTCATTGTGAAACAGGCCCTTCGGCCCACTGAGCCCGTGCCGACCAGCGATCCCCGCACACTAACACTACCCTACACACACGCTAGGGAAGATTTACACTTACACCGAGCCAATTAACCTACAAACCTGCACGACTTTGGAGTGTGGGAGGGAACCGAAGATCCCGGAGAAAACCCACGCGGTCACGGGGAGAGCGTGCAGACTCCGTACAGACAGCGCCCGTAGTCGGGATGGAAGCCGGGTCTCTGGCACCGTGAGGCAGCAACTCTACCGCTGCGCCTGGTACATGGTACACATGACAACAAAGAGGTCACGGAATGGCCCGGAAAGTTGTAAAACGGTGATCATCTCAAACTGTGTCCTGACAGGTATCTACGAAGACGGATCGAAACCCGGAATCTCCTGCATTCGAGTCAATAAAGCGTCCGATATATTTCCCGGGACAAAGTACACTGTTCCCAAGTAAGTCAGAATCATCTCGCAAAACCTGTCTGGCAAAATAATCTGTAAGAAGGAACTGCAGATGCCGGTTTAAACCGAAGGTAGACACAAAAAAACTGGAGTAACTCAGCGGGACGGGCAGCGTCTCTGGAGAGAAGGAACGGGTGACGTTTCGGGTCGAGGCCCTTCTTCAGACTGAGAGGCGGGCGAGTGGGATTAAATGTAGTCGGAGACAGTAAGACTGGTGGGAGAACTGGGAAGGGGAACGGGATGGAGGGAGAGGGAAAAGGGAAAGACTAAAGCAGGGGTAGGGAACCTTTTCATGTCGGAAGGCCGCATTAAGTTAAGGCCGCAATCAAGAAACTTCAATTAGATGTAGGATTATTTCTTTGAATCTTCTTTTACTCTTTGGTATTTTAAATGTTCATTTTAAGATTAAAATAAAAATAATAAAAGACGAACAATAACATATTAATAAAAATAAAAGGATTTGTTCTACAAAATTTGGATTCATTCAAAAGGCCACACTTAATGGCCTAGAAGGCCGCAGGTTCCCCATCCCTGGACTAAAGTAGCCCTTGCTTTCCCTCTCTCTCCATCCCCTCCCCCCTCCCAGTTCTCCCACCAGTCTTACTCAAAGATCCTATACCGGAGCAAGATAGACCGCTCCTTCTAAATGCAACGGGCTGACGTGCAGTACGCAACGGAGCGGTAAGCCCGTGGGCCTTTTTTTCATTTAATTTTCAGTATACTGGATCCGACCCGACTCGCAGTGTGATCAACGTTGCGGGGGAAACAGTTTGTGTTAAATAAATTATAAATCTGAAAATGAGGACGAAGATTTTTACCAAATAACTTTTATTTTTACGAGGATGTTTCCGTAACCGGCTTCCGTCTCCGCACTGGTATCCCGCGGGATCTTTGGTGCGGAGACGGAAGACGGCTATTACGGAAATGGGGCCGAAAATTACCCCATGAACCTGCCGGACAATGACCGTACTGAGTCTTTTGATGTCGAGTGGACTTCTTGCTCGCTGTAGGGTCTTTGGTCTTACTGTCTCCGACTACATTTAACCTCTGTACCGTCCACTCCCCTGACATCAGTCTGAAGAAGGGTCTCGACCTGAAACGTCGCCCATTCCTTCTGTCCAGAGATGCTGCCTGACCCGCTGAGTTGCTCCAGCCTTTTGTGTCCGTCTTTGGTGAAACAATCTGTTGCATTCCACGCCTAATGGAGTTGGGAGGGAAAGACTGGAGTGAGACGGGATCTTGACTAAACACTTAAGCTGAACTAACCGGGAGTTAAAGTATTGGACAGGCTAGATGCAGGAAAAATGTTCCCCGATGTTGGGGGAGTCCAGAACCAGGGGTCACACAGTTTAAGAATAAGGGGTCGGCCATTTAGGACTGAGATGAGGAAAAACATTTTCACCCGGAGAGTTGTGAATCTGTGGAATTCTCTGCCACAGAAGGCAGTGGAGGCCAATTCACTGGATGTTTTCAAGAGAGAGTTAGATTTAGCTCTTGGGGCTAACGGAATCAAGGGATATGGGGAGAAAGCAGGAACGGGGCACTGATTGTGGATGATCAGCCATGATCATACTGAATGGCGGCGCTGGCTTGAAGGGCCGAATGGCCTCCTCCTGCACCTATTGTCTATGTCTCACCCGTAGAAACCCCCCCCCATAAAAAAAAATAAACCGGGGATGGAACCCGACGCTGAGAGGCAGCAACTCTACCGCTGCGCCACCGTGCCGCCTGGGGCTTTATTAACCTAGCCACGCACAGCGCACACAGAACGTGGACGTTCGTGTGTGGGAAGGAACTGCAGATGCTTGTGTCTTTAGTGGTCGGCAACCTACGGCACACGAGGCTGAAACCGGCCCGTAACCCGAATTCATCCGGCCCGTAGGCATTTTGTTTTTTTCAATCCCTGCGAGTCCCGGGACTTTTTTAGAGGTCTGCAAAAGCCTTACCTGCAACTGCCAGTCCGCACGCTCTGCCAGCAGGGGGCACATCAGCAGGCGGGGGTACACGCAGGCGGACATAATCAAACATATGCAAAATGTATTCACTAATTAACAATATATTTGTATTATACTAATTCACAAAATGGTCATCAAATAAGTACCACCAATTGGAATATAGGTGTGCAGGAGTTGGGCCATTCGGCCTTTCGAGCCAGCACCGCCATTCAAATGTGATGATCTGCTGATCACTCCCACCCAATCAGTACCCGTTCCTGCCTTCTCCCCGTATCCCCTGACTCCGCTATCTTTAAGAGCCCTATCTAGCTCTCTCTTGAAAGCATCCAGAGAACCGGCCTCCACCGCCCTCTGAGGCAGAGAATTCCACAGACTCACAACTCTCTGTGAGAAAAAGTGTTTCCTCGTCTCCGTTCTAAATGGCTTTACCCCTTATTCTTAAACTATGTGTGGGGCCCCTGGTTCTGGACTCTCCCAAAGTCGGGAACATGTTTCCTGCCTCTAATGTGTTCAAGCCCGTAACAAATCTTATATGTTTCAATGAGATCCCCTCTCATCCTTCTAAACTCCAGAGTGTACAAGCCCAGCCGCTCCATTCTCTCAGCATATGACAGCCCCGCCATCATAGAAATGTAGAAACATAGAAAATAGGTGCAGGAGGAGGCCATTCGGCCCTTCGAGCCTGCACCGCCATTCAATATGATCATGGCTGATCATCCAACTCAGTATCCTGTACCTGCCTTCTCTCCATACCCCCTGTCCTTTTAATTCCCGTCCCGGCAATTAACCTTGTAATTTAGTTAGTGTGTATTATTATTACCTCCATTTATAAACTATGGCGATGAATGTGGCCTGCCATCCAGTCGCAGACATGGGTCCTGGCCCCTATGCAGGACAAGGTTGCCGACCCCCTACTTTACAGGGAAGACAGATTAGCCGCCGTGTGGGTCTTGGAGCGGGTGGCTGGGTGACGCGGCCTGTGTTTCTGTCTTTCTAACCGGGACTTGCCCGTGGCGCCGTCTTGAGCCTTGCCGCTGTGTTCTCTCCCGTCGGGGGGCAGGCTGGTCCTGACGGTGAACCCCGACTACACCGCAGCATCCCAGTGGGACCTGTTCATGGAGAAGGCCGAGACCCTGGACCTCTCGGCCGTCGAGAGCCCCTGCGAGCTGAAGCAGCCCGAGCCGTCTCCCTTCTCCTCCAAGCGAACCATGTACGAAACAGAGGAGGTGAGGACCGCTTGTCTCCCGCTCACCGCCCTCCCCCCACCGCCGAGCCGCTTGTGGTTCTGTATTTTGTCACGTATTTGGTCACCGAGGTTGTGTACTGCTGTGGGTAGACAGAAATGCTGGAGAAACTCAGCGGGTGAGGCAGGATCTATGGGGCGAAGGAATAGGCGACGTTTCGGGTCGAGACCCGCAGGGTCACGACCTGAAACGTCACCTATTCCTTCTTCTGAAGAAGGGTCTCATAGAAACATTGAAAATAGGTGTAGGAGGAGGCCATCCGGCCCTTCGAGCCAGCACCGCCATTCATTGTGATCATGGCACCTGATCGGCCCCTAATCAATTACCCTTCTCCCCATATCCTTGACTCCACTAGCCCCTAGAGCTCTTATCTAACTCTAACTCTATAAATCCATCCAAGTGACTTGCGCCTCCGCTGCCCTCTGTGGCAGGGAATTCATCAACTCACAACTCTCTGGGTGAAAAAGTTTTTCTCACCTCAGTCTTAAATGACATCCCTTTATTTCTAAGACTGTGGCCCTGGTTCTGGACTCGCCCAACATTGGTACATTTTTCTGCATCAACCATGTCCAGTCCTTTTATAATTTTATATGTTTCTATAAGATCCCCCCCCTCATCCTTCTAAACTCCAGTGAATACAAGCCTAGTCTTTTCAATCTTTCCTCATATGACAGTCCCGCCATCCCAGGGATCAATCTGGTGAACCTACGCTGCACTGCCTCAATCACAAGGATGTCCTTCCTCAAATTAGGAGACCAAAACTGTACGCAATACTCCAGATGTGGTCTCACCAGAGCCCGACACAACTGCAGAAGAACCCGACTTTGACATCTTGACCCGAAACGTCACCTTGTCCTTCTTCTGAAGACGGGTCCCGACCTGAAGCGTCACCTATCGCTCTGCTCCATAGATGCTGCCTCACCCGCTGAGTTTCTCCAGCATTTTTGTCTACCTTCGATTTTTCAGGCATCTGCAGTTCTTTCTTAAACAATGTTGTATATTGCGTAAGAAGGAACTGCAGATGCTGGTTTTACACCGAAGATAAACACAAACTGCCGGAGTAATAGCTGTTAAGGAACAGGTACATGGGTAGGACAGGTTTGGAGGGATGTGCTCCATACACAGGCAGGTGGGACTAGTGTAGCTGGGACGTGTTGGCCGGTGTGAGCAAGTTGGGCCGAAGGGCCTGTTTCCACACTGTATCACTCTACGACTCTATAACTTTGCCAGGACTAGAGGGTGTGAGCCACAGGGAGAGGTTGATCAGGCTGGGTCTCTATTCCTTGGAGCGCAGGAGGATGAGGGGTGATCTTATAGAGGTGTACAAAACCATGAGAGGAATAGAGATCGGGTAGACGCACAGAGTCTCTTGCCCAGAGTAGGGGAATCGAGGACCAGAGGACACAGGTTCAAGGTGAAGGGGAAAAGATTTAATAGGAATCTGAGGGGTCACTTTTTCACACAGAAGGGCGGTGGGTGTACGGAACGAGCTGCCGGAGGAGGCAGTTGAGGCTGGGACTATCCCAACGTTTAAGAAACAGTTGGACAGGTACATGGATAGATAGACAGGTTTGGAGGGATATGGGCCAAGCGCGGGCAGGTGGGACTAGTGTAGCTGGGACATGTTGGGCAGTGTGGGCAAGATGGGCCGAAGGGCCTGTTTCCACACTGTATCACTCTGTGGGACAGGCAGCGTCTCTGGAGAGAAGGAATGGGTGACGTTTCGGGTCGAGACCCAGTCTTCACACTGATTCTGGGTATGTGGCGGGAACAGAGATTATGTAGCCGGAGGACAGCATAGCCCCTGTCCACCGTCGAGTTCATTCCTGGAGCTCTCCCGAGTTTGCCCTGTATAATGAACTCGGAGATATTTACGGTAACGGCCGCTCGTCGGGACTCGGGGCTCTCGTGGACATTTCTCAACATGTTGAAAAATCTTCACCAGTCGTCACGAGCTTACCGCCTTTCCCGAGTACCTGCCGTTAGCGTTACGAGCGGCTAAGAGACGTCCCCGAGCTCCGACGTACCCGCTACGTTCATTCTCCGTGCTCACCACGAGTTGGTCCAGCATTTTTTTTGTAAACTCGGGAGAGCTCTTGAATGAACTCGTACCGTGGGACAGGGCTTTAAGACTGGTGGGAGAACTGGGAAGGGGGAGGGGATGGAGAGAGAGGGAAAGCAAGGGCTACTTGAAGTATATTGTCATATTGTATTATTGTATATTATTGGACATTCATGTTTTGGATAAGGGGGATTGAAGGCGTTGTGGCCAGGTTTGCAGCTGGTACTGACACAGGTGGCAGGGCAGGCAGGGTAGAGGAAGCAAGAACTCTGCAGAAGGACCTGGACAGGTGAGGAGAATGGGCGGAAAAGTGGCAGATGGAACACAGTGTATTCTTCAGTGTTAAGGGCCTGTCCCACTTGGCGAGGTTGTGTACTGCTGTGGGTAGACCAAAATGCTGGAGAAACTCAGCGGGCGAGGCAGCATCTATGGGGCGAAGGAGTAGGTGACGATTCGGATCGACCTGAAACGTCACCTATTCCTTCTTCTGATTAAGGGAGAAGTTATTTTGAGGGGGGGGGGATGAGGGGGGGAGGGGGGGATGAGGAAAGGGGGGGGGGGGATGAGGAAGGGGGGGGGGGGATGAGGGAGGGGGGGGATGAGGGAGGGGGGGGGTTGAGGCTGTCTCCTGTCCGCCGAGCTCTGACGCCCACTGCCTTGGGTTTGCAGATGGTCATCCCGGGAGACCCCGAGGAGATGGCGGAGTTCCAGTCTCGGACCCTGGCCTCATCCCAGTACGTCCTGGAGCTGATCCTGCCCACCCTGCACCTCCTGCTGCCCAGCAAGGAGTTCTACGAGCGCATCTACAACAGGTGGGAGTTGGGGCCTGCGTACGGAGCCTCACCGTGTCCCAATATGTGGCGGATCAACCCCCGCCCCCCCCCCCACATGGAGCTGCATCTCGAAGGGCCTGCCCCCACCTCCGCGACTGTTTCGCCGGCTGCCGGCACCGTCATAGTTCGTTACAGCTCGCCGGAAATGGTCAACGTGTCGAAAATCCGACGGCAACCAGAAAGAAGCTACGACTCTGGGCGGCTGCTCACGACCATGCAGGCTTCACCCCGTGACATATCGCCTGCACGGTCGTGAGCCATCTCCTCACTCGCCCAGGGTCGTAGCGTCTTTCTGGTCGCCGCTCGATTTTCAACGTGTTGAAAAATATTTTAGCCAGGTTTATGATGTGTGTGTACGTAGACTTCATGTGTGAGAGTGTGTGTGTGTATATAGGGTTTGTGAGCGTGAGTGTGTGTGTGTGTGTATAGGGTTCCTGTTGATGTGATGTGTGTGTGTGATATATAAGGTTCATGTGTTGTGTGTGTGTTAGGGGTTACTGTTGTGTGATGTGTGTGTGTGTATAGGGTTCATGTATCGAGAGAGTGTGTGTAGGGTTCATGTGTGTGTGTGTAAGGGTTCATGTTATAGGGTTCAATGTGTGTGAGTGTGTGTGTGTGTGTGTGTAGGGTCCATGTGTGAGTGTGTGTTGTGTGTGTATAGGGTTCTTGTGTGAGTATGCTGGTGTGTGTGTGTGTTGTGTGGGATTGGGTTCATTGTGTGTGTGTGTGTAGGGTTCATGTGTGAGTGTGTGTGTGTGTAGGTTCATGTGGTGAGTGTGTGTGTAGGCTTCATGTGTGGAGTGTGTGTGTGTATAGGGTTGCATGTGGTGAGTGTGTGTGTGTATAGGGTTCATGTGTGTGTGTGTGTGTGTGTAGGCTTTGTGTGTGTGTGTAGGGTTCATGTGTGTGTGTTGTTAGGGTTCATGTGTGAGTGAGTGTGTTTGTGTGTATATAGGGTTCATGTGGGTGTGTGTGTGTGTGTTTTGGGGGGGGTTTCATGTGTGTGTGTGTATATAGGGTTCATTTGTAGTGTTAATGTGTGTGTGTGTATAGGGTTCATGTGTGAGTGTGTGTGTGTGTGTATAGGGTTCATGTGTGAGCGTGTGTGTGTGTATATAGGGTGTGTGTGGCGTCTTGTGTGAGTGTCGTGTGTGTGTTGATAGGGATCGTCTTGTGAAGTGTGTGTGTGTGTGTCTAGGTTCATGGGTAGGTGTTGTGAGCAGGTGAATCATTAGGAGTGGGGTGGGGGTGAAGCAGGGTCAGGGTGGAGCGGGGTCAAGATGGCGGAGGGCGCTGGGACGTGATGCGCTGCCGTTTTGCTTCCGCCGCCAGGTTCAACAACGACCTGCTGATGTTGTGGTCGCCGGCCGCGGGCGGCTCAGCGAAAAAGAGTGGGGACGGCGCAGACTTCGACCCCTTCGCCACCGACTACCTGCCCGGCCCGCCCTACGTCCAGGACAACTTCCGCCTCTGCAAGTCAGCCTTCAGACTGGGTGAGGAGCTGACGGTGGCACGGCGCGGCGGGTAGAGCTGCTGCCTCACAGCGCCAGGGACCCACGTCCATCCTGACCTCGGCCGCTGTCTGTACGGAGTTTGTGCTTTCCCCCTGTGACCTCGTGGGTTTCCTCTGGGTGCTCCGGTTTCCTCCCACACTCCAAAGACGTGCGGGTTTGTAGGTTTTAATTGGCTTCGGTAAACTGTCCCCAGTGTGTGTGGGATAGAACTGGCGTACGGAGTGATCGCTGGTCAGTGTGCTGTCTGGGTGGGCTGAAGGGCCTGTTTACATTCTGTATCTCCTAAACTAAACTAACCCTGCTTTAATACTCCATCCATTGTAAACCCACATTCTTCATCTCCAAAGTCTTAACGCCACTGGTTGGTCAGTGTGGGACCCGTGGTTGGGGCGAGGGCCCTGCTTCCATTGCAGAACTCTAAAAACTACATACTGTGGCACGTAGTGCTGCTGCCTCAGAGGACCCGGGGTTCGAGCCCGGCCAACGGTTTGCTGTGCTGTCTGTACGGAGTTTGCACGTTTTCTTCCCCGTGGCCTGCGTGGGGTTTACTCCGGGTCTCCGGTTTCCATCCACCCTCTCCAAAGACGTTGCGGTGTTTGAAGATTAATTGGAGAATCGAGGGCGCTGCCACTCAGTCAACTGAGAGTTTAGTTTCGAGTTAACAGCTTGGAAAAACAAAAACCTCCGGCACCCACCGAAGTCAATAGACAATAGGGCTGGAGGAGGACATTCGGCCTTCGAAGCCTGAGCACGCCATTCATGGCCAAATCAGTACCCGTTCCTGCCTTCTCCCCGTATCCCCTGACTCCACTTTCTTTAAGGGGGTGGGAGGTGGGGGTGGGGGGTGGGTGGGTGCCCCTTAATCTAACTCTCTCTTGAAAGCATCCAGAGAACCGGCCTCCACGCCCTTGAGGCAGAGAATTCCACATGCTCACACTCTCTGTGAGATAAGTGTTTCCTCGTCTCAGTTCTAAATGCTTACTCCGTATTCTCAAAAAATGTGCCCTCACGCCGAACCAGCGATCCCACACATTAACAGCTTTCCTACCACAAGGAGAAGAATTTTCAATAATTTTTATACCGAAGGCAAGTAGTCTACAAACCTGCATGTCTTTGCAGTGCGGAGAGGAATCCGGATCCCCCGGATGGAAAACCACAATCGGGTCCCCCCCCCCCACGGGGGAGAGAAGTATGAATGCAGCTGTAGGGGCATCGCTGTGTGGGCTGGTCTCGGTGGGCCGAAGGGCCTATTTCCCGCTGGTATCTCATAAATCTAACACTAAACTACACTAAAACGAGGAATTGGAGGAAGGATGCGCCGGCTCTGGGGAGGGTTCCAGAGGAGGTTTACAGACGATCCCAGGAATGAGTGGTTCAACGTACGATGAGTGCGATTGTCGGCGTGGGCCTCCTGTACCGCTGGAATTTAGAAGAAAAGAATGAGGGGGGGACTCTCATTGAAACGCACAGAATAGTGAAAGGCTGGATAGTAGTGATGTGGAGAGGAGGTTTCACCACTGATGGGAGAGTCCAGGACCAAGAGGGCACGGCCTCAGGTGGTGAATTGTGGAAATTCTTAGCCACAGAGGGCTGTGGAGGCCAAGTCAGTGGATAGTTTTAAGACGGAGTTAGTAGATTCTTGATTAGTGCGGGTGGTCAAGAGGTTCAGGGGAGAAGGCAGGAGAATGGGGGAAAAGACCCAGGGGTCACAGCATCAGGAATTAATAAACAATAGATTAATAGGTGCAGGAGGAGGCCCTTCGCCCTTTCAAGCCAGCACCCCATTCAATGTGAATCCCGGCTGATCATCCAAATCAGTACCGTTCCTGCCTTCATCCCCATATCCTCTGACACGCTATCTTTTTAAGAGCCCTTATCTAGCTCTTCTCTTGAAAGTATCCAGAGAAACCGGCCTCAACCGCCTCTGAGGCAGTGGAGAAACTAAAGGGAGCTCTTTTAGCAAAGGAGATGAGGAGGAATTTTCTTTCGCCAGATTGGTGGTGGAATCTGTGGAATTCTTGCCACAGACGGCTGTGGAGGCCCAAGTCAGTGGTTATTTGTAAGGCAGAGATAGATAGATTGTTGATAAAGTGCGGGTGTCATGGGTTATGGGGAGAAGGCAGGAGAAAGAGAAAGAAATGAGGTGAAGAAGAGTAAAGAAGATTGGGGTTTGGAGGGGAGAGATAAGATCATGCCCATGCTGAATGGGGGAATACTACGTTGGGCCGATTGGCTAAATTCTGCTCCTATAACGTGAACTTAGTACCAATGGAGAAGCTATCTGTGGACGATGGTTTAAACGGAGAGAAAGTAATGTGCAGGAGATGAATGCAGATGCTGGTTTAATCAGAAGATTGACACAAAAAACTGGAGTAACTCAGCGGGATGGCGCATTCTGGAAGAGAGGAATGGTGACGTTTCGGGTCGAGGACCCTTGATGGGTCACCCTCCTTCCCTCCAGAGATTGCTGGCCTGTCCTGCAGAGTTTCCAGTTTTGTGTCCATCAGAGAGGCCTTTCTGCAGGCTTCTCGCAACTCACAAGCTCCTCCTCTGCCCCCACCCACCGCAGACTCTGAACTCGGACGGACGAGGACCCCCCACTTCTACTCTACGGATGGTCGGGAGGAAGAGGAGGCAGGAGGGGCGGGGAGGACAGGAAGCAGAGCTGACTGTCGGCCGTAGTGAGCGTTGGGGAAGAGGGGGGGTGACCGCACGGACCGACTCACAAGGTTTTAGCAGGGGCCGCTCTGGGGGGTGGGGAGGAAAGGGGGCGTGAGTAGGTGGTGAGAGAAAGGGGAGGTTGTGGGTGGGGGGGAGGACGTGGGGGGAGGGGGGGGATAGGGGGGGGTTGATGAAGGGGGGGGGTGAGGAAGAGGGGGGCGTAGAGGGGGGGGGAAAGAGGGGGGAATGTTTACTGCAGCCCAACTGCCCTCACTGGACCAACATGTCCTCTACATAGTCCCGCCCTTTGCTCTGCGTTTGGCCATGATCCCTCTGTGCTGTATTCCATGTACCTGTCCTAAATGCTTTATCAAACGTTGGGATTTGCCCCTGTCCCACTTGGGGAACCTGAACGGAATCCTTGGAGACTGTGCGAACCAATCAGGTTTCAGTGCGGTTCCCGGAGGTTCATGTCCTCCGGCAACCACCTTAATACTAGCATCGCAACAGGCTTTGTCTAAAAAAGTTACCGATTTTTATAACGGGAACAATTTCTTTCGGCGCCAAGGGGACTGAAACAAAAAAAACCTTCGGGAAACCGCTCGGGAAACTTGGGTGGGGCGCTAAGTTCAGAGGTGGTTCAGGTTCAGGTGTTCTTAAGTGGGACAGGGGCAATAGTATAATTCCCGGTCAGTTGTGAAAAGGACATCTTAGAAGATGCTCTGGGACGGCATCCTCCGTGATTGTGACCTGGCTATCGGGTGTTTGGGTCTAACATCAGCAGGCTCCCTCGCCAGGCGACCAGCGGGGTTGATCAGGCCACGACTTGTGTCCCAGCAGCAACCCCGCCCACGGATCAGCATCTTAGTAACACTCTGCATGGGTTTGTAGCTCCAGTGCGTTGAAGGGACAGTGTCTTGTTGGGTGAGTCATGCGTGCTCTCTGACATTCTCGCCAGTTTTCAAGTCGTGTGTTGCGCAGCGCGCGCTCTGCACCTCTTTTTTCCTTCCGAATATTTCATTTTACTCATCATCATGATTTTTTTTTTTTTAGTTTAGTTTAGAGGAGAAGAAACAAGGCCCTTCATCGGCCCCGCCGTGGTCCGTGCCGGCCAGCGATCCCCGCACACTAACACTATCCTACAACGCCCTAGGACAATGTACACACACATCCACCGAGCCCCATTAACCTAACATACCGCACGTCTTTGGAGTGTGGGGAGGAAAACCGAAGATCTCGGAGAAAACCCACGCGTCACGGGGAAGAACGTGCAAACTCCGTACCGACAGCGCCCGCAGTCGGTTTGGAACCCGGGTCCTCCGGCGCTAGAAGGGTGCCATAATGGCCCGGCCCAAAAAAAAACTCTACCGCTGCGCCACCGGGCTGACATTAAAAAAAAAATCTTAAATGAATCTCAGATAACATAAGCAGTTTCAAACTGGACTCAACAGAAAAGCACATGTGCAGGAGAAACTCAGGCGGGTGGATGCAGCATCTATGGAGCGAAGGGAGGGTGACGTGTCGGACGAGACCCTAAGGTGGGGAGTGTCCTACAGCACGACGATGAATCCTGCTCACGTTCATCTGTTCTCCTGGCTCGGTTGCTGTCTGGGTAGGAGGCAGATCAGTAGGCGCGGCAGCTGGGCAGCGGGTAGTGTTTGCTGCCTCACAGCGACAGAGACCCCGCATTCCATCCTGATCCGGAGCGTCTCTTGTGCCACCTGTTGTGGTGTGTATCTGCGTGTGGTGTGTATCTGGTGTTTGTGTATCTGTGTGAGGTGGTATCGTATCTGTGTGTGTGTGTATCTGCGTGTGTGTGTCTAGTATCTGTGTGTGTGTGTCCAGTATCTGGTGTGTGTGTGTGTGTGTGTGTGTGTGTCTGTATCTGCGTGTGTGTGACTGTAATCGCCGTGTGTGTGTGTGTGTGTGTGTGTGTGTGTTGTGTGTATTTTTGTGTGGTGTGTGTGTCTGTAATCAGCGTGGTGTGTCTGTATCTGCGTGTGTGGTGTGTGTGTGTGTGTGTGTGTGTGTGTGTGTGTGTCTGTATCTGCTTGTGTGTGTGTGTGGTATGTGTGTTGTGTGTGTGTGTGTGTGTCTGTATCTGCGTGTGGTGTGTGAGTGTGAGTGTGTGTGTGTGTGTGAGTGTGTCTGTATCTGCGTGTGTGTGGTGTGTGTGGTCTGTATCTGCGTGTGTGTGTGGGGTGTGTGTGTGTGTGCTGTTGTGTGTCTGGTAACTCTGCGTGTGTGTGTGTGTGTGTGTGTGAGGTGTCTGTTACTGCGTGGTGTGTGTGTTTGTGTGTCTGTATCTGCGTGTGTGTGTGTGTGTGTGTGTGGTGTCTTATCTGCGTGTTGTGTTTGTGTGTCTTGTAGCTTCTTCGTGTGTGTGTGTGTGTGTGTGGTACTGTATCTAGAACGTGTGTGTGTGGGTGTGTGTGTCTGTATCCTAGCTGGTGGTGTGTGTGTGTGTGTCTGTAATCTGCGTGTGTGTGTGTGTCCTGTATCTGCTTTGTGTGTGTGTGTGTGTGTGTGTGTGTGTGGTGTCTGATATCTGCGTTTGCGTGTGTGTGTGTGTGTGTGTCTGTATCTGCGTGTGGTGTGGTGTGTGTCTGTATCCCTGGCGTGTGTTGTGTGTTGTGTGTGTGTGTGGTGTGTGTGTGTGTCTGGTATCTGTGTGTGTGTGTGAGTGTGTGTGTTTGTGTGTGTGTGTCTGTATCTTCTTCTGCTGTGTGTGTGGTGTTGTGTGGGGTGTCTGTCTGTATCTGGCCGTTGTGTGTGTGTGTGTGTGTCTGTATCTGTGTGTGTGGTTGTGTCTGTGTGTTGTGTGTGCTCTGTATCTGCGTGTGCGTGTGTGTGTGTCTGTTGTGCGTGTGTTGTGTGTGTCTGTAATCTGCGTGTTGTGTCTCTCTGCTTGTGTGTGCGCACATGTGTTGTCTGTGTGTGTGTAAGTGGTGTGTGTTCTGTGTGTGTGTGTGTTTGTGTGTGTGTGCCGCACATGTGTGTGTCTGTGGTGTGAGCGAAGTGGTGAGCGTGTAGTGTGTGTGTGTGGTTCGCACCCGTGACCCTGGTGGGTTTTCCTCACCGCATCCCAAAAGGCGTGCGGGATTGTAGGTCGATCGTCTCTCCTGTAAGTGGGATTCTCTGCCTCAGAGGGCGGGTGGAAGGCCGGTATTCTTTTCTCTGTATACTTCAAGAGAGAGCTTGATAAATAGGGCTCTTAAAGATAGCGAGTCAGGGGATAGGGAGAAGGCAGGAACGGGTACTGATTGGGGAAGATCAAGCCATGGTCTCTAGTGATGGTGGTGCTGGCTCGAAGGGCCGAATGGCCTCCTCCTGCACAGGCTAGTATAGATGGGGCATCTCGGTCAGTTGTGGGCAAGTTGTGGTTGAAGGGTAACCACAAAGGCTGGAGGAAACTCAGCGGTGCAGCAGCCATCTAAGGACGCGAAGGATATAGGCGACTTTTTCGGTTCGTGTCGAGACCCTTCTTCTGACCCCTGTTCCAAACTGTATCAACTCTAGACTACACCGGGCAAGGGGGCAGTATAGATGGGGCAATCTTGGTTAGGCATATGTGGGTAAGCCGGGCTGAAGGGCCTGTTTCCGCGTTGTGTGACTGAGAAACACTAAAGGCTGGAGGAACTCGAAGCCAAGACTTGGTGACTGGGTGAGTGTGTGTGGGTTAATGACGCTGCCTGACCCAGCGAGCGGCCGGGGTGAGACTTGGTCCATGTGGCCATTGACCCCGCCGGGCCGTGGGAGCGTGAAAGAACTGCGTGCAAGGGCTGCGGGTGAGCGACGCGTGTGCGACCGGTGTGTGATGCGTGTGTGTGCGCCGCTCGGCAGGGAGAAGCGGGCAAGGCGACCGGCGGCTCGCACGGGGAGCTGGTGCTGGACATGGAGGATGGGACCATCTTCAGCGTCTCACAGTACGGGGGCCAAGCCGACCTGGGCTACCTCTGCATCGAGGCCAGCAAGGCCACACTCTACCACAAAAGGGGGCCGGGGGGGGAGAAGGTGGGAAGCGAGGGAGGGGGGGGGGGGGGAGGGAGGGGGTGGAGGGGGGAGAGTGGAGAGGGGGTGAGAGGGAGGAGGGGTGAGGGGGGAGAGTGAAGAGGGGGGGAGAGGGGAGGGTCGGGGGACAGGGAGCGGAGGGAGGGGGGAAGGGAGAGCGCGAGGTCCAGACACACGCAGAATGGGCAAAGGGTGAGGGGGTGTTCAGCAAGGATTGAAATACCAATATTCTATCCTTAAGTGTTGGAGCTCATAACAGTCTAGTGGAACACACATTCATGGAGTCACACAGCACAGAAACATTGCCCAGCATCGGCTGTTCTGCCCCCAACCGCCAACATGGCCCATCTAAACTCTAGTCCCAAACCTGCTGCGTTTTTGGCCCATATCCCTTAAACCTGTCCTATCCCCATGTATCTCCCCTCCCCGCCCCCCCCCCCCAACACCTTAAACCTAATGTTTGTCCGATTTCTCCGACTGGTAAAAGAAAACCGCGTCCATCAGTGTCTGACTGAATTTCTTTCTTCCATGATTGGGAACAGCTCCCATCCATCACAACAACCCGGGATTTTTGTGGACAGTCCGCATGGCCCGACCGTCACAAAACCAACCTCCCTTCCCATCGCCTCCCATCTACACCTCACGCTGCGCCCTCGGCAAGGCCGGCAGCATCATCTAAGGACCCAGTCTCACACCCCGGTCCTCCTCCCCCCAACCTCACCTCCACCTCCACTCACCTCCCCCACCCCTCCCCACCCCCTCCTCCCCTCTCCTCCCCCCCTCCCCTCCCCTCTCCTCCCCTTCCCCTCCCTCCCCCTACTCTCACCTCCCCCCCCCTCCTCACCTCCCCCCCCTCCCTCACCCCTCCCCCCCCCCCCCTCCCTCCCCCCCTCCCCTCCATCCCACCTCCCCCCTCCCCCCCCTCCTCTCGCTACGCCCCCTCCCCCTCC
>CM069173.1:5506272-5516272 GCA_035221665.1 Okamejei kenojei
GCGTACCATACGTAGTTTAACGAGATTTCGTGGTGGGTTTCTTTCACGAGTGCTCCGGTTTCCTCCAAACAGAAAATCAGCGCGACTCTGAAGTGAGGCACGGCGGCCAGAAGGGACGCGGGCGAGCGGCACGGAAGATCTGGGAGGAGGAAGACCCCACGGCACTCACGGGGAGAGAGCGTAACAAACTCTGTACATACAAGCGCCGCCGCACTAGGCCCAATCCTCCCTCCGTAAAACCTCCGCAGTTCGGCTCTGCGGTTTGCTACTGATACAAACACGGCATCACAACCAAACCCGAACAACAGAATACCCGGGTGAAAATTCCCCTCTGGCTGGTCTTGTCGCCAAGTGGAAGCTTGCCAGGACTGAAGGGTAGTTTTCACACCTGCGTTGCCCAATCGTTTCTTTCATACACATTAAAAAACATATCACGCCCTTTCGGGGCATAGCAGGTCCCCGCACACTAAAACACGCTGTCCCCCACACAGATTAGGGACAATGTGCAAATAAGCTACAAACCCGCACTCCTTTGGAGTTTGGGAGTAAACCCACCAGTCACGAGAAACGTGCAAACATGGAGTTAAGAAGGATTTAGGGGGTCCTCATTTAAACTTACCAAATCATTTTTTATAGACACAAAAAGCTGAGGTAACTCGAGCGGGGACGGGCAGCATCTTCGGGGGAGATGTAAATGTGCGACGATTCAGGTCGAACCCTGCATTCGACTCAGTTGACTCAACCGAACGTCACCCATCATCCCTTCTCTCCAGTTGACGCTGCTGTCCCTCGAGTTTACACCAGCATTTTGTGTTTCTCTATATTCCTGTAAATCAGCGCCTGCAGTTCTTCCTGCACAATACGATGTTTAGTTTTAGTTCATGAGATACGAGCGCGGAAACAGGACCTACGCCCCACCGGTCCGCACCGCTCGCTGATCTCCCCGCACGTTAACACTAACCTACATACGCGACAACAAGCCGTCACGCTGGAGAATATTATCGGTGACTCCGATACTTCAGTCAATGAAGCCGGCAGTCGCAGTAAAAATCCGCCGGTTGGGACAGACCTTAAAAGCCTTTTAGAAAGACGAGTGGATATGATGCAGGGCATGGAGGGATATGGTCACCGTGCAGCTGAGGAGATCGATTACCCTGGAGTCGTGTTTGGTCACGGACAATGTGGGCCTAGTTGGACATTGTGGGCCGAAGGGCCTGTCCTGTCCATACTGTTCCTGGCTGTCTCGTAAGTATCTGACTTGTCTCCCTCTCTCTTTTTGCCTTTTCCAGAGAAAAAACTGGAACGGCTCAAGCAATCGAAGAGCGTTTGCTAAGCCTCCAAGATCTTCCGTACTCACGGTATGATGGCTTGATCCTCCTTGTCTCTCTGTAACAGGGCGACTCGAATCCCCCCCCCCCCCCCCGGCCATTCCACCCCCCCCCCCCCCCCTGCCCAGCTCCCATCCGGCAGAAAGTACAGAAGCTGAAAGACTCAGGAAACACTTCTTCCCCCCTCTGTCAACTGAACGGTCCCTTGCATAAACCAGGTACTTGCCCGATTCCCCTCTTTACCCCATTGCGGACACTGTCTAGCATGGTCAGTTGTGGGCCGAAGGACCGGTGATCCATGTTCTACATCAGGCACTAAGGATGTGGAACTCATAGGTCAGTCCCCTGGTCAATGTCGCAGCAAGGAACATTGTGGCTGTAAGGCCCTGATGGTTCTATGATCTGGCCTAGCTATCGAGATTGTGGGCCGAAGGGCCTGTAGTCAATAGTTCTGTGCTTAAGGCAACAGAGATTGTGGGCCCGAAGGGCCTGTATCCCTAAGTAAAGGCCTAGCACCGACATGGTGGCTGAAGGGCCTGTATTTCAATGCCCTGTGCCTAGCAACCGACATGGTGGACCACAAGGCCTGTTTTCTATGTACAGCCTAGCCACAGACATGGTGGCCGACAGGCCTGTAGTTCAACTTCTTTACTGTGCCTAGTACAATATTGTGGCTGATGGGCCTTAGTTCAACGTTCTTGGCCTAGTACAGACAATGTGGGCTGTAGTTCAACGCTCCTGTGCCTAGTTCAGACATTGTGGGCCGAAGGGCCACCCGCTGCTGCCCAGCCCATCTCTGCACCGGTTGCCTCGTGGTGTCCTGACCCTGTGCCCGTTGCCGCCCGCAGGTCATCGGCAGCTCGCTGCTCTTCATCCACGAGCGGAGCGGCGGCGCCAACGTGTGGATGATCGACTTTGGCAAGACGCAGGCCCTGCCCGCCGGGCAGACGCTGGCCCACGACCGGCCCTGGGTGGAGGGCAACCGTGAGGACGGGTACCTGCTGGGCCTCGCCAACCTGCGCCAGATCCTGGCCGACACGCTGGACCAGCAGAGCCGCCCGCAGGCAGCGGCGGCAACGGCAACGGCGGCGGCGACTAGGCCCGGGCAACCGCAGACCAGGCCCGGTGTTGCCCCGGCAACCGCCAACCAGGCCTCTCATTGCCCCCAGCAGCCGGTGTCTAGGCCTCTCGTCGCCCCGGCAACTGATGACTAGGCCCAATTCCGCCCTGCCGACCCCACGGTGGATGAACTCCAACCTGTGAACCCAAGGGAGCCTATGTGGGTGACCTCTGAACCCCAGAAGGGAGGGGGGGAGAGACGGACCCACGGTTGGTGAACTCTGACCTCCGACCTGTGAACTCTTCAGGGGAGGGGAGAGACGGACGTGGTGGGGGGGCATTGACCTCTGAACTCGAGGTGGGGTGGAGGGACTCTGACCTCCGACCTGAGGGTGCCTGGACATGGCTGCACTACCACCCACCTCAAGACATCCCATCAGCTTCATAAAGAAGGATCCGGCTCCATTGCGCTTTGTGTCTGACCCCCACCGCGTGTTTGTGTGTGTGTGTGTGGGGTGGTGTTGTTGGTGTGTGGTCTGAGTGTTGTGTTGGTGTGTGTCCTGTGTGTGTGTGTGTGTGTGGTGGGGTGTGTCTGTGTGGGGGTGTGTGTGTGTGTGTGTGTGTGTGTGTGTGTGTGTGTGTGTGTGTGTGAGTGTGTCTGTGTGTCTGTGTGTGTGTGTGTGTGTGTGTGTGTGTGTGTGTGTGTGTGTGAGTGTGTGGGTGTCTATGTCTGTCTGCCTGTGTGTGTATGTGGTAATGTGTAATGTGTGTATCTATGCTGTGTCCCACTATGGCGTCTGTGTGTCCTGTCTGCCTGACTGTGTCTGATCTCTGCGTGTGTTGAGGAGGGCTTCAACACTCTGTGATGCCACAAGTCGAGTGGATATTGTAAGAGGCAGAGATAGATCGATTCTTGATTAGTGCGGGTGTCAGGGTTATGGGGAGAAGGCAGGAAATGGGTGAGCGAGGGAGAGACAGATCAGCCATGTTTGAAACGGCGGAAATGTAGCCCGATGGGCTGAATGGGCCTGATTCTGGCACCAGATATCTTCTGAAAGCCGCGCCCCCCGTGGTGCAGACAGCGGTAGGCTGCCAGCCCGCAGCGCCGGAGACCCAGGCCCCGATCCCGACTACGGATCTCTGCTATCCTGTGCGGAGATTGCAGGTTCTCCCGTGACTTTGCGTAGGGGTTTTCTCATTCTCAGAGACCTTCGGTTCCTCCCACAGCCCAAAGGACAAATTGGCTCGGTGCGAATGTAAACGTTGTACCCCAGTGCGCGCATGACATGGTTTAGTGCGCGGAGGATCGCTGGGTCGGGCACAGGAATACTAAAAAAATTAAAAACATACCCCAAGTAGTCAGACACACTGAGGCTCCCACTGGCACTGTCCCCCTCACACAGGTACACCATGGTGATGGGTCGCCCACACACACGCACACACACACGCACACACACCCGCACACACACACGCACACACAACACGCATACACAACACGATGTACACACATACACGACACAGATATACACATAACACACAACACCACACATATACACACACTCACACATATACACACACACACACATATACACACATACACACACAGATATATACACATATACACACATACACACACAGATATTCACAAACACATACACACACACAACACATATACGCACACACTCACATATAAAACACACACACAATAACACAACACACACAGTACACATATTACACACATACACACACACGCACCATACACACACACGCAAATACACACACACAAACACCACACATACCATATATACACACACACACAAAATATACAACCACACATACACACACATACACAAACACACACACAAACACACACACATATATACACACACACACACACATATATACACACACACACATATATACACACACACACACACACAATATATACACACACACACACTCACACACACACATATACACACACACACACACATTTATTTAGGAGGGTACGTACACAGATTTTGAGTATCGGTGGCTATATATGGACTTCAATGACTGAGGAAGCGCTGGGTGACATTACAGAGCAATATTTTGTGTGTGCGTCATGTTATCTGTGTTTGCTGATTCTCACACGACACTACAGATCTAATCTGGAACACTACTAGTGGAGCATTGATGTAGCGCCCTGGCTGTTAGAGAAGGGGGGTCAGCATCTCAGTTTAGGATCCCCCCCCCTACTCTCTTCGAGTAACCACTGCACTCTGCAAAACTATTCCCCCTAATATTACATGCAGGAAGGAACTGCAGATGTTGGTTTCAATCGAAGATAGACACAAAATGCTGGAGTAACTCAGCGGGACAGGCAGCGTCTCTGGAGAGAAGGAATGTGCGACGTTTCGGGTCGAGACCTGATGTCGGGAGGGGGTAGAGCTGCTGCCTCACGGCGCCGGAGACCCGGGTTGGAACCCGAGCGCGGGCGCTGTCCGTACGGAGTTTGCACGTTCTCCCTGTGACCTGCGTGGGTTTTCTCCGGGCGCTCCGGTTTCCTCCCGCGCTCCAAAGACGAGCGGGTTTGTGGGTTAATTGGCTTTGGTGTGAATGTAAAATTGTCCCCAGCGTTATGAGCGGGATGCTGGCCTGCACGGACCCGGTGGGCCGAAGGGCCTGTTTCCGTGCTGCATAACTAAACTAAGCTACAGAAATGACCCAGTGGCGGTCTCTGCACGCAGGTTTTCTGGCCGTGGGCTTTTGCAAACTCTGTACACATCCCCATGAAAAATCCCCTCAATAAAATAAAGCAACGCATGGCATTATTTTAATGATTATTTTTCCCTCACCGAAATGGAATATGGATTATGGAGGGAGGGAACTGGATTAGCGTCAGTGGGGGTACAGTTGGTGACGCAGCGAGCTGGGGGAGAGAGAGTCGCTGAGGGGCTACAGTGCGTGGGAGCTGGAAGGGGGATTCATTGATCAGTGGAGTGGCGGTGCAATATTAAATCTGTTCCATTTGGCCGTCACGGACAGGGTCGTGGGCACTCTGGGGAAGCAGATCCGTGATGATTGACACCGCTAAGGCCAGAGGCGCGGTTCCATCCCGACCACGGCGCTGTCTGTATTACGGATTTTGCAACATCTCCCCGTGAACTGCGTGGGTTTTTCTCCGGATCTTCGGTTTCTCTCCCACACAGGGGCAAAGACGTGCAGGTTCGTGGATTAATTGCTTTGTATAAATGTAATAAAATATATATTAAATTGTCCCTAGGTGTGTAATGGTGTTAAAGCGGCGAGCTGCGTGCGTGCTGGAGGTTAATATTTTTAGCTTCCATTATTGTTACTTCCTCACGATGTCCAGAGGTACAGTGAAAAGCTTTTGTTTGTGAGCTAACCAGTCAGTGAAAAAGCAAGAAATCCACAAAAGGACACACAGTGCTGGAGTAACTCAGCGGGTCAGGCAGCATCTCTGGAGAGAAGGAATGGGTGACGTTTCGGGTCGAGACCCTTCTACACAACAAGAGTCGGGGGAGGTAAACGAGAGATTAGGCGGTGGTGTGGAGAGATGTGGAACGAATGAATGAAAGAGAGGCAATAAAGGAACGACCGTTTGCTGGGTGAGAACAAGAAGCTGGTGCGACTTGGGTGGGGGAGGGGTGGAGAGAGGGGGGAATGCCGGGGCTACTTGAAGTTAGAGAGATCAATATTCATACCGCTGGGGTGTTACTCGCTGGAATTTAGAAGATTGAGGGGGGATCTCATAGAGATTTACAAAATTCTTAAGGGGTTGGACAGGCTAGATGCGGGAAGATTGTTCCCGATGTTGGGGAAGTCCAGGACAAGGGGTCACAGTTTAAGGATAAGGGGGAAGTCTTTTAGGACCGAGATGAGAAAATCGTTTTTCACACAGAGAGTGGTGAATCTGTGGAATTCTCTGCCACAGAAGGTAGTGGAGGCCAGTTCGTTGGCCATATTTAAGAGGGAGTTGGATGTGGCCCTTGTGGCTGAAGGGATCAGGGGGTATGGAGAGAAGGCAGGTACGGGATACTGAGTTGGATGATCAGCCATGATCATATTGAATGGCGGTGCAGGCTCGAAGGGCCGAATGGCCTGCTCCTGCACCTATTTTCTATGTTTCTATGAGCTGCCCAAGCAAAATACGAGCAGCTGTTTGTTATATTTGCATCTTTTCAAAATATGTCTCTAATCTCCCGGATCGATTTCCCGGAAAATCCTGATATCCTAATTAAATCCGCCTCCCTCAGTGTCAACTCCAAGGCGCTTGTGTGTTTGTGTGAGAGTTCCTGATAACTGGACAATAGCCCCAACGTCGCACGCCTAAGTCGCTGTATATTGCCTTTCGCCACTGGAGGATGAGGCCTGGCCATGTTGCCTGACAACACACAACAGACTCAACTTGTACAAGAATGGGTCGACTGGGCTTGTATTCACTGGAATTTTCGAAGGAAAGATAAGAGGGGATCTTATAGAAACACATAAGATTCTTCAGGGATTGGACAGGCTAGATGCAGGAAAATTGTTCCCTATGTTGAGGGGTGAGTCCAGAACCAGGGGTCACACAGTTTAAGAATAAGGATTTGACCATTTAGGCCTGAGGTGAGGAAAAACCTTTTCACCCAGAGAGTTGTGAATCTGTGGAATTCTCTGCCACAGAAGGCAGTGGAGGCCGATTCACCGGATGTTTTCAAGAGAGAGTTAGATTTGGTTCTTGGGGCTAACAGAATGAAGAGATATGGGGGAGAAAGCAGGAACGGGGTACTGATTGTGGGTGATCAGCCGTGATCACGTTGAACGGCGGTGCTGGCTGGAAGGGCCGAATGGCCTCCTGCGCCTATTTTTCTATGGTTAGCAACCGGGAGATCAGATGAGTTTGGACGGGCCGAGCGGTGGTGTTGAGGGAAACGATCGCCGAGCCTTGCCGATATACAGCAGCCCACACCTGGAACAGCGGATGCAGCAGATGAGGTTGGAGGAGGCACAAGTGAAGGGACTGTTGGGTTGGGGTTCCCTGGTTGGCGGTTACTCGAGCCCCCTGGTTCCTTTCCCCCACTGGAGTGATCTGTCATTTTCACACCTTACCCTTCCATATCTCTAGTTTCCCTCTCCCCTGACTCGCAGTCAGAAGGGTCTCGATGTTAAATTTCACCCGTTCCTTCTCTCCAGAGATGCTGCCTGACCCGCTGAGTTACTCCAGCACTCGGGTGTCATTACATATCTCAGTCCTCCGTCTCATCTTTGGATTAAATAAGGCGTTGGACTTTGTAGCCCTGGGCAGATGCCAAATAAAACCAGGAGGCTGCCACGGGGAACCCTCCCTGTCATCCTTGGCTGAACATCAAGTCAGTGTTGATCATAATGATGCCTTGCAGGGGTCTTGGCGGCGAGCTGACGGGGGAAGTCCTGTTGTCCAGACACAGATTCAGTTAATAACTGCAACGGAACTACAGATGCTGGTTTGGTTTAGTTTAGAGATAGAGCGCGGAAACAGGCCCTTCGGCCCACCGATCCCCGCACACTTACGCTATCCCACACACACACACACCAGAGATAATTTACACTTACACCGAGCCAATTAACCTACAAACCTGCACGTGTTTGGTGTGGGAGGACACCGGAGATCTCGGGGAAAACCCAGGCAGGTCACGGGGAGAACGTGCAAACTCCGTACAGACAGCGCCCGTAGTCGGGATGGAACCCGTGTCTCCGGCGCTGTGAGGCAGCTACTCTACCGGCGTTTGCCTTGAACAAATAAAAGACACACGGGCGGCACGCTGGCGCAGCGGCCGGGACCCGGGTTCCATCCCGACCACAAGTGCTGTCTGTGCGGAGTTTGCACGTTCTCCCCGTGACCCGCGTGGGCTCTCTGCGGGCGCTCCGGTTTCCTCCCACACTTGAGAAAGACGTGCGGGTTTGTAGGTTAATTTGGCTGCGGCAAAAACGGTAAATTGTCCCCCAGTGTGTGTGTGTGGGGGGTTCGCTGGTCAGCACGGACTCGATGGGCTGAAGAGCCTGTTTCCACGCTGTACCTCTAAACTAGATTAAACACACAAAGTGCTGGAGTAACCCAGCGGGTCGGGCAGCATCTCTGGAGGACGTTTCGGGTCGGGACCCTTCTTCAGACTCCAGGTCTTATTGGACTTGGGTCGGGCGGTATTTATAGACAATAGACAACAGGTGCAGGAGGAGGCCATTCGGCCCTTCGAGCCAGCACCGCCATTCAATGTGATCATGGCTGATCATCCCCAATCAGTACCCCGTTCCTGCCTTCTCCCCATATCCCCTGACTCCGCTATCTTTAAGAGCCCTATCTAGCTCTCTCTTGAAAGCATCCAGAGAACCGGCCTCCACCGCCCTCTGAGGCAGAGAATTCCACAGACTCACCACTCTCTGTGAGAAAAAGTGTTTCCTCGTCTCCGTTCTAAATGGCTTACCCCTTATTCTTAAACTGCGTGTGGCCCCTGGTTCTGGACTCCCCCAACATCAGGAACATGTTTCCTGCCTCTAGCGTGTCCAAACCCTTAACAATCTTATATGTTTCAATGAGATCTCCTCTCATCCTTCTAAATTCCAGGGAATACAAGCCCAGCCGCTCCATTCTCTCAGCATATGACAGTCCCACCATCCCGGGAATTAACCTGGTGAACCTACGCTGCACTCCCTCAATAGCAAGAATGTCCAATCCTTTTGTCTCGTGCTTATTCTCCATCCCTGGCCTTTGTTCCAGCCGTCGGCCTATCAACCCCTCGCCTGTTTCCACCTGTTATCTGCCACGCTTTCTCCTGCCCCCCCCCCCCCCCTCCTCTCCTCCACCTTTCTTCACCCCCCCACTCCCCAATCAGTCTGAAGAAGGGTCCCTGTACAAGGGTCAGAGTTGGCGGTACTTTTTTGAGAAGGCTCCGCTCCTTCAACATCTGGAGTGAGATGCTGCAGATGTTCTACCAGTCGGTGGTGGCCAGCGCCGTCTCCTTCGTGGCCGTGAGCCGGGGCAGCAGGGGGCGAACAGGATCAACAAACTCATCAGGAAGGCCGGCTCCGTCCTGGGGGGGGGAGGGAGTTGGAGCTGGATTCACGGGAGGTTGGTCTCGGAGGGGAGGATGCTCCTCAAACTGCGGAGCATCCTGGACAATACAGCTCACCCCCTCCGTGACACACTGGTCAACCTGAGGAGCACCTTCAGCAACAGACTGGTCCCACCAAGATGCAGCAAGAACGCCACAGGAGATCCTTCTTCCCTGTGGCTATCAAACTGGACAACCCCTTCCCCTTCAGTCGTGGGGTAGACTGAGACCGACTCCCCCCCCCCCCCAATCTTTGCACATCCCCCAATCCTTTCCATTCATCACTTTAGTTTCATGTATCTTGTGTTTTAACTGTTGGCAGACTAATTTCTGAGTTACCCCAGCACTTTGTACCTGTCCATGTTCTCCAGAGCTGCTGCCTGACCCGCTGAGTTACTCCAGCACTCGGTGTCATTACATATCTCAGTCCTCCTCCGTCTCATCTTTGGATTAAATCAGGCGTTGGACTTTGTAGCCTTGGACAGATGCCAAATACAACCAGGAGGCTGCCACGGGGAACCCTCCCTGGCATGCTTGGCT
>CM069173.1:5521272-5557418 GCA_035221665.1 Okamejei kenojei
CCACCGCCCCCCGGTGCCAGCCCATTCTCTCTCGTGTCCTTCTTGGGTGGCCACATCGCAGATGGTCCTGAGCCGTGTCCATCACACCCTGCAGCGGGGGAAGCGGCCAGGAGAACAGTGCGATCAGTTTAGAAGACACGGACCTCGCCCAACCACGTCCGATTGGCACGCCGGCCAGCGATCCCCACACACACGCAACAACACTACACGCACGCACAGTTACACAATCACACAGAAGCACACAATCACACACACTTGCCACACACACGCACGCACACTTGCACAATCACACATGCACACTCATCACACACACACGCACACACACCAACTACAAAACGCACCACATCTTGCACAATCACACATGCACCAACATCAAACACACACTTGCACACACATGCACACACTCTGCACGCACACACACACTTGCAACACGCACAGCTCGCACACAGCGCACGCACACACACGCACACACACTTGCACGCACACGCTCACGCACCCTCACACATGACACACACACCACACACACGCACACAGCACTCACACACGCACACCCACACACACACACTAGTTCCACGTCATCCCACTTTCTCATCCACAGATGAAGGAGGAAACACTTTTTCACACAGAGAGTGGTGAGTCTGTGGAATTCTTTGCCTCAGAGGGCGGTGGAGGCCCGTCCTCTGGATGCTTTCAAGAGAGAGCTAGATAGGGCTCTTAAAGATAGTGGAGTCAGGGGATATGGGGAGAAGGCAGGAACGGGGTACTGATTGGGGATGATCAGCCATGATCACATTGAATGGCGGTGCTGGCTCGAAGGGCCGAATGGCCTACTCCTGCACCTATCAGTCTATTGTCACTCCCTACACACCAGGGGCCAATCTACAGAAGATAATCAAGGAATAAAGAGATAGGTTTAGTTTTAGTTTAGGGAATGAGCGTGGAAACAGGCCCTTCAGCCGACCGAGTCCGTGCTGACCAGCGATCACTATCCTACACACACACTAGGATTACAATTTTACCCAGGCCAAATTAACCGACAGACCTGCACGTCTTTGGAGTGTGGGAGGGAACCGGAGCGCCCAGAGAAAAGCGGGTGAGTTTAGCCCTTTGGCCCATCGAGTCCACACCGACCCGCGATCACCCGTGGGGGCAATGAGTATAGAAGTTGGGAGGTCAGGTTGCAGTTGTACAAGGCGTGGGTGAGGCTGCATTTAGAGTATTGTGTTTAGTTTTGGGGACCATGTTATAGGAAAGATGTTGTCAAGCTGGGAAAGGGTGCAGAGAAGATTTACGAGGATGTTGCCAGGACTAGAGGGCGTGAGCTACAGGGAGAGGTTGAGCAGGCTGGGTCTCTATTCCCTGGAGCGCAGGAGGATGAGGGGTGATCTTATAGAGGTGTATAAAATCATGAGAGGAATAGATCGGGTAGATGCACAGAGTCTCTTGCCCAGAGTAGGGGAATCGAGGACCAGAGGACACAGGTTTAGGGTGAAGGGGGAAAGATTTAATAGGAAAGTGAGGGGTAACGTTTTCACACAGAGGGTGGTGGGTGTATGGAACGAGCTGCCGGAGGAGGTAGTTGAGGCTGGGACTATCCCATCGTTTAAGAAACAGATAGACAGGTACATGGATAGGAGGACAGGTTTGATGGGATATGGTCCAAACGCAGGCAGGTGGGACTAGGTGTAGCAGACGGCACAAGTGTTTGGGCCAAAGGGCCTGTTTTTCAGACTGTATGGATCAATGACTGCACCTTAACCTGTTATAATTAGCTGTTATCAGCAACTGAACCATCCTACTACAACCCAGAGAGCAGCGCTGAAGTACTATGCACCAAAATAACCTCATTGGTGACCCTCGGACTATCCTTGATCGGACTTTGCCTCTTTGCTGGCTTTATTACCTTGCACTAAACGACAAACGACATTCTCTATACACTGTAAGCCTTTTTCACACAGAGGGTGGTGGGGTGTATGGACGAGCTGCCAGGAGGAGGTAGTTGAGGAGGCTAGTGGGGCTGTCCCAACATTTTTTAAGAGACAGTTAGACAGGTACATGGACAGGAGATAGGTTTTGGAGGGGTGTGGGCAAAAGCACGTAGGAAAGAGCAGGTGGGACTAGTGTACATCTGGGACATGTTGGGGCCGTGTGTGGGCAAGTCGGGGGGGGGGGGGGGCGGGCTGGGCCGAAGGGGCCCCTTCCTCCCCATTTCCGGAGGTCCACGCTGTATCACACACCTGTGGACAATATAAATTGCTTATATTGTAATCATGTATTGTCCTTTCTTTCTGCTGACTCTGGAGAGCTTTTTTCACCACTGTAAAACCCTCGTAACCGAACAAAATTCGTGGCAATAAACTAAACTGAAATCTCAGTCCTCGGGTTCTTGGTTGGCCTGCTATCCTGGAGAGCCTTAGTAACTCACGTCACAAATTCTCTCGACTGCTTTTCCCCGCACTGTGCCCTCACAAGAATTTACACCTTGTATTCACCAGAATTTAGAAGGATGAGAGGGGATCTTATAGAAACATATTAAATTCTGAAGGGATTGGACAGGCTAGCTGCGGGAAAAATTGTTCCCGATGTTGGGGGAGTCCAGAACCAGGGGTCACACAGTTTAAGACAAAGAATAAGGCGGTATTTCGGGGTCGGCCATTTTGGACTGAGAAGAGGAAAAACCTTTTCCACCCAGAGAGTTGTGAATCTGTGGAATTCTCTGCCACACAAGGCAGTGGAGGCCGATTCACTGGATGTTTTCGAGAGAGAGTTTTAGATTTAGCTCTTGGGGCGAACGGAATCAAGGGATATGGGGAAAAAGCAGGAACGGGGTACTGATTGTGGATGATCAGCCGTGATCATATTGAATGGCGGTGCTGGCTCGAAGGGCCGAATGGCCTACCCCACCTCCTATTTTCCTATGTTTCTATGTATTGCCTTTCTGGATAGCTGTTCACTGTACCTCGGTACACGTGACAATAAAGTCAACTAAAACCGATGTTTAAGAAGGGACTGCAGATGCTGGAAGGTAGACAAAAATGCTGGAGAAACTCAGCGGGTGCGGCAGCATCTATGGAGCGAAGGAAATAGGCAACATTTCGGGTCGAAACCCTTCTTCAGACGTTCTTGGTTGCCCTGCTCTGGGTAAACAACGGCCCTGCAGAGCCTTAGTAAATCACGTCAAAATGTCTCTGGCCTGCCTGTCGCCGCGCTAATGCACAAGAAACTCTAAAATCCCCCTCATGTCTCGTTTCCTTTTTCACTTCCCCTCCGAGCTTTCAGTCACCCGCCCGGTTATCTCACAAGCCTGAAAATAATCAGCCGCAAAATGAATGGTGACAATCTGTTTTGTTCTCTGTCGCCTGCCTTCATTTCCGGGCTTCACTTCCACTAGGCCTTGGTCAGGCCTACTCTGTTTTCGTTCAGCCTGCTGCAGGAAGGATGTCGTTAAGCTGGAGAAGGGCGCAGGGGAGGTTTACGAGGTTGTTGCCAGGACTGGAGGGGTTGAGCTACAGGGAGAGGTTGGGAAGGCCGGGACTTTATTCCTTGGAGCGCAGGAGGATGAGGCCTGGTCCTAGTTTAGTATAGTTTAGTTCGGGAAATACTGCGCAGAAACAGGCCCTTCAGCCCACCAAGTCCACTCCGATCAGCAGCGATCTCCCCCCCCCCCTATCCCCGCACACTAATGCCCTCCCCCCCCCCCGTCCCACTTAGGAAACCTGAACGGAAACCTCTGGAGACTTTGCGCCCCACCCAAGGTTTCCGTGCGGTTCCCAGAGGTTTTTGTCCTCCGGCAACCACCTTCAACTAGCATCCCAATCGCATAAAAAAAACCTACCGGCTTTGACTAAAAAATTACCGATTTTTAAAACGGAAACCACTTTCGACCATCAGGGAGACTAACAAAAACCTCCGGGAACCGCACGGAAACCTTGAGTGGGGCGCAAAGTGTCCAGAGGTTTCCGTTCAGGTTTCCTAAGTGGGACAGGGGCATAACACACTAGGGACAATTTACACATAGACCAATTAGAACTACAAACCCACACGTCTTTGGAGTGTGGGAGGAAACCGGAGCTCCCGGAGAAAACCCACGCGGGTCACAGGAAGAACGTACAAACTCCTCACAGACAGCACCCGTAGTCGAGATGGAACCCGGGTCTCTGGCGCTGTGAGGCAGCAACTCTACCGCTGCGCCAACGTGCTGCTAAAGGGGGGGGGGGGTGGGGGCTTTATGCCTTGGAGATATGTGATGTTGCCAGGACTCACGGGCCTGAGCTACAAGCGGAGGTCGTGCTGGCTAGCAGTTTAGTCCTTGGGGTGCAGGGTGATCTTATAGAGATGTACAAAATCACAAGGGGAATCGAAACATAGAAAATAGGTGCAGGAGTAGGCCATTCAGCCCTTCGAGCCGGCACCGCCATTCAATATGATCATGGCTTATCATCCAAAATCAGTTCCCCGTTCCTGCTTTCTCTCCATATCCCCTGATTCCGTTAGCCGCAAGAGCTAAATCTAACTCTCTCTTGAAAACATCCAGTGAATCGGCCTCCACTGCCTTCTGTGGCAGAGAATTCCACAGATTCACAACTCTCTGGGTGAAAATATATAGGGTAGATGCACAGTCATTTACCCAGAGAAGGGGAATCGAGAACCAAAGGACATAGATTTAAGATGAGGGGGTTGGGAAAGATCTAATAGGGACTTGAGGAGTGACTTTTTTTCCTCACAAAGGGCGGTGGGGATATGGAACGGGCTGCATGGAGGTAGTTGAGGCAGGGGCGATAATAAAATTAATTAGACATTTGGACGGTGGTGCAGCGGGTAGAGTTGCTGCATCACAGCGCCGGAGACACGGGTTCAATCCCGATTACGGGCGCTGTCTGTACGGAGTTTGCATGTTCACCCCGTGACCGCGTGGGTTTTCTCCGAGATCTTTGGTTTCCTCCCACACTCCAAAGACGTGCGGGTTTGTAGGTTAATTGGCTTGGTAAGAATGTAAATTGCCCCTAGTGTGTGTGGGATAGTGTTAGTGTGTGGGGATCGCTGGTCGGCATGGACTCGGTGGGCCGAAGGGCCTGTTTCCGCACCATATCTCTAAACTAAACTGAGACGGGTACAAGAAATACTACACTCGTCGTTTTACCTCCCCCCCTTGACTCCATTCAAGGACCCAAGCAGTCGTTCCAGGTGCGACAGAGGTTCACCTGCACCTCCTCCAACCTCATCTATTGCATCCGCTGCTCTAGGTGTCGGCTGCTCTACACCGGTGAGACCAAGCGTAGGCTTGGCGATCGCTTCGCCCAACAGCTCTGCTCGGTTCGCAATAACCAAACTCTCCCGGTGGCTCAGCACTTCAACTCCCCCTCCCATTCCGAATCCGACCTCTCTGTCCTGGGCCTCCTCCATGGCCAGAGTGAGGCCCACCGTAAATTGGAGGAGCAGCACCTCACATTTCGCTTGGGCAGTTTACACCCCAGTGGCCTGAACATTGACCTCCAATTTCAGGTAGTCCTCAATATCTCCTCCCCTTCTCTGCTCCCCCTCAGCCCTCTGGCTCCTCCTCTTCCTTTCTTCTTCCTGCCCCCCACCCCTCACCCTACATCAGTCTGAAGAAGGGGTTCGGCCCGAAACCTTGCCTATTTCCTTCGCTCCATAGATGCTGCCTCACCCGCTGAGCATTTTTGTCTACCTTCGATTTTCCAGCATCTGCAGTTCCTTCTTAAACAGGTACATGGATAGGATAGGTTCGGAGGGATTTGGGCCAAATGCAGGCAGGTGGGACTCGTGTAGACGGGGCATGTTGGTCGGTGTGGGCAGGTTGGGCTGAAGGGCCTGTTTCTGCGCTGGGTGACTCTGACTCTGAGACACACACCTCTCTGACGGTGTCGTACGCTTTGGCAACTCCCTCTCGGAGATCGGCCGGCTGTTGTACTCTCCGACACCTCTTCAAGTTCTTCCGATCCGCGATGGCCTTGGTTACGGGAGGCGTGGGAGACAAGATGTCGTACACCGTCTCTGCGGTGGCCTGCAAGGAGAAACATCGAAACATAGGCAATAGGTGTAGGAGTCGGCCATTCGGCCCTTCCAGCCAGCACCGCCATTCAATGTAATCACGGCTGATCATCCACAATCAGAACCCCGTTCCTGCCTTCTCCCCATATCCCTTGATTCCGTTAGCCCTAAGAGCTAAATCTTGAAAACATAAGCCAGAGGATCGGGCAGTGCGGGAAGGGAGAGAGGGAGAGGGGGAGAGGGGGAGAGAGATGGAGAGAGAGGGAGACAGAGAGAGAGAGAGAGAGAGAGAGAGAGATAGAGAGAGAGAGGGGGGGAGAGAGAGAAAGAGAGAGGGAGAAAGAAAGATAGAGAGAGAGCGAGAGAGAGAGGGAGAGGAACGAGAGGGAGAAACGAGAGGGTTCAGTTGCCTGATAACAGCCGTGATGAAACTCTCCCTGATTCTGGAGATGTGCGTTCATTTTCACACTTCTGTACCTCTTGCCCGATGGGAGAGGGGAGGAGAGGGAGTGACCGGGGTGAGAATGGTCCTTGGGTCCAAGGGCCTGTTTCCACGCTGTACGACGCTACAGTCAGAGGGTGGTGAATCTGTGGAATTCTTTGCCACAGAAGGCTGTGGAGGCCAAGTCGCTGGATATATTTAAGTCAGAGATAGATAGATTCTTGATTAGTGCGGGTGTCAGGGGTTACGGGGAGAAGGCAGGAGAATGGGGTTAGGTGGGAGAGATAGATCAGCCATGATTAAATGGCGGAGTAGACTTGATGGGCCGAATGGCCTAATTCTGCTCCTATCACTTGTGACCTTTTGAACTGCAGACGCAGGTTTACACCGAAGACACGGGCCGAGAAACCTTCTTCAGACTGAGAGTCGGGGGAGAGAGGGCAACGAGAGATATAGATAAAACGAGACAAGCCGTTGTTGGCCGCGAGCGGGGGTGCGACGGGGTTAGCAGCAGGTCGTGCCGCGGTCTTACCTGGATGGCTTGCACCAGTCGGTTGCTCAGCTCCAGTGCAGCGGATGCGGTGGAGGTCCCGAAGGAGGCCGCGCCCCGCTGCAGCCCGCGGATAATGCGACCGTCCTTCCGGTACTGCTCGATGGGCAGCCAGAAGAGGTCCCTCAGGCCGTGAACTGTGTGTGTGCGTGCGGGGGGGAAAGAGAGACCGTGGTTAGCTTCTGTCCATCCGATGAAGGGTGTGCCGGCTTTGGAGAGGGTCCAGAGGAGGTTTACGAGAACGATCCCGGGAACGAGTGGGTTAACGCGTGGAATATTGTGAGCAATTTTGGGCCTCACATCCTTCCTCAGATATGAGGCCCAAAATTGCTCTGGAGAGGGCCCAGAGGTTTACGAGAACGATCCCGGGAACGAGTGGGTTAACCTACGATGAGCGTTTGGTCAGCACTGGGCCTGTACTCGCTGGAGTTTAGAAGGTTGAGGGGGGACCTCATTGAAACGGTATTAGGGGTTCAGTATTGATGTGGATAGAGAACTGGCTGGCAAACAGGAAGCAAAGAGTAGGAGTAAACGGGTCCTTTTCACAATGGCAGGCAGTAACTAGTGGGGTACCGCAGGGCTCAGTGCTGGGACCCCAGCTATTTACAATATATATTAATGATCTGGATGAGGGAATTGAAGGCAATATCTCCAAGTTTGCGGATGACACTAAGCTGGGGGGCAGTGTTTAGCTGTGAGGAGGATGCTAGGAGACTGCAAGGGTGACTTGGATAGGCTGGGTGAGTGGGCAAATGTTTGGCAGATGCAGTAATAATGTGGATAAATGTGAGGTTATCCACTTTGGTGGCAAAAACAGGAAAGCAGACTATTATTTAAATGGTGGCCGATTAAGAAAAGGGGAGATGCAGCGAGACCTGGGTGTCAGTGGTACACCAGTCATTGAAAGTAGGCATGCAGGTGCAGCAGGCAGTGAAAAAAGCGAATGGTATGTTAGCTTTCCATAGCAAAAGGATTTGAGTACAGGAGCAGGGAGGTTCTACTTCAGTTGTACAGGTCTTGGTGAGACCACAACCTGGAGTATTGCGTGTAGTTTTGGTCTCCAAATCTGAGGGAAGGACATTATTGCCATAGAGGGATGCAGAGAAGGTTCACCAGACTGATTCCTGGGATGTCAGGACTGTCCTTATGAAGAAAGACTGGATAGACTCGGTTTATACTCTCTGGAATTTAGGAGATTAAGAGGGGATCTTATAGAAACTTACAAAATTCTTAAGGGGTTGGACAGGCTAGATGCAGGAAGATTGTTCCCGATGTTGGGGAAGTCCAGGACAAGGGGTCACAAGCTTAAGGATAAGGGGGAAATCCTTTAAGACCGAGATGAGAAAGACTTTTTTCACACAGAGAGTGGTGAGTCTCTGGAACTCTCTGCCACAGAGGGTAGTTGAGGCCAGTTCATTGGCTATATTTAAGAGTGAGTTGGATGTGGCCCTTGTGGCTAAGGGGATCAGAGGGTATGGAGAGAAGGCAGGTACGGGATACTGAGTTGGATGATCAGCCATGATCATATTGAATGGCGGTGCAGGCTCGAAGGGCTGAATGGCCTACTCCTGCACCTAATTTCTATGTTTCTATGAAACGTACAGAATAGTGAAAGGCCTGGATAGAGCGGATGTGGAGAGGATGTTTCCACTCGTGGGAGAGTCTAGGACCAGAGGGGGTAGCATAGTTTAGTTTACTTTCACTATTCATTTAAGAAGGAACTGCAGATGCTGGAAAATCGAAGGTAGACAAAAGTGCTGGAGAAACTCAGCTGCAGGTGCAGCAGCGTCTATGGAGCGAAGGGAAGCTGAAGGGTTGAAGGGTTTCGGCCCAAAACGTTGCCTATTTCCTTCGCTCCATAGATGCTGCTGCACCCGCTGAGTTTCATCCAGCACTTTTGTCTACTTTCGCTATTCAGTAAGTTTGGTGATTTTAGTTTAAAGATACAGCGTGGAAACAGGCCCTTTGGCCCACCAGATCCCCGCACACTAACACCATCCTACAGACTAGGGACAATTTACATTTTTTTTAATAGCCAATTTATCCCATCTTTGGAGTGTGGGAGGAAACCGGAGCACCCGGAGGAAACCCACGCAGGCCACGGGGAGAACGTGCAAACTCCGTTACAGACAGGGGGACAGGTGCGTGGGGGGGGGGGGGGGGGGGGGACCGTAGTCAGGATCGAACCCGTGTCCCCGGCGCTGTGAGGCAGCAGCTCTGCCGCTGCGCCACCGTACTACCCTTATAGAGGTGTATGAAATCATGAGGGGAATAGATCGGGTGGACACACAGAGTCTCTTGCCCCGGAGTCGGGGAATCAAGGACCAGAGGACATAGGTTTAAGGTGAAGGGAAATAATTTAATAAGAATCTGAGGGGTAACTTTTTCACAGCAACTCTACCACTGCACCACTGGGCCATCCTCCCTCGCGATTAGAAGAGATTAGACCTCATTAAAACTTACTCAATGGTCTAGTTTTAGTTTACTTTAGTTTACTTTCACTATTCAGTAAGTTCCGTAATATTAGCATTCATTTTGAAGGACTGGAAAACAAAAACAGGGGTGTAATGCTGAGGCTCCAGAAGGCGCTGGTCAGGCCGCGTTTGGAATATCGTGAGCTGTTTTGGCCCCGTATCTGAGGAAGGATGTGCTGGCTCTTATCAAACTATTAAACAATTATTTTTTTTAATGTGGGTTGTTTTTTTAATTATTAAAGTATTAAATATTATATAAATTATTAAATGTTATTAAAAATATTTAAAAGTTTAAAATATATTAAATATAATCCAAGTTATTAAATTTTATATGGTTTTTTATGTTATATTATTAATTATCAATTAATATTTTAATAATTGTTGTAAAATTATTTGTTTAATGTTCAATTATTAAATATTATTTATAAATTAATTTTAAAATATTGAATCTTAACAATTATTTGAATCTTAACAATATTCTTAACAAATATTGAATCTTAACAATCATTTTTTAGATATTAAATTATAAACACTAGTTAAATGATTACGTTATTTTAATGTTTTAATTTTGCTTTAAATGTTAAATCATAGAATCATAGACAATAGGTGCAGGAGTAGGCCATTCGGCCCTTCGAGCCTGCACCGCCATTCAATATGATCATGGCTGATCATCCAACTCAGTATCCTGTACCTGCCTTCTCCCCATACCCCCTGATCCCTTTAGCCACAAGGGCTACATCTAACTCCCTCTTAAATATAGCCAACAAACTGGCCTTAACTACATTCTGTGGCAGAGAATTCCACAGATTCACCACTCTCTGTGTGAAAAAAGTGTTTCCTTGTCTCCGTTCTAAATTAGGCTTTACCCCTGTGGCAGAGAATTCCAACAGATTCACTGTGTGAAAAAAGATCTTCTCATCTTGGTCCTAAAAGACTTCCCCCTTATCCTTAAACTGTGAACCCTTGTTCTGGACTTCCCCAACATCGGGAACAATCTTCCTGCATCTAGCCTGTCCAACCCGTTAAGAATTTTGTAAGTTTCTATGAGATCCCCCCTCAATCTTCTAAATTCTAGCGAGTACAAGCCAAGTCTATCCAGTCTTTCTTCATATGGAAGTCCTGCCATCCCAGGAATCAGTCTGGTATTATTTCATATTATTATTATTATTTCAATAATAATAATAATAATAATAATAATATTATTTCAATGAAATGTTATTAAAGAAAATATTTATTTAAGTTATTGTTTTAAAATGCTAAATTATTGAATATTATTTCAATTATTAAATGTTATTACAATATATTTTTGTTATGGTTTTAAAATGTTAAAGTAGTGAATATTATTTCAATTATTTATTGTTATTTAAAAAAATTAAGTTAATTAAAAATATACATTAAATAATTGAAATAATATTCACTATTTTAACATTTTAAAACAATAACAAAAATATATTTTTAACAACATTTAATAATTGAAATAATATTAAATATTTTAACATTTTAAAACAATAATGTGAAAACAGTTTTTTAATAACATTTAATTGAAATATTCAATAGTTTAACATTTAAAGCAAAATTAAAAAAAATAAATAATCATATTTAGTCTAGTATTTATAATAATTTTATTTATAATTTATATTTATATTATAATATTTAGTTATAATTTAAATAATATTTAACAAAAGCAAATTTTAAGTTATTTTTTAAAATAACGTAATCATTTAACTAGTGTTTATACTGTAATATCTAAAAAATAATTGTTAAGATTCACTATTTTAAAATTTATAAATAATCTAATAAATAATAATTAATAACAATTAATATTTAATAATCGAATGTTAAACAAATAATTTTAAAACAATTATTTAAATAATAATTAATAATTAATAATGTAACATTAAAACATAGATTAAAATTCAATGACTTGAAAAATAGATTAAAATTTAATAACTTGAAACATAGATTAAAATGTAATAACTTGAACAATAAAATAAAACTTAATAACTTGAAAAATAGATTAAAATTTAATAACTTGAAAAAGAAAATCAAATTTAATGACGAAAATAGATTAAAATTTAATGACGAATTATGTTTAATATATTTTTAAACAAAAATAAACGTTAAAATTGAACATTTTAAAACAATAACAGCAATATATACTTTTAATAACATTTAATAATTGGAATAATATACAATAATTTAATATTTAAAGCAAAATTAAAAACTAAAATAATCATATTTCATAATTTAAATGATATTTAACAAAAGCTCATTTAAAAATATTTTTTAAAATAACATAATCATTTAACTAGCGTTTATAATTTAATATCTAAAAAATAATTGTTAATATTCAATAATTAAGTTAATTTTTTTTAATGTTCTATTATTGAATATTATTTCAATTATTAAATGTTATTAAAAAAATTAACTTAATGTTTTAAAATGTTAAATTATTTAATATTTCAATTATTAATTATATTTTTTAAATTAGGCTAATGTTTTAAAATTTTAAAATATTGATTATTTCAACTATTATTATTATTTTTTAAATTACGCTAATGTTTTAAAATGTTAAATTATTGAATATTATTTCAATTATTAAATGTTATATAAAAGTATATATTTTTAAGTTACTGTTTTGAAATGTTCAATTATTGAATTAAATGATTATAAAGCTGAGTGAGGAGGGGGAAGCGTTGGGCGATGTTGTAATCTCGTGGCTCGGTGTGATGGGTCTGTCTGGGCCAGCGCTGGGTACTCACACAGCTGTACCACCGAGTGCATGGGGCCTACACCGCCCAGGATGCCCGGCAGCTGGTTCTTCCGGATGTCATTCAGCCACTCACTCAAGGCATAGTTGATGACTTTGTCCACCCCCAGTAGCCTGTGCACCAAGAGAAACAGGAGAGCAACATCAGGGGAGGGAGGACAATAGACAATAGACAATAGGTGCAGGAGTGGGCCATTCAGCCCTTCCAGCCAGCACAGCCATTCAATATGATCATGGCTAATCATCCAGAATCAGTACCCCCGTTCCTGCTTTCTCCCCATATCCCTTGATTCCGTTAGCACTAAGAGCTAAATCTAACTCTATCTTGAAAACATCCAGTGAATTGGCCTCCAAAAAAAGTAACGACGATAAAGGAAACAGGCCATTGTGAGCTGTTTGCTGGGTGAGAACGAGAAGCTGGTGCGGATGTTTGGGTGGGGGAGGGGACGGAGGGAGAGGGAATGCAGGGACGACTTGAGTTGGAGAAGTCAATGTTCATACCGCTGGGGTGTGAGCTGCCAAAGCGAAATATGAGGTGCGGTTCCTCCAATTTGTTCTGGGCCTCACTGAGGTCAGTGTGGGAATGGGAGGGGGGTATGGGCCAAACGCAGGCAGGTGGGACTAGTGTAGCCGGCGTGGGTAGGTTGGGCCTGTTTCCACCGTTATCACTCCCTCTACCACAGCGCCACCGTGCCGCTCATTTGTGGTTTAAAAAAAAAAGTTTTCTTAAGAGAACGGCTCCCCCCCCCCCCCCCCCCACACTTACCCATGTCGACAGCACAACCTCTTCAGCTTGAGCTCGGAGCAGTTGAGCTGAGCGAGCCCGATCAGTATCCCAGCAAAGGTTCCCTGCGGACGAGGGAGACACCGGCTATGTCTTGATAGTTTGTATTTCGAGATACGGCACGGAAACAGGCCCTTCGGCCCACCGAGCCTGCACCGACCAGCGATCCCCGCACACAACACTATCCGACACAGTGTGTAGACACAGAATCCCACAGATTCACCGCCCTCTGACTTAAGAGATTCCTCCTCGTCTCCTTCCTGACCCCTAACACCAGTACTACTCACGGGCAAACCTCCCTCCAAATACTCTCCGAACTACATAGACTTGGCAGGTAGACAATAATGCTGGAGAAACTCAGCGGGTGCAGCAGCATCTATGGAGCAAAGGAGATAGGCAACGTTTCGGGCCAAAACCCTTAACCATATAACAATTACAGCACGGAAACAGGCCCTCTCGGCCCTACCAGTCCGTGCCGACCATTTGTTTTCCCCTAGTCCCATCTACCCGCACTCAGACCATACCCCTCCATTCCCTTCCCTTCCCGTCCATATACCTATCCACTTTACTTTTAAATTTAAAATCGATCCTGCCTGCCTCACCACTTCTGCTGGAAAGCTCATTCTTTCCACACAGCCACCACCCTCTGAGTAAAGAAGTTCCCCCTCACGTTACCCCTAAACTTCTGTCTCTTAATTCTCATGTCATGCCCTCTTGTTTGAATCTTCCCTACCCTCAATGGGAAAAACGTATCCACGTCAACTCTGTCTATCCCTTTCATCATTTTAAAGACCTCAATCAAGTCCCCCCTTAACCTTCTGCGCTCCAAAGAATAAAGACTTAACTTGTTCAACCTTCTTCAGACTTGACAGCATTGGTTTTGACTTTTTGCACTATTGTTTGTTTGTTTGTGTACATATTAAAATATAAATATAAATATATATATTTATTACCCATATCACACATCTGAGTATGCTTTTTACAAAATTGTATTCCCTTCGTTTTTACTGCCAGCAGGGGTAACAGGGAATAATTTTCTTGTATTCCCCTTTCTTGCGAACGCCTATGGACAAACCTGTTAAAACAGCGGGGAATATAGTCTTATATTCCCCTGGTCTCAAACATCCGGGACTTGGCAACGTGACGGCCAACGTGACGCTGCGTGGGAAATTTAGAATATTCAAACGGCAGACAGAAGCCCTTGACTGCCGCTCCATTTTGGTTAAATTTTACGTGGAAGTCCGCCGAGCTGAGATGTTCAAATTTTCCTCTAGATGTCTGATATGGGTAATAATAACAATATTGACTGTCCTCTTTCGGGAGATACGACATATATTGCCCTCACTAGATCCATATTGCCCTCGTCTTCGACTCGGGCAATATGAATCTACTTCAGGCAATATATGTCGTATCCCCCTCAAGGCCAGTCAATATTCTATTAATAGTCTACAGTGTCTCCACACTCTGACAGTCTACAGTGTCTACACAATCTAACAGTCTACAGTGTCTACACACTCTAACAGTCTACAGTGTCTACACACTCTAACAGTCTACAGTGTCTACACACTCTAACAGTCTACAGTGTCTACACAATCTAACAGTCTACAGTGTCTACACACTCTAACAGTCTACAGTGTCTACACACTCTAATGGTCTACAGTATCTACACACGCTAACAGTCTACAGCAGGGGTGGGGAACCTTTTCATGTTGGAAGGCCGCATTAAGTTAGTTGTAATCTAATTAGGCCGCATCCAAGAAACTTCAATTAGATATACTTCAAAATGTACATTCTTTTGTTAAAATAGCCCTCATGACTTACTAATGTTTTAATTGTGGCCACCAGTCGGGGAGGATTATTTAGTTGAATCTTCTTTTACTCTTTGGTATTTTAAATACGTTAATTTTAAGATTAAAATAAAAATAATAAAAAACGAACAAAAACATATTAATAAAAATAAAAGGATTTGTTCTACACTATTTGGATTCATTCAAAAGCGACTTAATGGCCTAGAAGGCCCGCTGGTTCCCATCCCTAGTCTACAGTGTCTTCACACTCTAAACCCAGTCCACAGTGGGGGTTTGGTCTACCACTCTAACAGTTTACAGTGATCTACCACTCTAACAGTAACAGATGTCGACACACTCTAACAGTCTACATGTCTACACAATCTAACAGTTCTTACAGTGTCTAACACTCCTAACAGCTACAGTTGCGACACCAATCTAACAGTCTACAGTGTTACACACTCTAACAGTCTACTACAGTGTCGACAACTCTAACAGTCTACTGTGTCTCCACACTCTAACAGTATCAGTGTCGATCACACTCTAACAGTCCACAGTTGTCACACACTCTAACAGTCTACAGTGTCTACACACTAGCGATCAGTCCAAGTTGTCTTACCACCACTCTAAAGTCCTCAGTGTCTACACACTCTAAACAGTCCACATGTCTACACTCAACAGTCTACAGTGTCTACAACACCTCTAACAGTCCACAGTGTCGACACACTCTAACAGTCCCACAGTGTATACACAGACTCTGACAGTCTACAGTGTTTATCTACACACTCTAACAGTTCACAGTGTCGTACACACGCTAACATCTACTGTGTCGACCAATCTACTGTCCACAGTGTCTACCACACTCTAACAGTCAAGATTTCTTCACACTCTAAACGTCTATGTCCAAATCAACTGTATGGACACTAGACTGGCTATACACGTTACACTAGTGTCTATACACTGAAAAAGTTACAAGAGTCTGTTAAGCAACCCCCTGCCACCAGAAATACAATTCCTGGGCACAGGGCCCTTCGGCCCAATGGGCCTGTGCTTAAGAATGTGGCCTATACCACAAGGGCATTACTCAACTTGATCATTGGATACATGCTTCCGTGATAGTCCAGCCAGATTGGCACTCTGTAGGTAAAGATCGGTGAATTCCGGCTGCGGCGGGGAGAGAAGGCAGGTTTACAGCACGGACTCCCGCCGGCTGTTCCCTGAATTCCCCGCTGGCACGGGCGGATGCCGCTTGGACCCCGTTGCGAAAACGTGACGGGATGGAGCGGGCCAAGGCGGACACGAGGGGTGGAGCGGGTGTGGTTGAGAGGCCTTTGGAGAGGGCTAATTCCCATACCCTGGTTACAGCACCAGAAACAGTCCTTTGGTCCATAAACATCTTGTGCTGAAGATGGACACCAAAAGCCGGGAAACTAGGGGTCAGGCAACATCTCTGGAGAGAAGGAATGGGTGACCGTTTCGGGTCGAGACCACTTCATCAGAACTCCCCACAGAGGGAATCAGCGAGAGAGGGATTTCAGTACTCTCATCTGGAGAGAGAACTTCTTCAAATTAAGTCAGAGTGATACGCGCGGAAACAGGCCCTTCAGCCCATCTTGCCCACACTGGCCAACATGTCCCAGGCTACACTAGCCCCACCTTCCCTGGCCTTGGTCCAAATCCCTCCAAACCTGTCCACTACTCCATGTACCTGTCAAACTGTTTTTTCTTAAACAGTTGGGAATAGTCCCAGCTTCAACTACCTCCTCCTACAGCTCGTTCCATATACCCACCATTACCCCTCTTGTGTGAAAAAGTTGCCCCTCAGATTCCCTATAAAATCATTTCCCCTTCACCTTAAACCTATGTCCTCTCGATTCCCCAACTCTTGGTAAATAGACCTGTGCATTCTACCCGATCTATTCCTCCTCATTATTATGTACACCTCAATAAAGATCGCCCGTCCACAGATGGTGGAGCAGCGAGACAGGAATGTTTCATAACTCTCTCAGAAGAGACGAGGAGAACCTTCTTCAAACTCGGACAGCACTCCCGTTCATGAAATCTCCTCATCGGTCAGAGTATTGAGTACAGAAGTCGGGAGGTCCCGTTGCAGTTGTATAAGACGTTGGTGAGACTGCATTCAGAATATTGAACGTGTTATAGGAAAGATATTGTCAAGCTTGAAAGGGTTCAGAGAAGATTTACGAGGATGTTGCCAGGACTCAAGGGCCTGAGCTACAGGGAGAGGTTGAGCAGGCTGGGTCTCTATTCCTTGGAGCGCAGGAGGATGAGGGGTGATCTTATAGAGGTGTATAAAATCATAGGGGGGATTAGACGGGTCAATGCACAAATTCAGGGGTAGAGGAAATGGAGAACCAGGGGACATATGTTTAAGGTGGGGGGCGGGGAGGGTAAGAATAAGGAGTAAGCCATTTAGAACGGAGACGAGGAAACATTTTTTCCACACAGAGAGTTGTGAGTGTGTGGAATTCTCTGCCTCAGAGGGTGCGGTGGAAGGCCAGTTCTTCTGGAACTTTCATCAAGAGAGAGCTATATAGGGCCCTTTAAAGATAGCGGAGGTCAGGGGATATGGGAGAAGGCAGGAACGGGGTAACTGATAGGGAGATCAAGCCTTGCAACACATTGAAATGGCGGTGGCTTGGCTTGAAGGCCTAAAGCCTACTCCTGCACCTATTGTCTATTGTATGGAACATGCTGTCCGAGGAGGTAGTTGCGGCTGGTAAAACAACATTTAAAAGATATTTGGACAGGTGCATGGATAGGAAAGGTTTAGAGGGATATGGGCCAAATGCAGACATGTGAGACAAGTGTAGCTGGAGAACGTTGGTCGGTGTGGGCAACTTGGGCTGAAGGGCCTGCTTCAAAGTTGCATGGGCAAGGTCTAATTGCAGAAGTGGTTTTTAGTTTGATACATACAGCGCGGAACCAGGCCCTTTGGCCCACTGAGTCCGCGATGAAGCCAGTTAATCCACAAGCCCGCACATCTCTGGAGAAAAAGGAATAGGTGACATTTTGGTTCGAATCAGGCCTGAAGGGTCCCGACCCGAAACGTCACTACCTTGTCCACGTTCTCCACCGAGACGCTGCCTGACCCGCTGAGTTTACTCCAGCACTGTGTGCGTGTCTCCTAGAGCGAGAGGGACTGGGGGGTCGCGGGGAAGCGGAGAGAGAGAGAGCGAGAGAGAGAGGCTGCGGGCAGCGGGCTCCACCTGAAGTAGATGGGCTGTTCGGAGGAGCTGGCGGTGGAGGAGGAACTGTGCTCGCTCAGCGTAGTCTCCATGGAGGCGGTCATCTCGGGCAGCTCGAGCCCGCCGCCCTGGCACGAATCCGCGTCCCGACCCAGGGAGTCCGTGTCAAACGCTCCGCTCCCCTGCTGGCTGGCGTCCGGTTTGGCCACAGCTGCAGAGAGCAGAAGACACAGGCTGCAGACACACGCAACTGCACAAGCTGCCCGACACAAACTAGACACCAGTTTAATTGCTTTTCTCCTTCTCAGTACAGACTTTATTCAGTAATTGCATTTTACAGTGAACCACCACCACAGTCACATCTGTGGAGTCATTTAAGTTCCAGGGAACCATCATCTCCAAGGACCTTAAGTGGGGGCTACCATCGACTCCACCGTCAAAAAGGCCCAACAGAGGATGTACTTCCTGCGGCAGCTGGGAAACACAATCTGCCACAGGCAATGTGGTCCAACTCTACACAGCCACGTAAGTCTGTCCTCCACCTTCTCCATCATGGTCTGGTTTGGCTCAGCCACCAAGCACGACAATCACCCCGGAGGCTGCAGCGATCGTCCGATCAGCAGAGAAGTTATTGGCTGCAACCTTCCCCTCCATGAATGAACTTACACGTGCAAGGGCCAGAAGCGAGCGGGCAAGGTCATCTCTGGACCCCCCTCTCAACCCTGGCCACAAACCCTTTGAATCAACTTCCCTCTGGAAGGCGACTCCGGACTGTCAAGCTGCCACAAAGCCAGACAATAAAAACAGTTTTTATCCACAGTAGCTTCGATCCTGACGTACGGGCGCTGTCTCACAAATGTTGCACCTTTCTCCCTCTCCCCGGTGTGACCTACGCAGGTTTTTATCTCCGAGACTTCACTTTCTCCTCCCACAACTCCAAAAACGTGCAGGTTTGGAGTTAATTGGCTTGATATAAATATTAACGACGGTTCACCCAGTGTGTGTAGGGTAGCGTTAGCCTGCGGGGGATCGCTGGTCACGTGGACTTGGTGTCCTCTAAACTAAACTAAATAAGCAAAACTAAAAACTGTTTATACCGCTGGGCGAGTGATCTCCCAAGTGAAATATGAGCGCTGGCTCCTCCAATTTGCGCTGGGGCCTCACTATACGAGTGGGAGGAGGCCAGGGACAGAAAGTCAGTGTCGGGAATGGATGGGAGTTAAAGTGTTTGGCAACACAGGGAGAATGGCGTAGGGGCGTGCCACCCCCAGGTCCACTGTGCTGCCCCAGGCTGGCCCAAGACCCGCTTTCCAAAGCACATCCCACGACTCATTATCCCCAGCTCGTCTCGGGAGTTATGTTGGACAGAACGTGGGAAGATTCACTGGAGCGTGTTTTGTATTGAAGACACTCGCGGCTTTGTCCGTCTAGTGAGGCTGAGTGGCAGAATAAATACACGCGAGGCCGAACCCGGTCACAAGCCAACAAGACCATCGCTAACTCCACACGCACGCACTCACACGCACACACGCACCCACACGCACTCACCCACATTATCAAGCACCACACAGCACCACACATGCACCACATAAAACTCACTCAAGCACACGCACACACTTATCACACACTCACACCACTCACACACACTCACACAACACACACCCACTCACATCACACACAACACACACGCACTCATACACACACACACGCACACACACACACGCATTGTACGCACACGCACAGATACACACACACTCACACGCACACATGCCACACATACAAATACACACACGCACACATACAAATACACACACGCAAGCACACACACTACACACAAAAATACACACACACAACATACATCACACTCACAATAACTCACACACACGCACACGCACAAACTCACACACATCACTGCACATACTCACACTATCATCACCACACACGCACACCACACACACGCACACACACGATCAATGCTACTCAATCTCAACTCAAATGCTAGCATTTATTCACAAAACACAGGGATGCAACACTTGGCACATCACAGCAACACACGCGCCCTCCGTGACACACTGGTCAACCTGCACATCAACAACACCATTCTCGCACCAGCACTGGTCCCACCACGATGCAGCGCAGAACGACACAGGAGCACTCCTTCCTTCCAACTTTCCCTGTGGCTATAAACTGGACAACCCATCCCCCTTCTGTCGTGGGGTTGACTGTGACTGGCTCCTCCCCCCCCCCCCACCCCCCCACCTCTTCCCAAGCTTTGCCATACACCAGCCCCCATCCCCTTTAACACTTGTCCTTGAGATTCATTTTTTCCAAGCTACGTATTTTTCCCCCTCCTGGGATGACAAATAAAGTTAGTTCTATCGTGGTCCATAATGCTAGAGGCTCTACAAGGCGCTGGTCCAGGCCGCAATGGGAATATATCTGAGCGCGTTACTGATGTCAAATCTGGGGAATATACTGAGCAGCTACTCCACTTCAAGAAACCGGGAATATACTGTGCAGGGTTAACTGAGCAGTTTTGTTGGAGTTTTGGCCAACCGCACCTAATTGAGGTGATGCCTTGACAGGAAGCTGAAGTACCCGGCTAGTGGGAGTTAGTCCTAGGGTCCAGATGAGGACCATTTTACAGAGAGAGGGGCGGTGAATCAGTGGAATTCTTAACAGACGGCTGAAGAGCCACAAGTCGGAATATTAATGCAGAGCTAGGTTAAAGTGGTTATGGAGTTAGGTGAGGAGACATGATTGAACCTCTTTTCGTGTCAGAGGACATCTCTTGTGACGTATTGGGTGAATCTCTGTGGAATTCTCCCCCCCTTCAACCCACAGACGCTGTGGAGGCCACAGTCAGTGGATATTATTAATGCACCCCCCCTCTCTGACCGGATGGAATGATTCTTGATTAGATCCACCCCCCCATGCACGACGCCCCCTCCATCCACTCTCACCCTCCCACCCCACTCTCACCCTCACCCCCTCACCCTCACCCCACCCCCCTCTCCACCTCTCCCCCCCCACTCACACTCTCACGCCCCCCACTCTCACCCTCACCCCCCACACTCACCCCCCCACTCTCACCCCCTCCACCTCACCCCCCCACTCTCACCCCCCCCACGTCTCCATCACCCCCCCCACCCTTCACCCCCCCACTCTCGACCCCCCCACTCTCACCCCCACCCCCACCCCACTACCCCCCCCACTCGCACCCCCACCACTCTCACCCCCCCTCTCACCCCCCCCCACTCTCACCCCCCCACTCTCACCCCCCCCACTCTCACCCCCCCACTCTTCTCTCACCCCCCCCACTCTCACCCCCCCCCACTCACCCCCCCACTCTCACCCCCCCCTCTCACAACCCCCCACCCTCGCTCCCCAGAGGCCACATGGGTACCACTGGGCGGGGGTCCGACCCACGCTGGTGCCGCTGCTCCCGCCCTGTGCCGGGCGTTCCTTACCTTCCCCTGCCAACTCCACGGGAACGACCGGATTGATCCCGGTGGCGAAACTGGTGAAGAAATCCTTCAGGAAGAATAAGGCATCCTGTACAGAGAGGGAGAGCAGAGACGAGGATACACAATGAATCACAGTAAAGAAGCAGAGACAATAGGTGCAGGAGGAGGCCATTCGGCCCTTCCAGCCAGCACCGCCATTCAATGTGATCATGGCTGATCATCCCCAATCAGTACCCCGTTCCTGCCTTTTCCTATATCCCTGACTCCGCTATTTTTAAGAGCCCTATCTAGCTCTCTCTTGAATGTATCCAGAGAACCGCCTCCACTGCCTTCTTCAGTTTATATTAGTTTAGATTTAGAGATACAGAGCGAAAACCCAGTCCGCACCGACCAGCGATCCCCGCACACTTAACACTATCCCACACACACAAGGGGACAATTTACACTTACACCAAGCCAATTAGCCTACAAACCTGCCCGTCTTTGGAGTGTGGGAGGAAACCGGAGATCTCGGAGAAAACCCACGCAGGTCACGGGGAGAACGTGCAAACTCCGTACAGACAGCGCCCGCGGTCGGGATCGAACCCGGGTCTCCTGGCGCTTGTGAGGCAGCAACTCTACCGCTGCGCCACCGTGACAGAGAATTCCACAGAGGGCGTGAAGTAGTCTTGCCTATCGGCCGGGGCGTTTTACACGGAGCACCCACCGAGATACACCGCCAGCCGCCCCCTGCAGAGGCAGGGTGAAGGGAGGGGGGGGGTTGGGAAGCCGTCAGCTTCGGAGTGGCAGGGTGGCCAGAGAACCCGGGTCAATCCTGAACCACGGTGCTGACCTGTACGGAGTTTATACTGTTCCACCCACCCCGCTCCGGTTTCCTCCCACACTCCAAAGACAATGCGGGTTTCGAAGGTTAATTGTGCTTTTTGTCAAATTAAAAATCGAGGTGTGTGTGTGTGTGTGGTGTGTGCAGCGTGCGGGCGTTGCTTGCGTGCGGCGCGCGCGTGTGTGGTGTGTGTGTGCGTGCGTGGTGAGCCGTGTGTTGTGTGGTGTGCGCGTGGTGTACAGATAATGCTAGTGTGCAGGGATCGCCGGTCGCGGTGGGCCGAGGGGCCTGTTTCTGCGCTGTGACTCTAAAGTCTGAAGAGTGATGGGGGAACGAGAGTGGGGGGGCGGGGGGAGTGATGGAGGCAGGGATGCGAGGGAAATGAGTGAGGATGGTTGGGGAGTGACGGGTTGCAGGAGTGAGGCCGAGGGAGGGGGAGATGGCGATGGAGGGAGTGGACGAGGGAATGAGGGGGAGGGAGTGAGGGGAAGAGAGTGGGGTGGGGGGGAGTGAGGGGGGTTGTGAGGGGGGAGTGAGTGAGGGGGAGAGAGTGAGGGGGGTAGTGAGGGGGGAGAGTGAGGGGGAGAGTGAGGGGGGAGGGAGTGAGGGGGGGAGTGAGTGAGGGGGAGAGAGGAGGGGGAGAGAGTGAGGGTTAGGGAGTGAGGTGGAGGGAGTGAGGGGGAGGGAGTGAGTGAGGGGGATAGAGTGAGGGAGGGGTGTGAGGGGGGGGAGGGAGAGGGGGAGAGAGGGGGGAGTGAGGGGGAAAGAGTGAGGGGGCGGGAGAGAGAGTGGGGAGTGAGGTGGAGGGAGTGAGGGGGGAGAGGGGGAGAGAGTGAGGGGTGAGGGAGTTGATGGGGGGAGGGAGGGAAAAACAAGCGTGAGGGGGAGGGGAGTGAGTTGTGAGGGAGGTGAGTCTGAGGGGGGTTCGGGATCCTCTGTTCTTGGTTTTCTTTTTTCGTTTTGGGAGGGAGTTCTATGATGAGGGGGGCGGAGTGAGAGGGGTGATGGGAGCGGGGGACTCGATGGAGAAGGGGAGTTTGGGCGAGGGAGTAATGGGGAACAGGAGGAGAGAGGCTGAGGGAGTGATGGGGAAGGGGAGTTTGGGCGAGGGAGCGAAGGAGTGACGGGAGGAGGTGCCGGACGGACGCTGAAGGAGCTGCAGCCACTACCTGGTCAATATTGAGGCGTAATGGCATCAGCGACACGCGCAGGCAACATTCAGGACCTCCGATCCCCGACTCAGGCCTGACGTGAAGGGCCTTTATGGTCAGCTGCAAACAAGAGAACATTAGCACAGGCATGAGATCGTAAGCTCATAAGTGATAGACAATAGACAATAGACAATAGGTTCAGGAGGAGGCCATTCGGCCCTTCGAGCCAGCACCGCCATTCAATGTGATCATGGCTGATCATCCCCAATCAGTACCCCGTTCCTGCCTTCTCCCCATATCCCCTGACTCCGCTATCTTTAAGAGCCCTATCTAGCTCTCTCTTGAAAGTATCCAGAGAACCGGCCTCCACCGCCCTCTGAGGCAAAGAATTCCACAGACTCACCACTCTCTGTGAGAAAAAGTGTTTCCTCGTCTCCGTTCTAAATGGCTTACTCCTTATTCTTAAACTGTGGCCCCTGGTTCTGGACTCCCCCAACATCGGGAACATGTTTCCTGCCTCTAGCGTGTCCAAACCCTTAATAATCTGATATGTTTCAATGAGATACCCTCTCATCCTTCTAAACTCCAGAGTGTACAAGCCCAGCTGATCCATTCTCTCAGCATAGGACAGTCCCGCCATCCCGGGAATTAACCTTGTAAAGTCTTAGTATAAATGTAAATTGTCCCACGTGTGTGTAGGATGATGTGCGGGGATCGTTGGTCAGCGCAGACCTGGTGGGCCGAAGGGCCTGTTTCCGAGCTGTATCACTAAACTAAACTCTGCCACGATGGCCGAAGATAGACACAAAGTGCTGGAGTAACTCAGCGGGTCGGGCAGCATCTCTGCGGAGAACATGGACAGGTACAGAGTGCCGGAGTAACTCAGGGGTCAGGATAGACGGCAAGTGCTGGAGCATGTGTGGAGGGGAGGGAACGGGTGACCCCTGGGGGCGGGGGGCATGTGACGCTGGGCCTACCATGTTGGAGTGTGCCCTCCTGGGCATCTTCTCGCTGGTGTAGAGGTACAGGAACTTGTTGATCTGGGAGGAGGCCAGCCGGTCACGGATCTCCAGCTCCTGCACGATGAAGACCTGGCGGGCCAGGGGCTGCTCCTCGGGCCCCTGGGCCCCCAGCTCCACCGGGCCCCTGTCCACCGCCGCTGCCGAGCCCAGCAGCGCGTAGGTCTCGTGCTGGAAGCTCACCTGCGGGGAAACCAAGAAGGGGTTAGTTTACAGCATGGGGGCGGAAATCCGACAGCCCCCCCCCCCCCCCCCTCCCCCTGAGAGGTGGACCGTGTTTTGTAATCCGGACTTCCTCAGACACTTTCTAACGGCTGAATTACAAGGTTAATTCCCGGGATGGCGGGACTGCCATATGCTGAGAGAATGGAGCGGCTGGGCTTGTACACTCTGGAGTTTAGAAGGATGAGAGGATATCTTATTGAAACATATAACATTGTTAAGGGTTTGGACAGGCTAGAGGCAGGAAACATGTTCCCGATGTTGGGAGAGTCCAGAACCAGGGGCCACAGTTTAGGAATAAGGGGTGAGCCATTTAGAACAGAGACGAGGAAACACTTTTTCTCACAAAGAGTGGTGAGTGTGGAATATGCTCGGAGGAGGCCGGTTCTCTGGATGCTTTCCAGAGAGAGCTAGATAGGGCTCTTAAAGACAATAGACAATAGGTGCAGGAGTAGGCCATTCGGCCCTTCGAGCCAGCACCGCCATTCAATGTGATCATGGCTGATCATCCCCAATCAGTACCCCGTTCTTGCCTTCTCCCCATATCCCCTGACTCCGCTTTCTTTAAGAGCCCTATCTAGCTCTCTCTTGAAAGCATCCAGAGAACCGGCCTCCACCGCCCTCTGAGGCAAAAAATTCCACAGACTCACAACTCTGTGTGGAAAAGTGTTTCCTCGTCTTCTTTCTAAATGCATTTTCTCGTCTCCTTTCTAAATCCTTTCTAAATGCCCCTTATTCTTAAACTGTGTGTGGCCCCTGGTTCTGGACTCCCCCAACATCGGGAACATGTTTCCTGCCCATGTTTCCTGGGCATGTCTACTCTAGAATTTAGAAGGATGAGAGGGGGTCTTATTGAAACATATAAAATTATTAAGGGTTTGGACACGCTAGTGTCCAAACCCTTAATAATCTTATATGTTTCTATAAGATCCCCTCTCATCCTTTTAAACTCCATAGTGTACAAGCCCAGCCGCTCCATTCTCCGAGCATATGACAGTCCCGCCAGGCCCAGGAGCAAATTGACAGGGAGATCCCAACTTCATCCTCCCCCAAACCTCCCCCTAATCCATACCTTGGTGAGCTGGATCTCCATGAGGATGTCGTGGTTTCTGTCCGAGCCTCCCAGCGTCCTCCATGTATTCTGCGGGCGGTTGGCGAAGGCCGATCGTGAGGGTGACCCCCTGGCGCCAAGGCTGGCCGGCTTCATCCTGCCAGAGAGAGAGTGAGGTCGCACAGGTTCCTGTACGTCGCATTTACTCTAGGCCTCAAGAGATACAGCGCGGCAACAGGCCCCTTCAGCCCACCGAGTCCTCGCCGACTATCCATTGCCCTTTCACACACTAATTCTATCAGTTTAGTTTAGGTTACAGTGCATTAACAGGTGGGCCAAAGGGCCTGTTTTCATGCTGAATCTGTGTTTAGTTTAGTTTGGACTTTAGAGATACAGAGCGGAAACAGGCCCTTCGGCCCAGCAGGCCCACACCGACCAGCGATCACCCGTTCACACACTGGTTCCATTAGTTTACTTTCGACTATAACAAGAGGCCGATAACATCCTGAAGCCGCGGTCTCCGGTGGGAGGGCGGCCGCTTCTGGATCCGGTCGTCTCGATGTGGGAGTTCCGATCATCCCCGACGAGAGGGCCTGTATATGCGGCCGTCTGCGGCGGCGACTGCGGAGGGTTCACGGCCCAGACCACGGGTGAACAAAGGAGGAGGAATGACTGAACTTTGTAGCCTTTCATCACGGCGGAGAATACTGTGGAGGATGTTTGTGTTAAATCTTATTGTGCATTGTGTGTTCTTTTAAAAAATTCTATCACTACTGGCAAATTTCATTTCACTGTGCCTCAGTTGGTGCATGTGACAAATAAACTTGCATTGTATTGTATTGTAGTTTGGAGATCCAGCGCAGAAACAGGCCCTTCGGCCCATCGAGCCCGTACCGACCAGCAATCCCCGCACACACACACACACACTGGTTCTTAGTTTAGTTTAGAGAGACGGCACGGAGACAGGTGGGCCGAAGGGCCGGTTTTCACGCTCTACCTGTGAAGTTTGTGGCGGTGCTGGGATAAACGCTGCGAGCGAGTAGAGCGTTTACACACAGTACAAGCCGCAGCCTTTCTCTGCACTGTGTGGAGGCTGAGGTTCGCTGCCTTACCTGGGTGACTGGATGGAGGAGACACTTGTCCCGTGTGTGTGTGTGTAGGATAGTGTTAGTGTGCGGGGATCGCTGGTCGGTGCGGACTCGATGGGCTGAAGGGCCTGTTTCCTCGTTATCTCTCTAAAGTCTAAAGTAAATTAAACTAGTATACGGGGATGGCTGGTCGGTGCAGGGATGAAATGTAGTAAGAAAGAACTGCAGATGCTGGTAAAATCGAAGGTAGACCCAAAAGGCTGGAGTAATTCAGCGGGGCAGGCAGCATCTCTGGAGAGAAGGAACGGGAGACCCGAAACGTCACCTAATCCTTCTCTGCAGAGATGCTGCCTGTCCCGCTGAGTTACTCCAGTTTTTGTGTTGCCCTTAGCGTACAGGGTTCGCTGGTCGGCGCGGACTCGATGGGCCGAAGGGCCTGTTTCCATACTGTCTGTCTCTACACTAAATAAAACTAATAGAACTGGTGTGTGAATGGGGGGGTCGCAGGTCAGCGCGGATCCGATGGTCCGAAGGGCCTGTTTCCGCGCTGCATCTCTACACTAAACTAGTGTGTGAACGGGCGACCACAGGTCAGCACGGACCCGGTGGGCCGAAGGGCCTGTTTCCGCGCTGTATCTCTAAACTAAACTAGTGGAGCTGGTGTGTGAATGGGTGCTGACCGGTGAGAAGCACTGGGAGTGAGTAGACGGCCTACACACAGTAGCGACCCCGTGGTCTTTCTCTGCAGAGTATAGCAGCAGCGACGGGACGGGGGGGTGGGGGGGGGGTTTTGCGTGCCTCACCTGGGCGAGTGTGCGTGCGCGGAGCACGGGCGCAGCGGGCCGAAGTCCTTGCCCCCGTACAGGTGCCAGACGACGGAGATCTCGCGCAGCATGATGCGCGTGTCGGGCACGGGGAAGCGGCCGGGAGCCTTCAGCAGGTCGGTGCTGCCGATGGGCCGCGAGAAGTAGTTGTCCTTCACCGCGATGCTGTCTGCCGTCAGCTTGCACACCACCGGCTCACCGTCCTTGGGCTGGGGAGAGAGCGGGCAAGCTTTATTCTTCAAAATAACCTCTGGAGCCGGCATGCTTTATACTCCAGAAATGAGAGATACCAAAACTCAGACACACGTGCTCGGGGTTGTTGCTGCTGATTGCAAAGAAGATGTCATGGAGTAATGTAAAGCCACCAAATGTTCCGACAGTGGAGGGAAAGACTGAAAAGTGTACATTTGATGGAAAGCACAACAGCTAAACTCCGGTTCAGGACTGATGCTTTCAACATTATGTGGACATAATGTTTCACTACTACTATTTACTACAACTGCCAAGACTGATTAATGCCCCTGTCCCACTTAGGAAACCTGAACGGAAACCTCTGGAGACTTTGCGCCCCACCCGAGGTTTCCGTGCGGTTCCCGGAGGTTTTTGTCCGTCTCCCTAATGGTCGAAAGTGGTTTCCGTTTTAAAAATGGGTAATTTTTCAGTCGAAGCCGGTTGCGATGCTAGTTGAAGGTGGTTGCCGGAGGTTGCAGGTAGTGGAAGGTAAGAGCCTCCCTGGTGGAATAAAACTGGGTGAAAAAAAGGTCCCGCTGAGCTACTTTGTACCTGTCCATGTTCTCCAGAGACGCTGCCTGGAAAAAAGGTCCCGCTGAGCTACTCCAGCATAGAAACATAGAAAATAGGTGCAGGAGGAGGCCAGTCAGGCCTTCGAGCCAGCACCGCCATTTGTTGCGATCATGGCTGATCGTCCCCTATCAATAACCCGTGCCTGCCTTCTCCCCATATCCCTTGACTCCACCAGCCCCTAGAGCTCTATCCAACTCTCTCTTAAATCCATCCAGTGGTTTGGCCTCCACTGCCCTCATTTTTCCTGCATCTAGCTTGTCCAGTCCTTTTATAATTTTATATGTTTCTATAAGATCCCCCCTCATCCTTCTAAACTCCAGTGAATACAAGCCTAGTCTTTTCAATCTTTCCTCATATGACAGTCCCGCCATCCCAGGGATCAATCTGGTGAACCTACACTGCACTGCCTCAATCACAAGGATGTCCTTCCTCAAATTAGGAGACCAGAACTGTACACAATACTCCAGATGTGGCCTCACCAGAGCCCTGTACAACTGCAGCAGAAGCACTTTGTACCTGTCCATGTTCTCCACAGAGATGCTGCCTGACCTGCAGAGTTCCTCCAGCACTCTGTGCAGAGTCATAGAGTGGTACGGCCCAACTTGCTCACACCGGCCAATGTGTCCCACCCGCCCACGTTTGGCCCAAATTCCTCCAAATCTGTCCTATCCATGTACCTGTCTAACTCGTTCCATACACCCACCACCCTTTGTGTGGAAAAAGATACGCCACAGATCCCTATCAAGTATTTTCCCCTTCACTGTAAATCAGCATCTGCAGTTCCCTGTTTCTATATGCAAGATATTTGCCTTTATTGGCCCAGGTGAGGATATATATGAGCCAGAAGGTAACAGCAAAGCTGACAGAACATGAGATGTCCCACAGAACTCAGTGTACATGGCACGTTGGCCTTCATCAGTCAGACTACTGAGTGTAGAAGTTGGGAGGTCCCGTTGCAGTTTATTATTTTATTTTTTATCTAAGACGTTGGTGAGGCCACATTCAGAATATTGCGTTCAGTTCTGGGCACCGTGTTATAGGAAAAATATTGTCAATCTGGAAAGGGTTCAGAGAAGATTTACGAGGATGTTGCCAGGACTAGAGGGTGTGAGCCACAGGGAGAGGTTGAGCAGGCTGGGTCTCTATTCCCTGGAGCGCAGGAGGATGAGGGGCGATCTTATAGAGGTGTACAAAATCATGAGAGGAATAGATCGGACAGAGTCCCTTGCCCAGAGTAGGGGAATCGAGGACCAGAGGACATAGTCTCAAGGTGAGGGGGAAAAGATTTAATAGGAATCTGAGGGGTAACTTTTCCACACAGAGGGTGGTGGGTGTATGGAACGAGCTGCCGGAGGAGGTAGTTGAGGCTGGGACTATCCCAACGTTTAATAAACAGTTGGTCAGGTACAGGGCTAGGACAGGTTTGGAGGGATATGGGCCAATCGCAGGCAGGTGGGACTAGTGTAGGTGGGACACGTTGGCCAGTGTGGGCAAGTTGGGCCAAAGGGCCTGTTTCCACCCTGTATCACTCTGTGACTATTGTTCTGTTCACCACATTACGTGGGAGTCTGCAGATTAAATTCCTCAGAGTTCACGGCTGAATCTGCAATTTTATGTTTTATTTCAGATTCCCATTTAAAAAAAAAAGTTTTAGTTTAGAGATGCTGCGCGGAAACAGACCCTTTGGCACGGAGGCGCAGCGGTAGAGTCGCTGCCTCACAGCGCCAGAGGCACGGGTTTGATCCTGACTACGGGCGCTGTCTGTACGGAGTTTGCACGTTCTCCCCATGACTGCGTGGGTTTTCTCCGGGTGCTCCGGTTTCCTCCCACACTCCAAAGACGTGCAGGTTTGCAGGTTAATTATAGTCACGGAGTGATACAGTGTGGAAACAGGCCCTTCGGCCCAACTCACCCACACTGGCCAACGTGTCCCACCTACACTCGTCCCGCCTGCCTGCACTTGGCCCATATCCCTCCAAACCTGTCCTACCCATGTACCTGTCTGTTTCTTAAACGTTGGGATAGTCCCAGCCTCAACGACCACTTCCGGCAGCTCGTTCCATACACCCACCACCCTCTGTGTGAAAAAGCTACACCTCAGATTCTTATTAAATTATTTCCCCTTCACCTTGAACCTATGTCCTCTGGTCCTCGATTCCCCTACTCTGGGCAAGAGACTCTGTGTGTCCACCCGATCTATTCCTCTCACGATTTTATACACCTCTATAAGGGTAGCTTGAGGGTGTACGATGCGCAGTGTTACAGCTGCTGGCCTCATCTCAGCGCCGTGGGGGACACGGGTTTTCGCGCGATCCTGACCACGGGTGCTGTCTTTATGGAGTTTTCTCCGGGTGCTCCGGTTTCCTCCCACATTCCACAGACGTAGATGCGGGTTTGGAGGTTCATTGGCCTCTGTGAATTGTCCCTAGTGTGTCGGATAGAATTAACGCACAGCACGAGCTTGATGGGCCGAACGTCCTGCTTGCCCGCTAAGTAACATTAGCAAATTTGCAGATGACACAAAGCTGGGTGGCAGTGTGAACTGTGAGGAGGATGCTGTGAGAATGCAGGGTGACTTGGACAAGTTGGTGGGGAGTGTACTGCAGATGCATGGCAGGTGAAGTTTAATGCGATAAGATAAATGTAGTGAAGGTTATCCGACTTTGGTAGCCAAAAACAGGAAGGCAGATTACTATCTAAACTGGGTATCAAGTTGGGAAAAGGGGAAGTACAACGGGATCTGGGGGGTCCTTGTACATCAGTCTATGAAAGTAAGCATGCAGGTACAGCAGGCAGTGAAGAAAGCGAATGGCATGTTGGCCTTTATAACAAGAGGCGGAGTATAGGCGCAAAGAGGTCCTTCTGCAGTTGTACAGAGCCCTAGTGAGACCACACCTGGAGAACATTGTGTGCAGTTTTGGTCCCCTAATTTGAGGGAAGGACATTCTTGCTATTGAGGGAGTGCAGCGTTAGATTCACAAGGTTCATTCCCGGGATGGCGGGACTGTCATATGTTGAGAGAATGGAGCGGCTGGGCTTGTACACTCTGGAGTTTAGAAGGATGAGAGGATATCTCATTGAAACATATAAGATTATTGAGGGTTTGGACACGCCAGAGGCAGGACCTCCATCAGGTTAAACCTGCTGATCCTGCATCAAACACCCAAAGCTGGTGGATAATTGGAATTTGTCTTTGTAGAAACAAAGAACAAAAATCCTCTCCCGCCCAACCTCTCCCTGACTCTCAGGCCCTGGAGTCCGGCAACATCCTTGTGAATCATCTAGCTTAATGACGCAAGAGACTCTCCCCAATGCTTTCCTCTATCAGGGCAGTAGGTGGTGCAGCTGCCTCCCAGCGCCGGAGACCCGGGTTCCATCCCGACTACGGGGGCTGTCGGTAACGAGTACGTACGTTCTCCCCGTGGCCTTTCTCTGCGATCTTCGGCTCCCCCCCCCCCCCACACTCCAAAGAAGTACAGGTTTGATAACAATTATATATTGTCCCAGGTGTGTGTAGGATGGCGTTAGGGGCCTGTCCCACTTAGGCGACTGCCAGCGACTAGGACACTGGAATTCACCAAAGTCAGCACCGCCGGCAACCTTGGTTAATCTGGTGACAAACGGATTTGAGAAGAGGAGCAGGGAGGTTCTACTGCAGTTGTACAGGGCTTTGGTGAGGCCACACCTGGAGTATTGCGTACAGTTCTGGTCTCCTAATCTGAGGAAAGACATTCTTGCCATAGAGAGGGTACAGAGAAGGTTCACCAGACTGATTCCTGGGATGGCAGGACTTCCATATGAAGAAAGACTGAAGATAGTCCGATAGGGGCGCTGGACTGCCAGCAGCCCGTTTGTCTTTTCCTTTTTTTAATTTTTAGTAAGTTTCAAGTTTGTATTTTGGGGAAACTTTAACTTTTTTATGTGGGAGAGGGGAGCAGGGTAAGGGGGAAACTGTTTCCCTGTCGCTTCCTGGCGGGGACGCGACTATTTCTGCCGAGCCCGTCCTCGCCCCAATACTATCTCTCTATGTGGCCTACTCCTGTGGATTGGAGCGGCCTTTCCTACCGGGAAACCGGACTCAGACTGCAATAAGTGGCGGGCAAGCGGCGCTGGATGTCACTGCGGCGCTGGCGAATGCCCTACCATGGGTCCGCCGTTGGAGCTCCGGAGCGTGGGCCGCTGATCCAACAACATGGAGCTCTGGTTTAGAGAGCTCCCCCCAACGCGGTGCGGCGCTGACCGTCATCGTGGTGTCCTGCGGCACTTGTTTGCCTAGGGCCTCCAGCGTTGGCAATCTCCACCCGCGCTGCCAGTGGACTTTGGAGACGCGGACTCCGGTAGGATAGGGGGCCGACTAGTGTACCATGCCGATGAAGGCACACCCAGACCCCGCGATTGGACTTGCATCACTCCGGGCAGCGGGCCTAACATCGGCCGCCGTAGCGCGAATGCAGGGGGCTCGGGAGGCCCCGACCACGGGGTAACCAGTGGAACATCGGCGAAGCAGCATCTGACACTTTGGTGCCTTCCTTCAACAGTAAGGAAAGGTTGACCCTGCTGTGGGGATGTATTTTATGTTGAATTCTCTGTCTTACGTCCTGTGTTGTTTCCTTTATTTTTTGGCTGTATGCTGAACTGCGTTCATCTCACTGTAGCCAATGGCACACTGAATAATAAAATCTATCTGATAGACTCGGCTTTGTACTTCGCTAGAATTAAAGATAGAGGAGGGTATCTATAATGTTACAATAAAGGGGGGATCTATAAGGTTACAATAAAGTTCAATAACTTCCTAAGAGTTACAAAATTCTTAAGGGTTTGGACCAGATTAGATATCCAGGAAGATTGTTCCCGATGTTGGGGATTCCAGAACAAGGGGTCATAATTTAAGGATAAGGGGGACGTCTTTTAGCCCCGAGATGAGAAAAACATTTTTCACACAGAGAGTGGTGAAGTCTGTGGAATATCTCTGCGACAGAAGGTAGTTTGAGGCCAGTTCATTGCTATTATTTAAGAGGTATTAATGTGGGCTCCTTGTGGCTAAAGGGATCAGGGTATGGGGAGAAGCCAGTACAGGATAACTGAGTTGGATGATCAGCCGTGATCCATATTGAATGTGGCGGTGCAGGCTGTAAGGGCGCATGGCCCTACTCCTGCACCTAGTTTACTATGTTTCTCTGACACCTACACGGTCCAGAATGGTTTGCCGATAAATGTTCAAAACATGTTTCCATCCTCTCACTCTTACAGACACCCGTGAGGCCGAAGGGCCCTGTTTTCCGGTGCTTCGTACCAGCTGTACATTTATGGGCAGTTGCCCCGTGTCGCCTAAAAAAACCGCCTACGTGGACATCAGAGTGCGGGGACCGCTGTTCGGACGCAGACACAGTGGGCCGAAGGGGCCTGTTTCCACGCTGTAATCTCTAAAGTCTAAAGAGTGCTGGGGAACAAGGAGTGATGTGGGAAGCGTTGAAGAAGTCGACGCCGAATCAGCAGACCAATCACCCCGAACACATAAGCTCCATCATCCCACCACACGGGGGACAGTTCACAAGCAGCAGTGAAATGAAGGTGCGTGGACAGGGCAGGTTGGCAGGGATGTGGGCCAAACCGGCAGGTGGGAACTATGTGTATGCTGGGCCGGCGTGGACAGATAAGGACCCGCCCTGTCCCCACGTACGAGATCATTCCAAGAGCTCTTCCCCCGAGTTTGAAAAAAAATCAGCACCGGAGAATGAACGAATGCGAGAGGTCTACTTCGGAGCTCGGGGACAGCTCTCTTCTTTGCGCTAACTGCAGGTTACCGGGAAGACTTCGCTAACGGCTAAGTAAGCACGGGAGGACGGGTAAGATTTTTTCAACAGGATGAAAAATGTCCACGAGAGCCGCCGAGTACCCGACGACGGACCATTACCCCTTAAATTCTCCGAGTAGTTTCGATATCAGGGCAAACTCGGGGAAGCTCTTGAATGAACTCGTACCGGGGACAGGGTTTGAATCATCTGACATCTAGCGTAAATGCAGACTCAAATAGTACATCTCTCTCTCTCCCTCTCTCTCGAGCCATGACAGCAGAAGGGGGCTAACGTGAGGATCCGGTCTTCATAACTTCACAGTTTCAGCCTTCAACAACCACTATAAAACAACGATAGTCCCACCAGAACTGGCCGCGAAGCTGCTGGAAACTGGCTCAACACCACCGCCTGTCGTGCCTCTCCGGACTTTCTCACCCGCCAGGCCCTCACGTAGTCAGATGGTGGAAAATACATCAAACACCCACGACCACCTGAGCACAGGATCCCCCCCGGGTAGCGTCCTCGAGGCCCCCTATTGTACTCCCTGTACACCACATGACTGAGTGGCCAGGTTTCAGCTCCAACTCGATGATCAAAGTTTTGCTGATGACCCTGTGGTGGTGGGCTAGATCTCCAGACAACGATGAGAAGGCCTGCCGGGAGGAGGATTGGCTGATACAGGCACTCTGGTGTCAGTACAACAGCCTCCTCTTGAACGTCAAAAAAACGAAGGAGCAGATCGTGGACTTTAGGAGGGCACAACATCCGAGGACGAACACGCTATCTGAGGATAAATGGGGATACTGTGGATAGGGTGAGCTGGGAGTCCACATCACGGAGGATCTGACATGGACATCGTCGCTGGTGAGTAAGGCAAGGCAGCGCCTTTACCACCTCAGGCAGCGGAGGAAATTCAGAGTCTCTCTGAGGATCCTCCAGTGCTTCTACTCTGGGGCTGTAGAAAGCATCTCGTCCGGAAACATCACAATCTGGTTTGGGAACTGCTCTGCCCAGGACAGGAAGGCTCTGCAGAGAGTAGTGCGTTCGGCCAAACGCACCATGGGAACTACACTCGCACCCCGCCCCTGCACGACCGAAAACACCAAGGAGGGCAGATCCAGAGCCAGCAAGATCAGGGGGACCCCTACCCCCGCCCCCCCCGCCCAGCCAACGGACTGTTTCCAGCTTGGCCCCCTTTGAAGGTCAGGCAAACCGCCCACCCTTTGGCACTGGCTGTGAGAATAAACGCGACTTGACTTGATTGTGAAGGAGTACTTTCGCCCCGGCCACAAATCCACACCTCTCCACATTCTCCTCCCAGATGCTGCCTGAACCCGCTATCACTGAACTAAAATATCAATACAACTTACCATACTTAACCATATAACAATTACACACGAAAACAGGCCCTCTCGGGCCCTTCCATACCGTGCCTGACCATATTGTTTTCCCCTAGTCCCATCTACCCTCGCACTCAGAGTCATCCATGACCCCTCCATTGCCCTTTCCCGTCCATATACCCATCCAATTTACTCTAAAATGTTAAAATCGTGATCCTGGCCTCACCACTTTCTGCTTGAAGCTCATTCCACACAGGGCTCCACCCACTGATTAAAGAAGTTCCTCCCCACAACGTTTACCCCAAAACTTCTGTCCCCTTAATTCTCATGTCCAGTGCCCTCTTGTTTGAATCTTCCCTACCCTCAAAGGGAAAAAAAACGTATCCACGTCAGCTCTGTCTATCCCTTTCATCATTTAAAGACCTCAATCAAGTCCCTCCCCCCCCCCCCCCTTTAAACCTCTGCGCTCCAAAGAATAAAGACCTAACTTGTTCAACCTTTCTCTGTAACATAGTTGCTGGAACCCTGCAACGATGC
>CM069173.1:5557918-5667724 GCA_035221665.1 Okamejei kenojei
CAAGAGAGATAGTATTACCCAGTCTGGCCCTGCCTCAATGTCCCCTACAACCCACCTACCCTCCCCCTCCCTATACATCCCCACCCCTCTCATCCACCCCTCCCTCGCCACCCCCCCACTCCAACCCTCCATCCCCCTCCCCCATCCCTATCCCACACTCCACACCCCCCTCCCTCCCCCTCCCAGCACAACCCCACCGACCTCCCCCTCTACACCCCCCCTCCCCCTCCACCCCACTCCCCTCCAACACCCCCTCCCCCCTCTCCCACCCCCCCTACCCCCAACCACCTCCACCCCCCCCCTCCATCCCCCTCCCTGTTCCCAATGTTGGGCGAGTCCAAAACCAGGGGCCAATCTAAGAATAGGCAGTGGAGGCCAATTCACTGAATGAATTTACAAGGGAGTTAGATAGAGTTCTAGGGGCTAGCGGAATCAAAAGGATATGGGGAGAAGGCAGGCACAGGTTACTGATTCATGATGAGCACCACAATGAATGGTGGTGCCGGCTTGAAGGGCCGAATGGCCTTCTCCTGCACCTATTTTCTATGTTTTTATGAAATCATGCTTCACTCGCTCTCCCTATCTTTTTCTTCTTTCTTCTGTCCCTCTCTCTCTCTCACTCTCTCCCTCTTCTCTCTTCTGTCCCTCTCTCCCTCTCTCTCTCCCTCCCTCTCTCTCTATCCCTCTCTCTCTTTCCCCCTCCCTCCCTCTCACCCTCTCTTTCTTCTCTCTTCTGTCCCTCCCTCTCCCTCTCCCTCTCCCTCTCTCACTCTCTCTCTCTTTCCCCCTCCCTCCCTCTCTCTGTCTCTCTCTCTTTCTTTTTATGAGAGAAAAGTCCAGATACACCACGTCTCCCTTATCCATTTTATGAAATCATGCTTCACTAATCTGGAGCTTTTTGAGGATGTAACAAATAGAATGGATAAGGGAGAGCCAGTGGACGTGGTGTATCTGGATTTTCAAAAACCCTTTGACAAGGTCCCACACAAGGGATTAGTGGGGAAAATTAGAGCACACGGTATTAGAGCACCCAGAGAGTTGTGAATTTGTGGAATTCTCTGCCACAGAAGGCAGTGGAGGCCAATTCATTGGATGTTTTCAAAAGAGAGGTAGATTTCGCTCTTAGGGTTAATGGAATCAAGAGATTTGGGGAGAAACCAGGAACGAGGTACTGATTCTGGATGATCTCTTAGGCCCCCTTCGGTCATGGGTGTCTCCAGGGTGCTATTCCCTATATGGAGGAGGCCAAGTGCATGACGTGGAAACTGGGTGCACATCACAGATCCTTGACAGATCTGGGTCCAGATCCCCAGTTGACATCGGAGTACAAATGACCGTGGACCCTTTTCTGCCGCAGAGGCCTTCATCCGCCTTCCCACCGTTGTGACGCTCCACTAAGGTCAGCCATCGTCCTCCGCCTCTTCCACCGTTGAGGTCTTGGTTGATTGCTCTTTGTCAGAGTCCTCCCCCCCCCCACATCGACCTTACCACCAACCGCCATGGTGGCCTACCAGGAGCAGACTCCAGAACAGTCATCGCTCTCAGGATCTCAGGACAACGCAAAGCTTCCTTTTCTCCACCCACTACAAGGTGAAAAATCCACTTGAGAATTCTGGATGATCAACCGTGAATCGTTTTGAATGGCGGTGCTGGCTCGAAGGGCCGAATGGCCTACTCCTGCACACTATTTCCAATGTCTTGAAGAATGTTTTGGCCCGAAACGATGCCTATTTTTCCTTCGCTCCGTAGAGCTAGGCCGCACTCCCGCTGGAGTTTTCTCAGCATTTTGTCTACCTTCGAATTTTCTATGTTTTCTATTTGTATGTTTTAAAAGCCTCCAAGGATGTGTGAAAAAATTATTTTTCTTCCCTTCGTTCCAGGATTGTTGTACTGTGAACTGCTTAATGGATATGAGTCCTTCGGAAATGGTTTTAATATAACCTTGTGGATAGACCAAGAAAAAGCTCACCTTCTCTGGTCCATTATCTGCTAACCCATTATTTGTGTTTTGCACTTCATCAGTTTATTTATTCATGTGTGTATATATTTATATAATGTTATATGGACACACTGATCTGTTTTGTAGTAAATTCCTACTATAATTCCTGTGTGCCAGAAGCAAAGCAAGATTTCATTGTCCTATCAGGGACTACATGACAATAACACACACGTGAACTTGGACAAGGTCCGTCACTAAGAGATCAGCAATACAAACTTAAAGCACACGTTATTGGGGTTCAGTATTGATGTGGATAGAGAACTGGCTGGCAGAACAGGAAGCAAAGAGTAGGAGTAAACGGGTCATTTTCAGAATGGCAGGCAGTGAGTAGTGGGGTACCGCAAGGCTCAGTGCTGGGACCCCAGTTACAATATATATTAATGATCTGGACGAGGGAATTGAATGCAACATCTCCATGTTTGTCAGATGACTAAGAAGCTGGGGGGCAGTGTTAGCTGTGAGAGAGCATGCTAGGAGGCTGCAAGGTGACTAACCTAGGATAGGTTGGGTGAGTGGGCAAATGCATGGCAGATGACAAATGTTTGGTTATCCACTTTAGCGGCAAAAACAGGAGAGTAGATAATTATCTGAAAGGTGGCCGATTAGGAAAAGGGAGATAAACGAGACCATGGGTGTCATGGATACACCATCCCAGTGCAAGTAGGTCCTTGCAGGTGCAGCAGGCCGTGACGAAAGCGAATGGTATGTTTTGGCATTCAAGCAAAAGGATTTGGAGTACAAGGAGCAGAGAGGTTCTACTGGTCAGTTGTACAGGGTCTTGGTAGGCCACACCTGGATGTATTGCGTTACAATGTGGTCTCCTAATCTGAGGAAAGACATTCATGGCTTGCCATAGAGGGAGTGCAGAGAAGGTTTCACCAGACTGATTCCTGGGATGCAGGAATTCCATATGAAGAAATGACTGGATAGACTTCGCATGATTTCCGCTGTGAAATTAGAGCTTGAGGGGGATCTTATAGAGACTTACAAAATTCTTAAGGGTTTGGACAGGCTAGATGCGGGAAGATTGATTCCCTGATGTGGGGAAGTTCCATAACAAGGGGTTCACACAGTTTAAGGATAAGGGGGAAGTCTTTAGGACCGAGATGAGAAACACTTTTTTCAACAACAACCCGAGAGTGGTGAATCTGTGGAATTCTCTGTCCACAGAAGGTAGTTGAGGGCCAGTTTCCATTGCTATATTTAAGAAGGATTAGATGTGGCCCCTTGTGGCTAAAGGGAACAGGGGGTGTGGAGAGAGGCAGGTACAGGATACAGAGTTGGATGATCACAACGGATGAGTCGATATTGAGTATATATAGAATGGCGGTGCAGGCTGGAAGGGCGAATGGCCTCCTCCTGCACCTATTGTCTATTGTCTGTGTGTCTATGAATGCTAACAGACAGTCTTTGCATCTGTGAAGAGCGTGTGCGCAAGTGCGGCGTGAGGGAGCAGAAGGAGAGCTTGTGCGCATGGTGCGTTAGGGAGCAGAAGGAGAGCTTGTGCGCATGTGCGGCGAGAGATAGAGAGAGAGAGAGAAGAGAGAGAGAGAGAGAGAGAGAGAGAAAAACAAGTTGCTTCCGCGCTATCGCGCGCCGGAGGGGATTCCGAGCGCGCGAGAAAGAGAAAAAAAACAACGCCCCCAGCGCGCACGCGCTGAGAGAGCGGGGGGGGGGGGGGGGGGGGAGAGAGAGAGCGAGGGCCCTGCGCGCATGCGCGGAGGAAGACTTGGGGAGACGGAAAACCAAATGAAGTGGCTCGCGCATGCGCGGAGGGGGGGGTAGGGGGAAGGTGGGCGAGCGAGCGCGCGCGGGCTGAGCGCCGTTGGGGCGCGAGGGGCGAGAGAGAATAGAGAGAGAGCACGACGCGAGCCCGCCCATTGTTCCGCGCGCGCTCACCTTCTAGCCCGCCCCAGCACCAGCGGCGGCGGCGCGTTTCAAACCCGCCCCGCGTGACCTCAGCCCCCCGGCGCGCGCCCGCCCGCCCGCCCACAACCGTCCCCGGCCCCGCAGCGGCGGCAGCAAGCGAGTGAACGAGGCGATGGCGGAAACGGGCGGCAACTACAGCGGTAAGGACGGGGAGCGGACACCGGAGAGCGGGACAGGGCCCGCGGGAAGGGGGGAGAGGGAAGGGAGCGTGATGTGATGTGATGTGAGGCAGGCAGGCGGGGCGGGCGGCGGGCCGAATGCCCAACGTGGCTCCTACACAAACTACACAACTATTGCCCATCACATACATGGTTTCCCCCCCCCCCCCCCTCCCACCCCCCACCCCCTCACACCACCTCCCTAGCCCTCCCCAACTCCACTCTCCCCCTCCTCTCTCCCCCCCCCTCCCCCCCTCTTCGCCCCCCCCCTTACCCACCACCTCTTCCCCCCCCCTCCTCTTCCCCCCCCCCCCTCTTCCCCCCCCTCCCTCTTCTTCCCCCCCCTCCTCTTCCCTCCCCCCCTCCTCTTCTCCCCCCTCCCCCCTCCTCTTCCCCCCCCTCCTCTTCCCCCTCCCTCCCCTCCTCTCTCACCCCCCCTCCTCTTCCCCCCCTCCTCTCCCCCCCCCTCTTCGCCCCCCCCTCTTCGCCCCCCCTCTTCGCCCCCCTCCTCTTCCCCCCCCCTCCTTCATTCACCCCCTCCTCTTCCCCCCCCACCTCTCTTCCCCCCCTCCTTCTTTTCCCCCACCCCCCCCCCTCCTCTTCCCCCCCTCCTCTTCCCCCCCCTCCTCTTTCCCACCTCTTCCCCCCCTCCTCTTCCCCCCCCCTCCTCTTCCCCCCCCTCCTCTTCTCCCCCCCCTCCTCTCACCCCACCCTCCTCTCCCACCCCCCCACCCTCCTCTCCCCCCCCACGCCTCCTCTCCCCCCCCCCACTCCTCCTCTCCCCCCCCCACCCTCCTCTCCCCCCCCCCCACCCTCCTCTCCCCCCCCCACCCCCTCTCCCCCCCCCACCCTCCTCTCCCCCCCACCCCCCCCCTCATCTCCTCCCCCCCCCACCTCTCCCCCCCCCCTCCCTTCTCCCCCCCCCATTGTCCTCTCCCCCCCCCCCCCTCATCCCCCCCCCTCCTCATCCCCACTCATCACCCCCACCCCTCCTCGCCCACCCCCCCCCCTCCTCCTCTCCCCCCCCCTACTCGTTCCCCCCTCCTCTCCCCCCCCTCCTCTCCCCCCCCCCCTCTTCCCCCCCCCTCCCTTCCCCCCCCCATACTCCTCCCCCCTCTCCCCCCCTCCCCCTCCTCTCCCACCCCCCTTCCTCCTCTCCTCCCCCTCCTCTCTCCCCCCCCGTCCTCTCTCCCCCCTCCTCTCTCCCCCCTCCCTCCTCTCTCCCCCCCTCCTCTTGCCCCCCCTCTCTCCCCCCCCCTCCTCTCTCCCCCCCCCCTCCACTCTCTCCCCCCCCTCCTCTCCTCCTCCCCCCCCCCCTCCTCCCTCCCCCCCCTCCTCATCCCCCCCCCCTCCTCTCCCCCCACCCTCTTTCCCCCCCCCTCCTTTCCCCCCCATCTCCTCCCCCCCATCTCCCCCCCCCCTCCTCTCCCCCCCCACTCCTCTCCCCCCTCCCCCCCCTCCTTTCCCCCCACCCACCATCCTCTTTCCCCCCCCCCCCCCTCCTTTCCCCCCCCTCCCCCCTCCTTTCCCCCCCCCCACCATCCTCTTTTCTCCCCCCCCCCCCCCCCCATCCTCTCCCCTCCCCAACCCCCTCCTCTCCCCACCTTAACTACCTCCTTTGGTAGCTCATTCCATATACTCACCACTTCCTGTGTGGGAAAAGTTGTCGAAAGATAGACACAAAATGTTGGAGTAATTCAGCTGGACAGGCAGCATCTCTGGAAAGAAGGAATGGGCGACGTTTCGGGTTGAGACACTTTGATCATAGAAACATTGGGTGTTTCTCCATCTGAACTCCAAAATGCAGACATTAACATTTTTTGTTGTTTGCATGATTATAATTTATCGTATACATTCTAAGTAATATTTTCAATGCACAAGAGGAAAAAGTGCTTGAAAATGTTGATTTTTGGCGTATTGCAACGTGGCGTGGATAAGGCTTTATTTTGTTTTACCAATTTTCAAAGCTGAAAAACTGATTAGCTGACATTCCATGCTGGCAAAGTTGTCAGCCATGCAGAATGACCATTTTCATTCACTTTTCTTTGAGAATGTCTCCTACAGATTCCAATATGTACTTGTCGTTACTGACCAACTGCATTTGTTTGTGACATAATAGTGTTGACTCAGTCAATAGTAATTATGAATGGGCAGTCTCTTTTGATGCAGTCTATCTCTCTAACATTAAATGTTGTAACCTAAATGTTTATTAAATATCCAAATATATCCTACATTGCCAAAGCAGTAATAAAATCGTAATCTCCCTAGATTGAGGGGGGGATGAAAAGTCAAACCTTGTGTTTGCAATAATGATACTCTGTGCAAACCAGTTCAGTAGCAATCAATTGGGTTCAACATATTTTTGTGCATTTTGGACGATAACAATAGAGTGTTGAGTTACCGCTTTATATCAAATTATTCCTGGAATTATTCTATGGAGATTTAAGCACAGAAATGCTTATGAAAGATGGCCTGCCGCTGCAGAGGAGGCTTATGAGAATGATCCCAGGAATGACTGGGTTAACAGAGAAGCATTTGACAGCACTGGGCCTGTATTTGCTGGAGTTTAGAAGAATGAGGGGGGGAATCTCATTCCACACTTACTGAATAATGAAAGGCCTGGATAGTGTGGATGTGGAGACGATGATTCCACTAGTGGGAGAATCTAGGGCCAGAGGTCATAACCTCAGAATTAAAGGCAGGAGAGGAGATAAGGAGGAATTTATTTCGTCAGAGAGTGGTGAATCTGTGGAATTCATGGCAACAGAAGCTGTGGAGACCAAGTTGCTGGATATTTTTAAGGATAGATTCTCGATTAGTATGGCTGTCAGGGATTATGGGGAGAAGGCAGGAGAATGGGTTTAACTCTGGTCTCTGGCACTGTGATGTAGCTCTCCGACCAGTGTATCCATGCTTTCAAGCCCATTGAGAATTTTTATTTGCTTTAATAAAATTATCTCTCAACCTCAAAAGGTGGCAGGACGGTACAGCTTTACAGCGCTAGGAACCCGAGTTTTATCCTGACTACAGGTGTTATCTGTACGGAATTTGTAAGTTTTCACTGTTACCTAGGTGTTTGTTTTCTCCAAAATCTCTTTTCTCCCACAGTCTACAGATTTGTAGGTGCAAATGTAAAAAAATTGCCCCTAGTCAAATCACTTCAAGTCGTCACTTTTATTTATATAGCAGACTTAAAAAACAACTCTCGTTGGCCAAAGTGCTTTACATTGGCATAAGAATAGTATAACAAACAACAGTGGTTTGTAGATTAAATACAAACATCACTACATACATGTAGCCCTCGCTCAGAGGACGTCAAAAAAGGCTTGGGAGTAGAGATGAGTTTTTAGTCTTGACTTAAAGGAGTCGATGGAGGGGGCAGTTCTGATGGGAAGAGGGATGCTGTTCCACAGTCTAGGGGCTGCAACCGCAAAGGCGCGGTCGCCCCTGAGCGTATGCCTAGACCGTGGGGGTGTTCAGCAACCCCACGTCGGCCGATCTGTGGGACTTGGAGGTGGTGTGGTGGGTGAGCAGAGTTAGTAGGTGTAGGTGGGGGCAAGCTCATTGAGGACTTTGTAGACATTAAGGAGAATCTTGAAATTTATTCGGAACCGCACAGGGAGCCAGTGGAGAGGCCAGGATCGGGGTGATGTGATCCCATTTTCGGGTGCCCATCAGGAGTCTCGCTGCAGCGTTTTGGACCAGTTGCAGGCGGGACAGGGAAGATTGGCTGATGCCAGTGTAAAGGGAGTTGCAGTAATCTAGGCGGGAGGAGATAAATGTGTGGATGATCTTTTCGAGGTCATCAAGCTAGGAGGAATTGTTTTATTTTAGCTATCGTCCGAAGCTGAAAGAAGCTAGCATTTACCACGACATTGACTTGTTTGTCAAACTTCAGTGCTGAGTCAAATATCACGCCAAGGTTTTTGACGTGAGGTTTGAGTAGTGGGGTAAGGCTTCCAAGGCTGCCTGGCATCATTTTGATTGAGTCCGAGGGGTCGGGAAGGATGACCTCAGACTTGCTCTCATTTAGTTGGAGGACTTACTCTTGTTTAATTACACTACTTCTAGTGTACGTAGGGTAGTTTTAATGTTCCTGGATCGTTGGTTGGTGCGGAGTCAGTGGACCGTGCTGTATCTCTAAACAACCTAAACCTTCAAATGCACAGTGTGATATACTCGTTCTGTTTCATCTCATCTAGCAGACAAATCACCCATACCAAGAATCAATCTGGAGAGCCCTTGTCTTACTGTCTCAATATCCTTCTTTAAATAGGGAGAACATGTTGTACACACCGTTCTGGGTGACCTCACCAAGGGCCTGCCTGCCTATATTCATGCTCCTGTAATTGCTTGCTGGGTTTTAAGTTTCAGTGTTTTCAGTTCACCACCTGAAATTGTCTCTCTTGATGTGACTTTTGCCTTTTTTTCCCCAAATTGGATGGCCACTTTTTTCCAGGTTTTACATTATTTACAGAGCCCTCAGCCGTTCAGTTAGGCATTCGTTGTATTCTTGAAACCTCTCTCCAACCCTCTGCCACCCAACCTTCAGCGTTGAACTTGGATACATCACACTTGATTTCCGAATACAAATCGCTGATGGTATGACGTACAACATGAAAACAGGCCCTTTGGACTGCCAAAGATCGACACAAAATGATGGAGTAACTCAGCAGGCCAAACAGCATCTCTGGAGAAAAAGAATAGGTGACGTTTCGGCTCGAACCCCTCCTTCGGACCACCAAGTCCATTGTCGACAATTGCTCGTCTGTTCACACTCATTCAATGTTATCCCACTTTCCCATCATCTCCCAACACACTCTGGGCCATTTACAGGGAAGCAATGAATGTTTTTGGGATGTGGAAGGATGTGGATTTTGCAACCGGAGGAGGAAACCTACGCAGTCACAGGGAGAACGTGCAAACTCCACACACCGACATTGTCGGGATCGAACCTGGGTCTCTGGTGCTGTGAGGCAGCGGCTCTACCAGCCGCGCCACTGTGCTGTCCTGCATTGTGAGCAGCTAGGATCTCTCATTTACAGTAACACACAAGCCTTGAACTGTATCTTTAGTTAATGCCTCCACCCAATATAGTGTACATATGAACAAGCATATTTAGATGTATGTCACTCTTGCTTTAGTGGGCAAGATTACACTGAGAGTGTGTTGCAATGACGAAGTGTGCGTTTGCCCAAGACGGTTGAGTTTCTCCTTCAAATTGCAGAGTTTTGTGCTCTAGTTCAAACTTTGTGCCTGAAAAGTGATATTGACCTAAGAGGCCATGTTGCTGTTGCGACTTATCGAACTTTTATGGGGGAAGAAGAGGATTTTGCCAGAGACTGGAGCTGATAAACTAGTGGTTTGAATAGTTCAGAGCATTGAGTGCTTGCTATTGGGACAGCAATCCAGATGAAAAAGCTGGGTATCCATTCATCGGGTTCTAAATAAAACCATTATAATACAACACGCATGCTTTCAGCAAGTTTGGATCAGTTTATTTTTGTGAGTGCAGTGGATTTGTGAGACAGAAAGAAGAGGAGCCTTATTGTTCCAGATTTCATGGCAACCCTGAAGAGTTAATGTGTGGGAAGGAACTGCAGATGCTGGTTTAAACCAAAGATAGATAGATACAAAATGCTGGAGTACCTCAGCGAGACAGGCAGCATCTCTAGAGAGAAGAGTTTATTATGGGTTTCATTCATCCTAAAAAAATATCATGACTCATAGGGGCGACATGGTGGCGCAGCAGTAGAGTTGCTGCCTTGCAGCGCCTGAGACCTGGGTTAGATCCTGACTACGGGTGCTGTCTGTACAACCATAATATGTTTCACCGTGTGATGGTACATACATCATATAAACCGTCCGGCAGGTCGAAAATTAAAATACCCTCTAGCCTGTATAAGGCAATTGTCTTGATATCCTCATTATAACCTAGTTCATTTAAACAGATCAGGAAGGTTGATGTTTGTGGACCCCCACCCCCTTGTATGTGATACTGGATAACTTGGTTAGAGGGACAGTAAGTCCGAAGAAGGGTCCCGACTGCAAATGTCACCTTTTGTGTTCGCCTGAGATGCTGCCTGACCCGCATCCAGCACTTTGTATATTTTATTGCAATTCCAGGGCAGGGAAGAGACTGTTCCTAATCTGTGTAGTAATATCTGATTTGAAGAGTGCATGTATGAATAGTTGTAACTTTGTTTCATGTAAAGGACAAATAACCATTTGGGCTCACTGACAAGATGTGTGTGGCTGACAACATGGGGGACTTTCAGTTGACTGGTAATATTTATACACACTGGTGTCAAAATAATGAACATCTAACATGCACTTTTCCACCATTACTAGGCGGCCTTTTAATGTTTTCACGTGTAAGAGGTTTTGTTATCTGTATGGCTAGAAACGTGGGCTGAGGTTATAAACTGCAATTTTGACCCTCATTTACCCCTAACCCTTTGCAAAGGCTGGGAGCTTCCAACATTGAGTGAGGCCATGTTTGGAGTATTGTGTCTCATTTTGGTCACCTCGTCATCGGAAATATGTTGTTAAGTTGTCAGGTTGTTAATCATGCATTGTCGTTCCACTGACTGGTTAGCAGGCGACAAAAGCTTTTCACTGTACCTCGGTACACGTGACAATAAGCTAAAATCGAAGCTGGAAAGGGGACAGATAAAGATTTATGAAGATGTTGCCAGGACTTGAGGGCCTGAGCCATATAGAGAGGTTGAGCAGATTAGGATGAGGGGTGATCTTCTTGAGGTGTTTAAGATCTTAAGGGTATTAGACATGGTAAATGCACAGACTTTTACCTTGAGTTGGGGAAGCAAGAATCTGTGGACATATGGGCCTGTCCCACTTGGGCGATTTTTTTTGGGCGACTGCCACAAAATTTTCAACATGTTGAAACCATTTTGGCGACAGTGTGGACAGTTTTTGCTTGTCGTAGGTTGTCGCCAGGTGTGGTAGGTGAGTTCCATTAAAACCAGTCCTTGGCAGTCGCCTAAGTTGGACAGGCCTAATAGGTTTAGGGTGAAGGGGGGAAGATGTATTATGAACCGAAGGCAAATTTTACAAAGAGTGGTGTGTGTATGAAACGAGCTGCCAGAGGAGGTAGTTGAGTCGGGTACTATCATAACATTTAAAAGACATTTGGACAGGTACATGGATAGGATAGGTTTAGAGGGATATGGGCCAAACGTGGACAGGTGGGTTGATCGGCGTGGGCAAGTTGGGCTGATGGGTCGGTTTCCATGCTGTATGTATGACTCTATGACCAATCATCGAATGTGAGCTCAGTAACGCCTAGGGAGCTCAATGTCATCCAAGTCTATATGGTGCATGCAATGGGTACCGACCGGGGTGCAAACCATCAGCTTCCACTGCCTTGCTCAGTACGATATAACAGAAACATCTCTCGCTTATTTCTGCTGAGCCACCCAGCTGAACTTGTATCTGTGAATAATTAAAAGGCAGCACTATCCTTTTTGAGGATGCATGCTCATCCGTTCATTATCGTTGATTACGAATGCTGGAACTGCCAATCCAGCAGCAGCCCCACAATAGTTCTTCTTGCGTATGGCGTGCACAGCCTAAAGTTGTAGGACAACTTGTTCTATTTGATCTTATTTGATTGTGCACGCAGGGTTGATTGCATTTTTCGACGGTTGCAATCTTTCACCCCCCCCAACAATAGTTGTTGAAGGGCTGCCATTACTTCGAAACGCAATGGGCAGTAAGACATTCTTATCAGTTAGCCAGTAATCCAGAAATGTAAACAAAAAACGTAAGACATATTGGAAGTTACATTAAGCACAATGAGTACTTCTGGTGGTGCACAAAGCAATGTGAAGGCTTTAAAAGTCACATGAACTTCAAAGACAATATGAAAACTTCATACGCAGGGTCAGAAAAGATGCAAGAGTGAATAGGGAAATTTACGTCCTGTGGAATTGTTCTCATGACAAAATTCTGCAATACCCCCTTGTCGTATATCATTCCAAATTCAGGCACAGAGTACAGATGATGAAGGCTTAGTTTTTTGAAGAAGTAACCAAGAAGATTGATGGTAGTGCAGTAGACATTGTCTACCTGGTCTTTAACAGGGTCCTGATAAGGTACTATCTGGTAGGCTAGCCTGAAGCATTGGATTATATGGGAAATAAGGTTTGAGGTCGAAAAAAGGTCAGACCCTTCTTCAGACTGATTTGGGGATGGGGGGGGGGGGGCAAGAAGAGGTGGAAACAGTGGGCTGAGGGAGAGCTGGGGAGGGGAAAGGAGAAAGCAGGGACCACCTGAAATTGGAGAAGTCAATGTTCATACTGCTGGAGTGTAAACTATATGAGGTGCTGCGCCTCCAATTTACGGTGGGCCTCACTCTGGCCAATGGAGGAGGCCCAGGACAGAAAGGTTGGATTCTGAGTTGGAGGGGGAGTTGAAGTGCTGAGCCAGCGGGAGATCAGGTTGGTTATTGCAAACTGAGTGGAGGTGTTGGGTGAAGCGATCGCCAAGCCTATGCTTGGTCTCACCTATGTAGAGCAGCTGACACGTAGAGCAGCGGATGCAATAGATGAGGTTGGAGGAGGTGCAGGTGAACCTCTGCCGCACCTGGAAAGACTGTGTGAGGTAGTAATTTGGTTTATTGTCACGTGTACTGAGGTACAGTGAAAAGCTTAACCAGTCAGCGGAAAAACTATACATGATTGCAATCGAGCTATCCAGTGTGCAGACACATGACAAAGAGGATAACGTTTCATGCAAGGTAAAGCCTAAGCAACGATAGTCCGAGCGTCTACAATCAGGCAGTTGGTAGCGCACGACAGCTGGGTAGAAACTGTCCCTGAATCTGGAGGTGTGCCTTTCACACCTTCAGCATGACGAAAAAGGGTGACCGGGGTGAGACTGGTCCTTGATTGTGCTGGTGGCCTTGCCGCGGCAGTGTGAAATGTAAATTAAGTCAATGGAAGGGAAGTTGTGATGGTCTGAGCTGCATCTATAATTCTCTGCTATTTTTTGGATGGAGCTATTCCCAAACCATTCTGTGATGCATCCCGATAAAATGCTTCCTACAGCACATCTGTAGAAGTTGGTGAGAGTTGTTGGGGACATGCCAAACCTCCTAAGCCTTCTAATGATGGCCATTGCTTTGATGCTGGTGATATTTATTTACTCCTTCAATGCTGCCAATACTTGCCAGGATACGAGTACCGCTTTGTTTCCTGAAGTCGATCACAACTCTTTTGTCTTGCTGACTTGAGAGAAAGGTGTTGTCTTAACACCAGGTCGCGAGTCTTTTGTGATGGATGTGTTCAAACAGATGGATGATTACTCCTAAAGGAGTACTAACTCAAACCACAATGTCTACCAGCACAGAGAATTGGTTAGCTTCTCGTGCAACTGTGGGTAATTATCGAAGGGAGGTTGAAGGGTTCTGAAATTTGGAGATCTTTGCAGCAGGTTATCACGTTACAAAACCTGACAACATCAGATATGTTTGATGAACTTTGCTACATTTATTCACCAGCTGGTCATGTAGTGTACTCAGAAATGTTCATTTGTTTTTTACACAGATCTTTGTTGATTTTACTCTTTCCTCTCCATCTATGCTGAATTCCCATGTTCATTCCACAACGTTGAGTATGAGATGAAAATATTTCCAGCATTTTCAAATATTTGCTTTTTTATTCCAGACAGCCTTTTTAAGATACTCCTTTGATAATTATCGTATTCTCAATTAACCTATTGTCACTCTTTACTGGGTAGAGATTTCCAGGCCTGAACTGAAGAGAAAAATTAAACAGTGTAGGAAGGAGCTGCAGATGCTGGTTTAGACTGAAGATAAACACAAAACAATGGAGTAATAGCAGGTCAGGCAGAATAGCATCTCTGGAGAAAAGGAATAGGTGACGTATTAGGTCGAGATCCTTCTTCAGACTCTGATGTCTTTTGTGTCCATCTTCAGATAAGTGAAACAGTTGCAGCAACTGGGGGGGGGGGGAATTCTATCCCTAATTTAAACACATTAAGGAATTTTCCCCCACTGTTTGTTCCTTGCAGCTGACTAAAATTGATTTTTGTAATCTATTATTCTTTAGCAGCTTTGAGGACTTCAGAAAATGTTTGCAAAGTAAAAAGTAATTTGCAGCTAAAGTTTTAGATTTTATTTTCAATGTGGCCAGTAATAAGGTATTAGTGAAAGGTTTCAATAAGTACCCTTTTTTTGCAGTTTTAAAGCTTTTGGCCTAATTTAGGGGGGGAAAACCCCATGGAAATCATTAAATGTAAAACTGGTTCAGATTTAGCAAAGTTGATCTTAAGTGGGTGTTAATAGAGATGTAGTAACTGCACAATCCACAGAGAGTGCACCCTGCATCAGATTCGACATTCACAATAAGCTTGTGTGTGTTTTCTATGTCAGTTTTCCTTTATAGTAAGAACAGTACCATCCATGTGTAGTAGTTCCCATTCAACCCTGAACTGAACCTAAACGTTTTGAGACTAAATTGCTTCCCTGGCTCTCTTCAGCCCCCCAGAGATCAGGATTCGTGAATTATCAATTCCAGGGGAAAGGAACAAATCAAGGAAGATGGAATTGGAGAAAGGATAAAGGAGACAGATATGGAGGTAAGAAGAAAAGTAAATCAAGTGGACAAAGGCAGGAAGTAATGTGAGAAGGGTTAGAAGCCATAAGCCATGCAGGTGGAGATAACCTCCCATCTTCACTGCATCAATTCCCTGAATATATTTTGTTCTCCATTGGGCAATATAGATAAGTATTGTTATCTGGAATAGACATGATAGGAGATGTGACTTGTTTCTGTGCTTGTGGAAGTTGCAGTGTGACAAAGGTCATACTGACAGTCCCTGACAGTCTTTTCAGGTGAGGCAGAGGGTCACTTGCACCTCCTCCAACTTCATCTACTGTATCTGATGTTCCAGGTGTGGACTTCTGTATATCGGCAAGACCAAGCGCAGGCTCGGTAATTGTTCGTTGAACATCTCCGCTCAGTCTGCCTAAACCTACCTAATATTCTGATTGCTAAACACTTTAACTCCCCTTCCCAGGCTGACCTTTCTGTCCTGGGCCGCCTCCATTGTCAGAGTGAGGCCCAGCGCAAATTGGAGGAACAGCGCCCCATACTTTGCTTGGGCAGCTCACACCCCAGTGGTACAAATATTGACTTCTTCAACTTCAAGTGTATGCATATATATTCTCCCTCTTCCTCGCCATGTTCCTGATAGGTATTCCTTGACGCACACTACAAGGTTCTTACTGAAATTTAACTAAAGGATTGAGTAGCATGCGGTTTTACTTATATTAGTGTTATTGCATTTATATTTGCGTTTTGAGGACGTATTGTTATTGATGATAAGAAATTAGAAATTGTGCACAATTTCGAGGGTCAAAATCTATAAAAAATTGACTGTTCCGAGTGCAATTTCAGAGCAGTGTAGGAACTTGGACTATGCTGCTCTCCTTGAGTACAAGTGAATAAAGTGTGCTGGCAAAGGAATGCAAGTTTCAGAGTCCAGTTGATCAGCGACGACATGCTGTATAAATCTGTGACTAACATTTCCGGCCACTTGTTGGAATAGTGATATCTCAGATGGGAAGCTAAATAAGCTGGCATTTATGTTTTAACATTTCTATCCTGTTGAGTTATGAAAGATTATCCAAACTCTTATCAAACTGACTTGCTTCTTTTGCACACTTTATTTTCATCATAGCATTTCCGGTCACTTTTTCTGGTTTGTAACTTGTAAAAAGAAAAGTGAGAAATAAGGAAGTGCAGAAAGGCCCGACCTGAAACCTGTCCTGTCCATTTTCTCCAGAAATACTTACTGCCTTGCCCGCTGAGTTCCTCCAGCATTTTGTGTGTATCTAAGGAACTACTTGAAACTTGAGGAACTACTTCGGGAAGGTACTTGTTTACAAAACAAGACAGTGCTGGATAACTCAGCGGGTCAGGCAGCATTTCTGGAGAACATGGATAGGCGACGTTTCGGGTTGGGACCTTTCTTCAGACGGATAAATAGTGACATGGTTATTTTCACGCGAGCAAATTCATTTAGATGCATTTTTAAGGAACAAGGGACTACAAGGACTTGATTATTTTTTTCATTTGTAGGACGGTGCGGTGGCGCAGCGGTAGAGTTGCTGCCTTACAGCGCCAGAGACCCAGGTCCTATCCCGACTTCGGGCTCTACCTATACGGAGTTTGTACGTTTTCCCAGTGAACGCATGGGTTTTCTCCGAGACCTTCGATTTCCTCCCATGCTCCAAAGACCTACAGGTTTGTAGGTTGATTGGCTTGGTATAAATGTAAATTGCCCGTAGAGTGTTAGCGTAATGTCAATATGCCTGGATCGCTGGTCGGCGCGGACTCGGTGGGCCGAAGGGCCTGCTTCCGTGCCATATCTCGAAACTGCACTAAACTAAGATGCAGTTTTGCAAATGAAGACACACAGAGTGCTGGAGTGACTCAACGGGTCAGGCAGCATCTCTGGCGAACATGGATAGGTGATGTTTTGGGTCGGGACAATTCCTCGGCCTGATTGACTGGTTGAATCATTCTGAAGAAAACATACCCCTTGCCTGGATAAATCTACAAACAGTGAGAAACGAGGAACTGCAGAAAGGTCTGAAGAAGGGTCCCGACCCAAAACTTCACCTTTTCATGTTCTCCAGAGATGCAGCATGACCTGCTGAGGTTCTCAAGCAATTTGTTTCTCTCAGAAGCAATTTTAAACTTGGTTGGGCTATTTCTACAAAGTTGCTTTGTTTGAAAAACTTGCCCAACTGCTTATATCAATGAGCATTTTTAATGTGCCTCCTCCTGAACCTCCAGCCATTTTGATATTTCACCAAAGTCCTACTCCAGCTTTATAGTGTAGAAAGCAACTGCAGATGCTGGTTTAAACTGAAGATAGACACAAAAAGCTGTAGTAACTCAGTGGGTCCGACGGCATCTCTGGAGAGAGGAAATGGGTGGCGTTTCGGGTCAAGGCCCTTCTTCTGAAGGTGGTCTCGATCCGAAACGACCCAAACACTTTTCTCCAGAGATGCTGGCTGATCTGCTGAGTTACTCCAACTTTTTGTGTCTATCTTCAGTTTTATAAATCCTCCTTTTCAGCAATCTTCAGAGCAGAGGTACCAAATGTTATTGTCAATTGCTACAGCAAATTGTTTACGAAAGTGGGGAGCCTGCACAGCGCATTGATAAGATCTCAACGGATAAGTCAATGGCTCACCCTTTGCAATTGCGGCAGCTTTGAGATTCTGCCACAAGATGTAAACTTCCCTGCCCTTTCCGCACTGCCATGGCCGCTCTGTGGTCTGCTTTTCTGTCCCCACTAGTCACTCCCTCTCTTGCTGTGGAGCCAGAGGAAGTGTAACATCTGCCCTGTCTTCCCTTTCTCACCATACCGTCACCCAACCGAGTCTAGAGTGTTTTATTATCGTGTCCCAGCTAGAGTAATGTAAACATCGCACACAATAATATAATATAACAATATAATAAACAAGGAAAAAAAAGTTAGGTGTGAGTGTATATACACATACTCGCATGTGCATATATATTCTTGCGATATATATACACATATATATATACACACATACACGCGCGCGCGCGCACACACATAGTCTTGATTAGTATTGCGGTTATGGGGAGAAGGCAGGAGAATGGGGTTCAGAGGAAGAGATAGATCAGCCATGATTAAATGGTGGAGAGATTTGATGGGCCGAATGGCCTAATTCTACTTCTATCACATGACTTTTTTGAGGCAGTGATTCTGGTAAATCCCATCGATGGTGGGGAGGTCGGAACCCGTGATGGACCAGGCAGTGTTCACAACTTTTTGCAGTCTTCCTTTCTCCTAGGCATTCAAGTTGCTGAAGCATGCCGTGATGCATACAGTCGTAATATGCTCTCTATCGCACACCTGTGGATGTTCAAGAGAATCCTCTCTGACATACCAGTTATGCCATTAGACTCTTCCAAGTCGAGGGATATGGGGAGAATGCAGGCACGGGTTATTGATAGCAGACGATCAGCCATGATCACAATGAATGGTGGTGCTGGCTCGAAGGGCCGAATGGCCTCCTCCTGCACCTATTTTCTATGTTTTCTATTGACTTTCCAGCTCATTTGTACTACTTCCAATCATAGAGTGATACAGTGTGGATAAAAGCCCTTTGGCCCAACTTGCCCACGCTGGCCAACATGTTCCAGCTCCACGTCCCACCTGCCCGCGTTTGGTCCATATCCCTTCAAACCTGTCCTATCCATGTGCCAGTCTAACTGTTTCTTAAATATTGGGATAGTCCCAGCCTCAACAACCTCTGGCAGCTTGTTCCATACAACCACCACCTTTGTGTGAAAAAGTTACTCCTCCGATTCATATTAAATTGACTTAATTGACCCTTTGCCCCTAGAGTTGTGAATGTATGGAATTCCATGCCAGAGTTGTGAATTTATGGAATTCCATGCCACAGAGGGCAGTGGAGGCCAAATCACTGGATGGATTTAAGAGAGAGTTGGATAGAGCTCTAGGGCCTAGTGGAGTCGAAGGATATGGGGAGGAGGCAGGCACGGGTTATTGATAGCAGACGATCAGCCATGATCACAATGAATGGTGGTGCTGGCTCGGAAGGGCCGAATGGCTTCCTCCTGCACCTATTTTCTATGTTTTCTATTGCCTTAAACCCATGTCCTCTGGTTTAAGGTGAAGGGGAAAAGATTTAATAGGAATCTGAGGGGCAACTTTTTTATACCATGCTTTAGGAAAGCTGCTGCAATGGGTGCAGAGAAGAGTTAAGAGGATGTTGCCAGGACTCGGGACTGAGCTATAGGAACGATTGAGCAGGCTAGGAGCACAGGAGGATGAGGGGTGATCTTTTAAGAGGTGTACCAAATCATGAGAGGAGTAGATCAGGTGAATACATCAGAATCTCTTGCTCAGAGTAGTGGAATAGAGAACCAGAAGTGAAGGGGGTAGATTTGATAGGAACCTGAGGGGTAACTTTTGGTAGTTGCTGGAGGAGGTAGTTGTGGCAGCTACTATTGCAATGTTCAAGAAACATTTAGACAGGTACAAGGATAAGATAGATTTAGAGGGATTCCGAACACAGGAAGGTGGGACAAGTGTCGATGAGATATATTGGTCGGTGTGGGCAAGTTGACCCGAACGACCGGTTTCCACACTGTATGACTATGGGGGGGAAAACATTCCTGATTCACGTGTCTTATGGCCTGAAACAATGAGGTTCGATAGTCTGAAGACGTCCTCTGAACTTGTGCAATTGGTGCAGAACATAAAACAGTTCAGGAACAGGACACAATATTCATGCCAAACATGATGCCCCCATTAAACTAATCTCTGCCTGTGTGTGATCCCTCCATTCCCTGCATATCTACGTGTCCTTCCGAAAGCTGCTTAAAGGTCGCTAATGTGTCCAGGGGAGCTGCACGCGTGGCGGGGGTGTGCTGAGGAGGCGCGGTCCGTAGACCGAGGACCCACCCGGTAGGTCTGACTCGCCGACCCCAGGGTCTCGCCTGCTGCAGACGGTGGACTCGCCCGCTAAGGTCGGGTGTCGGAGATTATGGAGAGAAGGCGGGAAAATGGGGTTAGGAGGGAGAGGTGGATCAGCCATGCTTGAATGGCGGAGTAGACTTGATGGGCAGAATGTCCTAATTCAACTCCTGTTCCATATGACCTTACGGACCCGTGTCGCAATTAAGGAACCCACTCGGTAGGCCCAGCCATCCGCAGACACAGAACCTCCACGGATCAAGGACCTATGGGAACCCACCTGTCGGGCCGGTAAGCAGGACCGACCGGCTGTAGGAGGGAGTTCACGGAGACTCTGCAGCTGCCCGGGGCTCGGCTGGACCAGACGCAGAGGCTGAGCACGTGGACTGGAAGCGGACTGCAGCCGAGGAGGACACCCTGGCCACACTTGGCCAGTCCGACCTGAGCATGCCGTGCCGCCAGGACAACTGGCCTTGTGGTCAGGTCAAGAGCCCTGCACTCATAACATCTGAGACTTGAAAATGACACCTAACAGGCCACTCTATATACTGTTTCAATGTGCTACTGCTAATCAATTGTATCTGAGAATCTTATCTAATATGTATCTAAGTGATACCTGTACTGATCACTGTACACAAAAAATGAATTTTACTGAACCTCGGTACATATGATAAATAAATTACCACAGCATACCAGGCACCCACCTCTGCACATTTCCTTTAACCTTTGCTCCCTTCACCTTAAAGCTAAGCACTCTAGTCTTGGGGGGAAAAAAAGTTCTGGCTGTCTTGCCTATCTATACCCCATATAAATATTATACCCCATATAAGTAATTATTCTGTCAGGCTTCCCCTCAGCCTCTAAAGCTCTTTAGAAAGCAATCGACGTTTCACCAAGCTCCCCTTTTAGCTAGCAACCTCTAATTCAAGCAGCATTCTGGTAAAATGACATGCTCGAGGCAGGAAACATGTTCCCGATGTTGGGGGAGTCCAGAACCAGGGGCCACAGTTTAAGAATAAGGGGTAGGCCATTTAGAATGGAGATGAGGAAAAACGTTTTCACCCAGAGAGTTGTGAATCTGTGGAATCCTCTGCCTCAGAAGGCAATGGAGGCCAATTCTCTGGGTGCTTTCAATAGAGAGTTAGATAGAGCTCTTAAAAAAGCGGTCAAGGGATATGGGGAGAAGGCAGGATTGTGGATGATCAGCTATGTGAATGGAGGTGCTGGATCAAAGGGTCGAATGGCCTACTACTGCACCTAAGGTCCATTGTTTAACTACAGATGCTGGTTTAAATCGAAGATAGGCACAAAATGCTGGAGTAACTCAGTGAGACATGCAGCATCTTTGAAGAGAGGAATGGGTGTCACCCGTTCCTTCTCTCCAGAGATGCTGTCTGTCCCCCTGAGATACTACAGCATTTTGTGACTATCTCAGCATTTGAGTAAGCCTCTTCTGCACCCTCCCTAAAGCTTCCACATCCTTCCTGTAAATTGCATGGCCTAAACTGCACACGCTACTCCAAATGCAATTTAACCAAAGGCTGCACAAAGTCCTATAAGACTCCCTGACTCGTATACTCAATGCCCGACCGATGAAGCAAGCCTTCTTTCCACTCTATCTATGTGTGTTGCCACTTTCAGGAAGCTATGGACTTGGACCCCAAGATCCCTGTTCATCAGGTCTGTTCTGTCATTATACCAAGATCGTCGTGTTTTTTCTGCCAGTTGTGATGGCCAAAATCTCTGATCCTGAAGCAACTTTGTTCTCTAGAATAGACAATAGGTACAGGTGTAGGCCACTCTGCCCTTTGAGCCATTCAGTATCATGGTTGATCATCCCCATTTGTCTGAAATTTCCTCTTGCTCATTTTTCCTGAGGAAACTGGGGGTTCAGTATTGAAGTGGATAGATAACTGGCTGGCAAAGAGAAGGAGTAAACGGGTCCTTTTCACAATGGCAGGCAGTGACTAGTGGGGTACCGCAAGGCTCAGTGCTGGGACCCATTAATATATATTAATGATCTGGATGAGGCAATTGAAGGCAATTTCTCCAAGTTTACGGGTGACACTAAGCTGGGGGGCAGTGTTAGCTGTGAGGAGGATGCTAGGAGACTGCAAGGTGACTTGGATACGCTGGGTGAGTGGGCAAATGTTTGGCAGATGCAGTATAATGTGGATAAATGTGAGGTTATCCACTTTAGTGGCAAAAACAGGAAAGCAGACTATTATCTAAATGGTGGCCAATTAATAAAAGGGGAGATGCAGCGCGACCTGGGTGTCATGGTACACCAGTCATTGAAAGTAGGCATGCAGGTGCAGCAGGCAGTGAAGAAAGTGAATGGTATGTTAGCTTTCATAGCAAAAGGATTTGAGTATAGGAGCAGGGAGGTTCTACTTCAGTCGTATAGGGTCTTGGTGAGACCACACCTAGAGTATTGCGTACAGTTCTGGTCTCCAAATCTGAGGAAGGACATTATTGCCATAGAGGGTGTGCAGAGAAGGTTCACCAGACTGATTGCTGGGATGTCAGGACTGTCTTATGAAGAAAGACTGGATAGACTTGGTTTATACTCTCTAGAATTTAGGAGATTGAGAGGGGATCTTATAGGAACTTACAAAATTCTTAAGGGGTTGGATAGGCTAAATGCAGGAAGATTGTTCCCGATGTTGGGGAGGTCCAGGACAAGGGGTCACAGCTTAAAGATAAGGGGGAAATCCTTTAGGACCGAGATGAGAAGAACTTTTTTCACACAGAGTGGTGGGTCTCTGGAACTCTCTGTCACTCTCTGTCACAGAGGGTAGTGAAGGCCAGTTCATTGGCTATATTTAAGCGGGAGTTAGATGTGGCCCTTGTGGCTAAGGGGATCAGAGGGTATGGAGAGAAGGCAGGTACAGGATACTGAGTTGGATGATCAGCCATGATCATATTGAATGCCGGTGCAGGCTCGAAGTCCCGAATGGCCTACTCCTGCACCTAATTTCTATGTTTCTAAATGTAACCCCTCCCAACCTTTCAGCTCAGTCCTATTGCCTTTGGATACGTGTGTTCAAATGCTACGAGTTTCCACCATCTCTCACCATTATCCATCATGTTGAATTGTAAATTGATTCGTTCACCCATATGTCTATTCCATAAAGCGGTCTGACAGCCACTGGCTGTCGCACAGGTCTGGCACTTCTCCTTTGTTAAAGGCAGGAAGGTATCCACTAATCTTTGACCTTGTGTGGATTTGTAACGTCACTGATCTCAGTCCCACTCATGCACTTTCTCTTAATTCCCACTTCTGTTGCTCAATTCCTCTGGGTCACGGTTGAATCATTGACTTGGTGGCATTATTGCCAAATATACTCGCAAACCTGCTGTGGTTTTGGCACGAGAGGTGCCGTTCAGCTTGGCAATAGACAATAGGTGCAGGAGTAGGCCATTCGGCCCTTCGAGCCAGCACAGCCGTTCAATGTGATCGTGGCTGATCATCAATACCACGTTCCTGCCTTCTCCCCGTATCCCCTGACTCCACTATCTTTAAGAGCCATATCTAGCTCTCTTGAAAGTATCCAGAAAACCGGCCTCCACCGCCCTCTGAGGCCGAGAATTCCACAGATTCACCACTCTCTGTGAGAAAAAGTGTTTTCTCGTCTCCGTTCTAAATGGTTTGCCCCTTATTCTCAAACTGTGGCCCCTGGTTCTGGACTCCCCCAACAGCGGGAACATGTTTTCTGCATATAGTGTGTCCAAACCCTTAACAATCTTATATGTTTTGATAAGATAACCTCTCATCCTTATAAATTCCAGAGTGTACAAGCCCAGCCGCTCCAGTCTCTCAGCATATGACAATCACGTCATCCCGGGAATTAACCTTGTAAACCTACACTCCACTCCCTCAATAGCAAGAATGTCCTTCCTCAAATTAGGGGACCAAAACTGCACACAATACTCCAGGTGTGGTCTCACTAGGGCCCTGTACAACTGCAGAAGGACCTCTTTGCTCCTATACGCGACGACTCTTGTTATAAAGGCCAACATGCCGTTTGCTTTCTTCACTGCCTGCTGTACCTGCATGCTTACTTTCATAGACTGATGAACAAGGACCCCCAGATCTCGTTGTATTTCCCCTTTTCCCAACCTGATGCCATTTAGATAGTAATCTGCCTTCCTGTTTTTGCTACCAAAGTGGATAACCTCACATTTAGCCGCATTAAACTTCATCTACTATGCATCTGCCCACTCCCCCAACCTGTCCAAGTCACCCTGCATTCTCATAACATCCTCCTGACAGTTCACACTGCACCCAGCTTTGAATCCCTTCATCCAAATCATTGATGTGTATTGTTGCCATGGGGCAATGCCACACCGGCATAATACAATGAATGGCTGTGAGTCTTCTGTTGTCAGTGATGAAAGGTCCAGCATCTGTGATCCCGCACCTATTATTTAATTTTAACAGCGTGGACGGCCAAAATTCTGGATCTCCCCGCATGCCTGGGCAATGTATATTCAAGAATTTACTGTCTGCTATTGTGCAGGCACAATATTGGGTCGACCCGCTGTCGATGGGAAAATGGGGGACAGCGTGAGGGAGGGGGAAGAGCAATGGAGGACTGCCCGGGGGGGGGAGGGGGAAGGGAGGACAAAGGACAATGGGGACCCAGTGTGGGGGGAACCGTTGAGAGGGGGAGAACAAATGGAGGAGCCGACATACTTTGTAACTTTGTCAGTGCCGTAGGTGACCGCTATTTGTGTACATTAGGTATACAAGCCAAGGATTTCACTCTGCCTTGTCACATCTGACAATAAAGTAATGTAGCAGTAAAACCACAGTTGGTTACAGGTGAAGAAAAAAAGTTGCTGCTGCTGATTGCTACCCAGTATGTCCTGCTGACAAGTTGTATTTGATGACATCTGTCTGAAGCTTGGTCTCGATGGAACTTTAATGTCACGTACCTAAGTGCAATGACATTTTTTTTATGCATACCATTCAGTAAAAATCTAACTATACATAAGCACAATCACACCCAAATAGAAACATATAAACATAGAAATGAGGTGCACGAGGAGGCTATTTGGCCCTTCGAGCCAGCGCCGCCATTCATTGTGATCATGGCTGATCGTCCCCAATCAATAACCCGTGCCTGCCTTCTCCCCATATCCCTTGACTCCACTAGCCCCTAGAGCGCTATCTAACTCTCTCTGAAAACCATCCAGTGATTTGGCCTCCACTGCCCTCTGTGGTAGGGAATTCCACAACTCTCTGGGTGAAAAGGTTTTTTCTCACCTCAGTCTTAAATGGCCTCCCCTTTATTCTAAGACTGTGATCCCTGGTTCTGGAACTGTGGTCCCTGCTTCTGTAAGTGTACGAATGGTAATTTATACTGAGGCAGTACACGGGTTGCCACGTTTCCACCGCCATCTTCAAGTTCCAAAGTTCTTAAAAAATATGGAGTCTCAGCTTGGCCATTAAGGCCCATTGTCCTGGCCCTGAGTAAGTGCTGTAGGGGTTGGACTGATGAGGTTGTCGATCTTCTCCAGCCCCCCCCCCCCCCCCTATCCGTGCTGCTGCATCTGGTCCAACTATTGAAGAAATAGCCCAACCAATTCTGATATGTGTGCCTCTGTGGGATCTCCAGCGGCACCTGAGCCGATCAATCCCGCGGCCGTTGCAGGGCCTCCAGCGCATGAACGCATCCGATAACGACTCCATTGACACATCCGTACGCACCGTTCCTCACGACTCCCCACAGCCCAACCTCACAACTCCAAGGGTACAAGTTGACCTCCAGTGAGCTCACCGGCACCATTCCTCTTCTCCATCTGCTGTTGCCGCCATCTTATACATTTAGCCAAGAGTGTATAGCTGACAACACTTATAGCAACGGCTATAGTGTTTTTGACTTCCAGCGATGTTTTAGTTTTTAGGTTTATTTTGGAGGAACAACATGGAAACAGGCACTTTGGCCCACCAAGTCCACACTGACCTTCGATCACCTGTTATCCCACGTTCTCATCCATTCTGAGCACATTAAGGGCAATTAATCTAGAAACCTACACGTCTTAAGGATGTGGGAGAAAACTCTCACACTGACAAGGCAAATGTGCAAGCTACACACAGACAGCACACAGGTTTAGGATTGAACACCATGTCAGGGGTTAGGGGGAGAATGGGGTTAAGAGGGAAAGATAGATCAGCCATGATTGAGTGGAGTAGACTTGATGGACCGAATGGCTTAATTCTGCTCCAAGAACTTATGAACGAACCCGAGATTCTGACTTTGAAGCAGCAACTCTGCCAGCTATGCTACTGCCCCACCCTAGGTCTGTGATGTCTTCAAGTGTAGTGCAAATGTGACAAACAAAATGCTATTACTGGCAACTCAAGATGTAGGTGCAAGGATGCAGATGGAGAGTTATCGCAAAACAAAGCTAGTGAGCCAAAGACATGCACAGCTGGTTGAAACTGAGTGATGTGTAAATGTCAAGGTTGCAGTGATCTTGGCGGCTGGTAGAGTTGAAGGTTAGATGAGCAAGAGGGATGAAGGACAGCCAGTCAACTGGTGAATGGAAAAGGGGTGGGTGAATAGAATCGGGTAGCATTTAAAAGGCTTAACAGTTCCAGTTCTCAATTTTCTATAGCTTGGCTTCTGTGCATCAGAAGGAACTATGCATGCGTAAGAAGGAACTGCAGATGCTGGAAAATCAAAGGTAGACAAAAATGCTGCAGAAACTCAGCGGGTGAGGCAGCATTTATGGAGCGAAAGAAATAGGCGCTGTTTCGGGTCGGGATCCTTCTTCAGACAAATGCATGTAGTTTATCACTCCTTCTTGCGCGTGGCGTGCACAGCCGAAAGCTGCAGGACAACTTGTTCTATTTGATCTTATTTGATTGTGCACGCCGGGTTGATTGCATTCGTCGAAACTGGGCGGACCACGTGAAGGTTGCAATCTCCCACCCCATGTATTTCATCACAGAAACACAAGACTGCGGATGCTGGAAATGGAGCAAAAAGCAAACTGCTAGAGGAACTCAGCGGGTCGTGCAGCATCTGTAGAGGCAAAGGGATGGTCGATGTTCCGAATTGGGACCCTGCAACAGGACTGGATATGTATTTTATCAGTTGGACTTCTAAGTAAACTATAAAGCGCAGTAGATAAAATGATACTGTCCTCAAAATATGACGAGTTTATCTTTTCCGTGTGGATTAGTCATTTAGTTTCTATTTGTTGGATCGTACGAGTATCATGACCTTGAGGGCGGCACAGTGGTGCAGTGTTAGGGTTGCTGCCTCACAGCGCCAGAGACCTGGGTTTGACCCTGATTCCGGGTGCTGTTTGCACGTTCTCCCCGTGACCGTGTGAGGTTTTCACGGGGGCTCCAGTTTCCTACCGAATTCCAAAGATGTACAGGTTAATGTAGGTTAATCTGTAAAATTGTAAATTGTCCCTAGTGTGTGTGGGATAGTGTTGGTGTACGGGAATCGTGGGTCGGTGCAGACTCGGTGGGCCAAAGGGCCTGCTTCTGTGTTGTATCTCTAAACCAAACTAAGTATTAACATATAAAATTGATATTACTAAGGGTAGAATAGAAGAGGAAGTAAGTTGTGCTGTAATTGTACACGGTTTCGATGAGATGGCACGCAGACCGCTGCGTTTCTTTTCCTCCAGACTTCAAAAGAAAAGCCTCAATGTCAATACAGCATTGGTTCATTGGAATGCCATCTCTGGGACCCCTTTACTAAGATTTAAAAGACTGAGAGATGATCTCTCTGGGACAGAATGTTCTGAAGGAGGTTTGCGGGGTTGGGATCAAGAGACTGGAACTGGGGATGTCCGTCTCGGGGTAGGGGAGCAGCATTTAAGGCAGATCGTGTCTGTACTTGAAGAATTTGAAATTCTCCACCCCACTGGGTTATGGCAGCGCTGCCTATTCAATTGATCTTCGCCTGCCTGGGTAATTGGGCAGGAAAGTGATCCCAAGTTACAGGACAGACCATGATGTTATTGGGTGACAACATGGACTTGTGAGGTTAGGACCTGCTTTCTTATGCTGTTATGTTATGTACCACTTATCTGGCGTATATGCACCAATTGTAAATGCACTCATGAGAAATAAGTGTTTAATCGGCTTGCAATATCCGCTCCCTATTATGAGAAATTATTGCGCTAATTTTGTCCCCGGCTCGAAGGGCCGAATGGTCTACTCCTGCACCTATTGTCTGTTGTCCCCCACGTCCAAGGCAAAACACTGGGAATAGTCAGCAGGTCAGGTGGCATCTGTAAAAAAAGGAAAGCAGAGCTGACTTTTCAGGTTGGTCAGAGTTGTCATTTGTTACATTATCCATTAAGCCATTCTTCCTCTAACGTTCAACACTGAGTGTTGATGAATTATTTAACTCTGGGGAAATGTCATGTAGACACGTTCAACATGCAAATCCAATGCAGACTGCACCCGAGGCCCTACTGTGCCGCCCTATCTTGTCCTCCTTGATAGTTGTGATCAGTGTTATGTGAGGTGCTGAGAATCTGTTAGGACATACGTTTAAGATGAAGGAGAAAAGATTTAATGGGAATCTGAGGGGTAACTTTTTCACACAGAGGGTGGTGGGTGTATGGAACAAGCTGCCAGAGGAGGTAGTTGAGGCTGCGATTATCCCAGTTAGACAGGTACATGGACAGGACAGGTTTGGAGAGATACGGACCAAACGTGGGCAGGTGGGACAAGTGTAGCTGGGACATGTTGGCTGGTGTGAGCAAGTTGGGCCGAAGGGCCTGTGTCCACACTGTATCACTCTATGACTCTATCTGTTCATTTGTCAGGATCTAGATGGCACAGGTCTGCATTCACGCCCATTCCTAATAGCCTTTGGTGAGCTTGAGGCTGCTGTCGTCCATCCAGTGAAGGCGTTCCTTCACTTTTGGAGTGGGGGTGGTGGAGATGTCGGGATTCATGCGCAGAGATAACGAAGGATGTGTTTCCAAGTCTGAATGATGTGTGACTCAGCCACATGCAAGTGGTGGGACTTCTCTTGTGTTTGTATCCCTTGTACTTTTTTGTGGTACAGTTTGCGAGTTGCTGCTCCTGGGGTACCCACGATAAACCATGGTAACCGCCCCGGTGGCCGTGATTGCGTGGCATCTTTGGTCTGTGAATATTATTCGGCACTTATTGAGCCTTTTTGACTCTTAAGTCCTCCTGCGTGCAGGTAGGGGCAGCTAATCAGTTGAAAACGGAATTGAACATGAACAAAAACCTTTTACGTTTTCTCGCCTTACCCTTCCTTATCTCTGTATCTCCCTCTCCCCAGACTGGAAAATGGTCTTGACCCGTAATGTCCCCCATTCCTTCTATCCAGGGATGCTGCGTGTCTCGCTGAGTTACTCCAGAATTTTGGGTCTCTCTTTGGTGTAAACCGCCATCTACAGTTTCCTTCCTGCATGTGAATCATTGCCGACTGTGCTGACTAGGAAGCAGCTGAAGAGGATCCCGGGACACCACCCAAATGATCATGTGTAGTCATGTTCTTGGGCTAGGGTTATTAGCCTAGTACAAATCATGCCTATGTTTGTTGAAAGTTATTGCTCAACCACTGGAATGTCTTTCTGCTGATGCCTCCGCTTTACCCGGGGCAATACAGAGGTTTCAAAGGTCTTTTATTGTCACATGTACCTATTAAGGTACAGTGATATGCGAATTACCATACAGCCCTCAAGGGCAGTGGCTGTCCATTCACGGAATTCATTCTTGGATCAACGTTGAATCAGGAAGGTCCTGTGGACGGAGTTGGATTCATGGGAGGATGGTCTTGGAGGGGAGGTTGCTCCTCAAACTGCGGAGCATGTTGGACAATACAGCTCCAGCTGGTCATCCTGAGGAGCACCTTCAGCAACTGACTGCCTCCAGCAAGATCCAGTACAGAACGCCACAGGAGATCCTTCTTCCCCGTGGCTATCAAACTGTATAACCCCTTGCCCTTCTGTCATGGGATAGAATGACTCCCCCCCCCCCCCCCTCCCACCCCCACCAACCACCTCAAAATATTTGCACATCCCCAATCCTTTCCACTTGTGACTTTAATTTCATGTATCTTGAGTTCTATGACTGGCAGATCAATCTCCCTTCTGGGATAAATCAAGTTCTGTTGTATCGAATCAAATGCCTGGGTTATTGACAAAAGCCAAACTCACTCATTGGTGAATTTGTGCCACTGAGGAGCTGACACGGCTTCCAAAGCTTTGCTGTTTGCATGTGTGTACTGATTGGCAAGATTGGAATTGTTCTTTCTGTGGGCAGGTGATACCTGACACTTTCACGTATTGTCGACTTGTTGCCAGTGATCTGAACTGTTTGTCTCCAGAGTACAGATAGTTGTGGAGTGAAAGCCTTCAATCCTACGGTCATAAAATGCTGGAGTAACTCAGTGGGCCAGACCGCATCTCTGGGGGGAAGAAATGGGTGACGTTTTTCGGGTCGAGGCCCTTCTTCAAACTGAGAATCGGGGGACATGGCGTCTAGTCACTTGTATGCCCCAGCTATGCCTGCCTCTTTGTAGGGTACTTCGAATAAGAAGGATCTTGGCCTGAAACGTCGCCCATTCCTTCTCTCCAGAGATGCTGCTTGTCCCGCTGAGTTACTCCAGCCTTTTGTGTCTCTCCTCAGTGTAAACCTATAATATATTGTATATAAACATATTGAAGGTAGTACAGTGTGGTGCAGCTCAGCAACACGGCCTTCAGCCCTTCCAATCCATATGCTATGCTGACTCCACTGTATCCGTGTGTTCCATTGGTTTTAGCATAATTTAAAAACCGTTATTATCAAGCTGCTGGAGTGGATAAGTGGGAGAGTCTAGGACTAGATTCAAGAGAGTTTATTGTCGTGTGTCCCAGATAGGACAATGAAATTCTTGCTTTGTTTCAGCACAACTGAACATAGTAGGCATGAACGCAGAACAGATCAGTGTGTCCATTATATACCATTATATAAATATATACACACATGAATAATAAACTGATAAAGTGCAAATAACAGATAATAGGCTATTAATGTCCAGACCTTTGTCCGAGCCAGGTTTAATAGCCTGATGGCTGTGGGGAAGTAGCTATTCCTGAACCTGGTCGTTGCAGTCTTCAGAGGTCACAGCCTCAGAATTAAAGGACATTCCTTTCGGAATGAGATGAGATGTTTCTATGTTCTAAGTGTTGTGGTCTGTGTGGTTCCTATTCGTGGGATATTAAAACAACTGCAACATCCTTTCTCAGTGAATATTGAAGAGGTGATGAGGTACTGCCGTTTCCATTTTAGACTGAAGGAAATTTTAATGAAATAAAGAATAATGAGGGGTGTTCCTCAGTCACCTAAATTTCCATTAAAAAAAAAAAAAAGTTTCTGCAATCTGATTTTGACTTTCATTTTTAGAACACGATGACCGTGTTGGTGGAAATTTCCCCGTCCGTAAGAAGAAAGGACGCGGTCCATTCCGGTGGAAGATGTACAGTGACGCAAATCACAAGCCGAGGAACCGGGGCGGCGGAGGTGGCAACCCACGCTTGCGGTTCGAGGACGAAGACGGTGACGTGGCCATGAATGACCACGACGCGCCAAGACCACGGTTGTAAGTAGTAGGCTGGGCATGAAACTTCCCGTTTATTTACTGAAGTAATATTTGGATGAGAAAATATTTGGCTGACGTTCACTGGAGTACACCATGTGCATTAAGATTGTGAATTCCCAGAGTTGCACAAAAGTATGAAGTGCCATCCCTATTAATATATATATATATATATTGATTATATATAGTAAAAGAGTAAGGAGGTGAAGGATAACAGTCCTGCTCTTTTGAAATAGTGTTGGCACACCTACAAGATATCCTAACTTTTAAGTTAAAAAATCCTAACACAGCATTGTTTTGAACTTGTACACGTCCTTGAATATAAAATTAGCATTCAGCCAGTGAAAACAGGAAACATGCTTTATCAAAAAAAAGGTTGCTGGAAATCTGAAACTCTCTCTGAAGGCTAGAAGGGTTTTTGTCAAAGGGAAGCAAGTCAGTTTATTTATAGAGCACATTTAAAAAACAACTCTGGTTGACCAAAGTGCTTTACATTTGTTACAAGTGTGGTATACACAAGCAGGCTACATACATATATACAAATAGCCCTCGCTCAGAGGACGTCAGGAAAGGCTTGGGAGAACAGATGCGTTTTTAGACTAGACTTAAAGGAGTCGATGGAGGGGGCAGTTCTAATGGGGAGGGGGCTGCTGTTCCACAGTCTAGGAGCTGCGACCGCAAAGGCGCGGTCGCCCCTGAGCGTATGCCTAGACCGCGGGACATTCAGCAACCCCAAGTCGGCCGATCTGAGGGACCTGGAGGCGGTGCGGTGGGTGAGAAGACTTTTAATGTAGGTGGGGGCAAGCCCATTGAGGGCTTTGTAGACAAAGAGGAGGATCTTGAAATTTATTCGGAACCGCACAGGGAGCCAGTGGAGAGAGGCCAGGATCGGGGTGATGTGGTCCCTTTTTCGGGTGCCCGTCAGGAGTCTCGCTGCGGCGTTTTGGACCAGTTGCAGGCGGGACAGGGAAGATTGGCTGATGCCAGTGTAAAGGGAGTTGCAGTAATCTAGGCGGGAGGAGATAAATGTGTGGATGATCTTTTCGAGGTCATCAAACTGGAGGAATTGTTTTATTTTAGCTATCGTCCGAAGCTGGAAGAAGCTAGCTTTTACCACGGCATTGACTTGTTTGTCAAACTTCAGTGCTGAGTCAAATATCACGCCAAGGTTTTTGACGTGAGGTTTGAGTAGAGGGGTATGTTTTGGTGATATGTTGTCAAAGGTGTGTGTTCTCTTTGGTCCTTGCGTGTACCCAGAGAGTTGTGAAACTGTGGAATTCTCTGCCACAGAAGGCAGTGGAGGCCAATTCGCTGGATGTTTTCAAGTGAGAGTTCGATTTAGCTGTGTAGGAAAGAACTGCGGATGCTGGTTTAAATTGAAGGTAGACACAAAATGCTGGAAAAACTCGGTGGGAAAGGAACAAAATGTTGGAGTAACTCAACGGGACAGCAACGAAATGCTGGAGTAACTCAACGGGACAGCAACAAAATGCTGGAGTAACTCAACGGGACAGCAACAAAATGCTGGAGAAACTCAGCGGGACAGGAACTAAATGCTGGAGTAACTCAGCGGGACAGGAGCAAAATGCTGGAGTAACTCAGCTGGACAGCAACAAAATGCTGGAGTAACTCAACGGGACAGCAACAAAATGCTGGAGTAACTCAGCGGGCAGGAACTAAATGCTGGAGTAACTCAACGGGACAGGAACAAAATGCTGGAGTAACTCAGCGGGACAGGAACAAAATGCTGGAGAAACTCAGCGGGACAGGAACAAAATGCTGGAGTAACTCAGCGGGACAGGAACAAAATGCTGGAGTAACTCAACGGGACAGCAACAAAATGCTGGAGTAACTCAACGGGACAGCAACAAAATGCTGGAGTAACTCAGCGGGACAGGAACTAAATGCTGGAGTAACTCAGCGGGACAGGAGCAAAATGCTGGAGTAACTCAGCAGGAGAGGAACACAATGCTGGAGTAACTCAGTGGGACAGGTTAGATTAAGCCCTTAGGGCTAACGAAATCAAGGGATAAGGGGATAAAGCAGGAACAGGCTACTGATTTTGGATGTTCAGCCATGATCATATTGAATGGCGGTGCTGGCTTGAAGGGCTGAATGGCCTACTCCTGCACCTATTTTCTATGTTTCTATATAATAAATGCACACACTGAACACGCCATTGACATCTCGCTGGACATTCGGGAGTGAGATTGGAAGTGAAAATGCTCCACTAGACAATAGTGCTTTCAAGAGAGAGTCCTATCTAGCTCTCTCTTGAAAGCATCCAATGAACCTGCCTCCACCACCCTCAAGACGTCAGTGAGGCCACATTTAGAGTATTGTGTTCAGTTCTGGGCTCCATGTTATAGGAGAGATGTTGTCAAGCTGCAAAAGAGTGCAGAGAAGATTTTCGAAGATGTTGTCCGGACTAGACTGGTCTGAGCTAGAGGGAGAGGTTGTGTAGTTAGACATAAAATGCTGGGGTAACTCAGCGAGTGAAGCAGCATCTATGGAGAGGAGGAATGGGCGACGTTTCGGGTCGAGACCCTTCTTCAGACTGCCGTCGGGAGCAGCGGGACAAAGCTAGAATGTGGGTGGAGGCAGTAAGACTAGTGGGAGAACTGGGAAGGGGAGGGGGATGGGGAGGTTAAGCAAGGGCTGTCTGAAGTTAGAGAAGTCAATGTTGTGTAGGCTGGGTCTCTATTCCCTGGAGCGCAGGAGGATGAGGGGTGATCTTATAGAGTTGTATAAAATCATGAGAGGAATTGATCGGGTAGATGCACAGAGCCTTTTGCCCCCAGAGTAGGGGAATTGAGGACCAGAGGATATAGGTTTCAGGTGAAGGGGAAAAGATTAAATGGGAATCTGAGGGGAGATTAGTTTAATTTGGTATCGCGTGTCACATGGACATCGTGGGCCGAAGGGCCTGTTCCTGTGTTTTTAGTTTTAGTTCCTGAATATTTGTAGTTTTTAGAGATACAGCGCGGAAACAGACCCTTCGGCTCACTGAGTCCGCGCCGACCAGCGATCCCCGCACATTAGCATTATTCTACACACACAAGGGACAATTGTGCATTTATACCAAGCCAATTAACCTACAAACCTGTACGTCTTTGGAAACTGAGTGGAAACTGGAACTCCTGGAGAAAACCCACGCAGTCACGGAGTGGGGGGGGAGGGACCGTGCAAACTCCACGCAGACAGCACCCGTAGTCGGGATCGAACCCGGGGCACCAACTCTACCGCTGCTCCACCGTGCTGTGCTGCATTGTTCATGACTGTGCGGGAAAGTGCGAATGAATTCCTGGAGGAAACTTTCTCAATGACAAAAAGAACGTGCTAACACCACACAAACAGCAGAGGTCAGGATTGCACCTTGGCTGGAGTTGTGCCACATCCCCTTAAATGTTGTCTGTATCCTTTCCAGCTTGACAGCAGCTTTCCTACAACATGTGCGCCCAGGACTGTGCCACTCTGCAGTACTTTACATCAAAGACCCCACAGCGAGCAAGATAGGTCCACTCGACGAAAAATACGCAGTACGGTCATGGGCATATTCACGGGTAATTTAAGGCCCCATTTCCGTAACCGGCTTCCGTCTCCGCACCAAAGATCCCATGGGATAATAGTGCGGAGACGGAAGCTGGTTACGGAAACATCCTCGTAAAAATAAAGGTTATTTGGTAAACATCTTCTCCTCATTTTCAGAATTGTAATTTGTTTACACAAACTGTTCCCCTGCAACGTTGATTACGCTGCGAGTCGGGTCCGGTTACTGAAATGGATGAGAAAAAGGCCCACGTTCCGTTCCGTTGCGTACTACACGTCAGCCCGTTGCATTTAGCAGGAGTGGTCTATCTTCCCCTGCTATAGGATCTTTGGATTATATTTGGTCTATACCCCTTGAATCCTTTCCTGTCCACGTGCTTCTCCACTAGGCTTTGAAGAGAATAGTTTTGTGTTAAGTCACGTTGCTCAACTGCACACATTGTGTAAAGACTAGATTTTGGAGACTTTTTGATTTTCTTTTTGTGTACTCGGCAGTGACAGATTTTAATAGTGTGCGGTTGCAGGTGAGAAGGTGTTAACCTGAAGTACGCATTGAGTTTGAAGGGAACAATAGATGGTTTGTAGCGTTTGAGTCACTCATTAATTCAGGAATGAACAATTTAACATTAGCTGGAACTTGCACATTATTCTCCTGGTAATGATTTTGACCTACTGGTGGACAAAAATGCTGGAGAAACTCAGCGGGTGAGGCAGCATCTATGGAGCGAAGGAATAGGTGACGTTTCATCCAGAAACGTCACCTATTCTCCAGCATTTTTGTCTCCCTTCGATTTTTCCAGCATCTGCAGTTCCTTAAATATTTTGACCTACTGGTGACTCCTTTTCAAATGTAATTCAGCGGCTGAAAATGCTTTGAACTTTTTGAAGTACTACATAAATGCAATATTTTATTTCATTTTGTTTGAGTTTAAGAATAAGGAGTAGGCCATTTAGAACGGAGACGAGGAAACACTTTTGCTCACAGAGAGTGTTTGAGTCTGTGGAATTCTCTGCCTCAGAGGGCGGTGGAGGCCGGTTCTCCGGATGCTTTCAAGAGAGAGTTAGATAGGGCTCTTAAAAATAGCGGAGTCACGGGATATGGGGAGAAGGCAGGAACAGGGCACTGATTGGGGATGATCAGCCATGATCACATTGAATGGCGCTGTTGGCTCGAAGGGCCAAATGGCCTGCTCCTGCACCTATTGTCTATTGTTTACAGCGATACTTTCATAACGAAACGTTTAACATTTAATTTTGCTCGCTCTCCCTTTAGAAATACATATTTAAAATATTAAATATTAGTCATAGTGTCATACACAGTGGAAACAGGCCCAACATGCCCACACTGGCCAACATGTCCCAGTTCACCAGTCCCACCTGCCTGCGTTTGGCCCATACCCCTCCATATCCATGTACCTATCTAACTGTTTCTTAATCGTTGGGATAGTCCCAGCCTCAACTACCTCCTCTGGTAGCTCGTTCAATACACCCACCACCCATTGTGTGAAAGAGCTAACCCTCAGATTCCTATTAAATCGTTGCCATTTCACCTTAAACTTATGTCCTCTGGTCCTCGATTCCTCTGTGCATCTACCCTATCTGTTCCTCTCATGATTTTACACACCTCTATAAGATAGCCCCTCATCCTCCTGCGCTCCAAGGAATAGTCCCAGCCTACTCAACCTCTCGCTATAGCTCAGACCCTCGAGTCCTGGCAAAATCCTCGCAAATCTTCTCTGTACCCTTTCCGGGTTGACGACACCTTTCCTATAACATGATGCCCAGTACTGAACACAATGCAGCAGTAGAAATGCCCGCTGAGTGTTTTTCAGTTAATACATTGACGAGGAAACCAGTCCTAGTGAGGGTGGTTGTTCCAGACATACAACGTGGAACACGTGCGGACGGCTTGGCGGCACAGTGGTAGCGTTGCAGCCTCACAGCGCTGGAGACCCAGGTTCGATCCCGACTACGGGTGCTGTCTGTACGCAGTTCTCCCCGTGACCTGCCTGGGTTTTCTCTTGAGATCTCCATTTGGTTCCCTCACTCCAAAGATGTAGAGGTTTGCAGGTCGACTGGCGTGGTATAAATGTAAATTGTCCGCAGTGTGCGGAAGACAGTGTTAATGTGCGTGGATTGCTAGTCGGTGCGGACTTGGTGGGGCAAAGGGCGCTGTATCTATAAACTGAACTAAACGAAACAGCACAAGAAGAGGCCTCCCAGGCCCACTATGACCGGGTTGAACACTTACCTGATCAGAACAACTGGGCCACAATCTGGAAAGGCAACAATACGCACCATATGGCTGAAATGTTGCAAGCTTCCTCTATGATTCACATGAGCACCCTCGATATAATCCTATCAGCGTGACTTGCCTTCTTTAACCCCCCTCTTTACCTAGTCGCTACTCTACTGGGACCATATCACATTGTAGTGTTCTTCAAGAGCCCTGAACCCCTCTGTTGCTCTGTTGCACAAGACCAAGCTACGCCTTGGAAGTGCCTAACATTAGCACTGAAGATGCTGTAATACACAACGAACCAATCAACGTTTGCAAAAGTGTTTGAGTCTAGACTTCTGAGGTGGAGGGTTTACAAAACCCGGCTTTTAAAAATCCAAAAATATATGCTTTATTCAGAATAATAAACATAAACAAAGCAAGAACTCTGCAAAACCTCTGACATTCCCAGCAGCTATACATATATTCATTAGTAGTGTTCACAAAACCATCATTATACAGGCAAAACGTGTAGGAAGGAATTGCAGATGCTGGTTTAAACCGAAGATAGACACAAAGTGCTGGAGTAACTCAGTGGGACAGGCAGCATCTGTGGAGAGACGGAATGGGTGACGTTTCGGGTCTCAGAAGAAGGGTCTGGACCCGAAACGTCAGCCATTCCTTCTCTCCAGAGATGCTGCCTGCCCCGCTGAGTTACTCTAGCATTTTGTGTCATATCATTGTGCAGGCGTCCTTGCCACTCGTCTGGCCCCATGCGGTGATATCCCTTCGCTTAATTTGAGGGGCGTCTCCACCACACCCTGCCCCCCAATGTCCAGCAGCGGAAGGTCCCTAGACTGTGGCCCTCCCCCACCGAGCCTTGGCGTTGGCTGCACCGAGCTTCAGTGCGTCCCTCAGCACATACTCCTGCAGTCTGCAGCGGGCCAGTCGGCATCTCGCTCCGCCGGGAGATCAGCATGTTTCGGACAGACCAAAGAGCCAGCTTTCTTTTTTTGGTTTCCCACACAAATATGACTGCAGTGTGGAGGAAGGAAGTACAGATGCTGGTTTACACTGAAGATAGACACAAAATCTGCACAGTCTGAAGAACGGTCTTGTCCCGAAATGTCATCGCATGTGTCTGCCTTTGGCGTCCGTTTTTGACTGAACTGCGGCTTGTCTTTTCTGGATAAGATAAGAGCTGTCGGTGGAACTGTTAACCATATCTTTATGTGCATTAAATGTAACCATTGGCGTTCTGAGCCGCTATGAATGAACTGCTAAAACACTGAAGCAGCTGTTAAGTAAGTGTGGGTCATTCAGCACTGATTAGAATCACAGCTATACAACAAAGCAGCGTGTGGTGACCTTGGATTACTGCGGAGTACATACTGTCCAGAGATGCTGCCTGTCCCGGCTGAGTTGCTCCAGCATTTGGTGTCTACGGTGTCAACCAGCATCTGCAGTTCCTTCCTACACATCTTAGACAATAGGTGCAGGAGTAGGCCATTCGGCCCTTCGAGCCAGCATCGCCATTCACTGTGATCATGGCTGATCGTCCACATCTTGGCTGTGTCTACATGTGTGCAACATGGTTCCGATCGTTCACCTTTTTAACATTGGCTAATAAGAAGAACTTCATAACGTGTTAAAGAAGGAACTGCAGATTCTGGAAAATCGAGGGTACATAAAATGCTGGAGAAACTCAGCGGGTGCAGCAGCATCTATGGAGCGAAGGAGTTAGGCAACGTTTCGGGCCGAAACCCTTCTTCAGACTGGCGTACTTTATTTTCCTATCCCAACACTAATTCGTCATTGAGTTGAAGACCTAGAAATTAAACGTATCCCACGCAGGCTGAGGTTAATATCAAAAATGTGAAAAGATTAATATCATGCAAGCTGTGATTTAATAGGTGGGTTCATATGTGATTGGAGCAGAATGAGGCCATTCTGCCCACCAAGTCTACTCCGCCATTCAATCATGGCTGATCTATCTCTCCCTCCTAACCCAATTCTCCTGCCTCCTCCCCTTAACATTCTCCCGCTGACACCCATTCCAATCAATAATCTATCTATCCCTGCTTTAAAAATATCCATTGACAGCCTCCACAGCTTTCTGTGGCATAGGAAAGGTTTAGAAGGATATGGGACAAACACAGGTAGGTGGCACTGGGGCAGATGGGGCATCGTGTTTGGCATGGGCAAGTTGGGCTGAAGGGCCGGTTTCGGTGCTATGTGACTGACTCTCCCAAATGTGGCAATTGTGTGCCCATTTCGGAGATCGGATGTGGAGAATTCCTGAATTATTCTATGAATACGATTTATTCCATAGTTCATTTGTTATTTCTTCATTCCTCTTTTTATCCTCTCTTGACCATCTTGATCTTTTCCATACTCTTATTGTTGCATTATTGTATTCATTTTGATGGTGATTATATTTTGTTTGAATTGAATGGAAAGACGGAAACGGGTCCTTGGGCTCACCGAGTTCACGGCCGACTATTTGTACTAGTTCTACATGTTCCACTTTTGCATCTACCCCCTACACGTAAGGGGCCAGTTTGCAGGGGGCTAATTAACCTACAAACCCACCCGTCTTTGGGATGTGGGAGGAAACCCACGTGGTCACAGGGAAAATAGACGGCACCCGAGGTGAGGATTGAACCGGGTTTCTGGCACTGTGAGGCAGCAGCACTACCTACTGTGTCACTGTACCTATCAGTATCTTCAACATCATGCACAACGCATGTGGGTAGACAAAAATGCTGGAGAAACTCAGCGGGTGAGGCAGCATCTATGGAGCGAAAGGAAATAGGCAACGTCCCTCACCCGCTGAGATACTCCAGCATTTTTGTCTACCTTTGATTTTCCAGCATCTTCAGTTCCTTCTTAAAAAAAGTAGCGTGAGATTATTACAAGTTCTTGGCTGTCTACGATTGACACAAAATACTGGAATAACTCAGCAGGTCAGGCAGCATCTCTGGAGAGAAGGAATGGGTGACATTTCAGGTCGAGACCCTTCTTCCTTCTCTCCAGAGATGCTGCCAGTCCTGCTGAGTCACTCCTGCGTTTTGTGTTACAATCAGGTCTTTAGTCAGCTGCCTTTCAACATAATATACATTGTTAGGGGTATGAGCAAAGATAAATTTGGAGGGTAAATATTCTTGAGTGTTACAGCCACGTGTTCTGATAAATGGCACCAACAGAATAAACCCACAAAGGTATTATTGGGAAGGAGTGATATAAAATGAGGGTTTAAGAAGGAACTGCAGATGCTGGAAAATGGAAGGTAGACAAATGAGAGCTTTGTCACTTGGCATGAAAGATTCAGGGGGCAGGTGAGAGGAGGGGTAGACTGACTGATTGCTGCAGATTTGACAGATCATGAGGATTTACAATGGTGTAAATAGGTTCAATCCATTAATTCACATGTCAGTAACGAGGGAGAGGAAATTTACAGTATCACAAGTCATTATTTCAAAAAGTTATGTCAATAAAGATTAGAATGCAGTTCCCCCGTTACAGATCATTGTTGAGGCAGGGTCCAAAAGCTGTTAAGAGGATTAAAAGTTTGTCAAAGGAATATGGGACATTGTGGATGAGAGCGGCACACTGGGTTTAGACTAGATGGCTCATGAAGATAAACGGCATGTGTTTGGGCCAAATAGCCAAAATGTCTGATTGATTTTGGTTTTCCAAGGCTCTATCAAGGATTTGCGTTATCAGTGAGTTGTTTCAGCATTTAACGTCAGCAATCAGTCTGATTAAAAGTCCCAATGTAGACACATGAGGGACCTTATCATACGTGGGACCTTGTCTGTTTCCTGATTTGTTTTGCATAAACCCAATTACCAGGGACGCTGGCATTTGCATCAATAATAAGAGGAAAAGGCTAACACACTCTGTTGAATTAGACTTGTATTTGCACTACGCTGTAGCAGGCAGTGGATTGCTGAAGTAGTGTGCAGTGACTTATTTATGAAATGAAAGCAAAGTTAGGTACAATATTGCCACAGAATCAGTGAGAGATACGGATAGTCAATTTTAAGTTCATTAAAATGGTGGAGGAGTGTTGGCCAGGGTTGTTGTTGGAGTGCAGGAAGGAACTGCAGATGCTGGTTTAAACCGAAGATAGACACAAATAGCTGGAGTAACTCGGCGTGACAGGCAGCATCTATGACACGTTGGCCTGGCTCGCCTCAGCGGAGCTGCAGGTCTAAAGACATACGACAGAAGAAGAAGACAGGCAGCATCTCTGGAAAGAAGGAACGGGTGGCGTTTTGGGTCGTGACAGTTCTGCAGATTGAAGAAGGGTCTCGACCCGAAACGCCACCCATTCCTTCCCTCCAGAGATGCTGCCTGACCCGCTGAGTTACTCCAGCTATTTGTTTCTATATTCTTCTTGTTGCTGAAGGACCGCTAGGCTGGGCTAGACTACACCAATCTATCGCCCCATCAAACTGCGCTCTCCCTTCTCAAACCAGTTTAGTTCATCTTTGAAGGCAATATTATCCCCGTTCCGAAACAAGGAACTGCAGATGTTGTTTTACACAAAAGGTTTACACAAAGTGCTGGAGTAACTCAGCGGGTCAGGCAGCATCCCTGGAGAACTCGAATAGGTGAAGTTTCGGGTCGGGATCCTTCTTCAGACTGGGTCAACATCATTTGAAACTTATTTTTTATTCTCAGCTTTTGTCAGAGCTTACAAGTGCGTACGTTTGTCTGTGTTTTGTAGTGGGCCGTAAGATTTGGGCTCAAATGCCTATTTTACGGTTTTAGATTGTTTCTAATGTTATTGACAATTCTGTCATATTTGATCACTGTTTTTCTTCATATTGCGATCACTGCTCCTTAACAATCGGATCTCGACCCGAGGCATCACCTGTTCCTTTTTTCAAGAGATGCTGCCTGACCCGTTGAGTTACTCCAGCTTTTTGTGTCTGTCTTCAGTTTAAACCAACATCTGCAGTCCCTTCATACACAGATTATTGATTAATTACTTTCATCGCACAACACTAGATCTAAAATAGGCTGTTGTACTAGAATGCTTGTATTTATTCTGGATTGTGGGGGGGGGGGGGGGGGTTAACTCCATGGTGCAGGAGTAACTCAGCAGGTCAGGCAGCATCTACAGATGGATAGGTAACCTTTCAGGTCGGGACCCTTTTTCAAACTGAAGGGTCTGGCCCCAAAACGTCACCCATTCCTTCTATCCGGAGATGCTGCCTGTCCAGATGAAAGAATGGGTCGACTGGGCTTGTATTCTCTGGAATTTAGATGGATGAGAGGGGATCTTATGGAAACATATAATATTCTTGAAGGATTGGACATGCCAAATGCAGGAGACATGTTCCCCATGTTGGGGGAGTCCAGGACCAGGGGTCACAGTTTAAGAATAAGGGGTCGGCCATTTAGGACTGAGATGAGGAAAAACTTTTTCACCCAGAGAGTTGTGTATCTGTGGAATTCTCTGCCACAGAAGGCAGTGCAGGCCAATTCACTGGATGTTTTCAAGAGAGTTAGATTTAGCTCTTAGGGCTAAAGGAATTAAGGCGTGTGCGGAAAAAGCAGGAACGGGGTACTGTTTTTGGATGATCAGTCATAATCATATTGATTGGCGGTGCTGGGCCGCATGACTCCTCCACCTATTCTTTAATGTCCCGCTGAGCTACTCCAGCATTTTGTATTTATCTTCGATGTATACCAGTATCTGCAGTTCCCTTCTACACATTTTGTCTGACCTGGGATGTTGCCTGTTCATTCCTTCCAGAGATGCTGCCTCACCCACTGAGTTACTCTATCACTTTTTCTGAATTGCGGTTAAACCCGAACGGTTGTCATCTTAAGCTGAAAATGTGACTTGTCAAGTGAGGTTTCTGCTGTCATTAAACCCTAAAGTGTTCACTTTATATTTTGCGAGTAGCAAATGGAGTGCTGCGCTCACTGTCCCATCTACTAAAGCTTTTTGTATTGATGTATTGCCTAAAATTTGTGAAGTAAACAAATCAACAAAGTCAATGCAGATGCTCAGAGTCTCTTGCCCAGAGTAGGGGAACCGAGGACCAGAGGACATAGGTTTAAGGTGAATGGGTAATGTTTTCACATAAAGGATGCCGGGGGCATGGAACGAGCTGCCAGGGGAGGAAGTTGAGGCAGGGACTATCCCAACATTTGACAGGTATGTGAATAGGACAGGTTTGGAGGGATGTGGACAAAACGCAGGCAGGTGGGACTAGTGTAGTTGAGACATGTTGGCCGGTGTGGGCAAGTTGGACCGATGGGCCTGTTTCCACACCCTATGACCCTGTAACCGCTCCTGGCGACATGTTGTGACTGTTTTTCCCCTTTGTTGTTGATCCGCAGTTCGCCATATGGATCCAGACCGTCTCGCCGCCCGGGCAACTGGCACGATAGTGAAGGAGGACCCTCCAATATTCACGTTACAGTGAAGCCAAATTCAGAGAGGGGCTCGAGTAACGCCAACACAAGGAGGAATTGGTTTAAAATCACTGTAAGTCTTGACTCTGGGAATTGACTTTGATGTTCTGTTGTACATGCAAAGCAACACTTGTGTGTGGGTCAGCATTTGTAAAAGGCAGAACTTTGAGCTTCGCTTTATTTTGTTTGTTGCTGTTGGGTATGTGATATAATTAGCATATGTGATGGATGTCTTGTGCAAGGACGCATGCGCTGGGAGAGACTCGAGGTGGCGTCCTGGAATGAAGAAGCTTGTTGGTGTACTCCCGTGTCCGAGTGTTGTTTGAAGTCTGTTCCACCGCACCCAAATACACAACAATTGGTGACGAGGATAAAAGAACAGAAAAGAAAAGAACAAGGAAAGCCAAGAAAAACCAAAACAAGTTCAAATAGAGGTTGTATTTGGATACAAAGTGGAACAGCACCAAGCAAAAAGATTTGGCGCCAAATGGTTTTGAATTGGCGCCAAAGGAAAAAAAAAAGGTCGGAACGGGAAGCAGGAACGCAAGGAAGACAAGCGGGGCAGTAAGGGTCACCGAGCGCAGCTGGAAGCTAGGAGCGAAGGTGTCAACTTACCAGGAACGTTTTCCAGGGCTCTGCTGCCCACAACCGGACCCAAGCAGCAGCCACAAACGTCGGGTGAGGGCCTAGTACCGTGTGGGCCATGGACAGGTCCGAAAGCCGGGTGTTCAGCCCGGCCGGGAGCAGTGTCAGCCCGGGGGAGAGGAGAGAAGGAGGAAAGCGAGAAAGCCCGGTTGCGCGAGAAATGGCCGAGAGCCGAGAAAGCACGGTCGCAAGAGACGGCCGAGAGCGGGGAAATCCCGGACGTGAGAGGAAGTCCGGCCCGAGCAAGAGAAGCAGGACACAGCACTCAAGCACACAGCACTTGGGCCGAGTGAGAAAGCCGGCCGCGAGAGGAAAGTGGACCCGGCCCAGCGGGAGAAGCGGGCCACCGTGCTTAGCCAGCCCCGATGCGAGGAAATGCCGGCTGAGAGGGAATGATCATCCAAAGTTATCAATGACCAAAGGCCTACTCCTGCACCTAGTTCTATGTTTCTAGCTGCTCCACCGAGCCGCCCAATCTCCTACACATTACAAATAAAACGCTTTCCCTCCAAAAGAAATGCCACCTCAGAGCGCCATGAAGGATCAATCCTTTGCTCAGGCCTGATGGGAAAGCCCGGAAACGACACTGACCTTCTGAACACTGAACATCTCACCTCTCCTTGGGGGACTATGAGTTGCAGTGGGGTGCACAGAAGGTGGTGGTCTCATGTCCATGTGCACCACCCTGCACCTTGTGCACGTTGCCACTTCATTTTGTGGGGTTGTATTCATTCCGTATGGTGGCCTTATGTGTACATGTCTTACGCTGAACATCTAATACGGAAGCCTCAACTAGTACTCCGGGGAACACATATGCCAATCCCGCAGTCACAGTTTGGATGTTTCTGCCGTTTGCAGTTAAAAATTGGTGTCAACAAGAGCGATGAAAGACGCAAAATGCTGGAGTAACTCAGCGGGACCGGCAGCATCTCTGGAGAGAAGGAATGGGTGACGTTTCGGGTCGAGGTACTTCTTCAGGCTGAAGAAGTTCTCCAGAGATGGTGCCTGTCCCGCTGATGGTGCCTGTCTCCAGCATTTTGGGTCTATCTTTGGTGTTAATCAGCATCTGCAGTTGCTTCCTACACATCAATAAAAGCCATACCAATTTTCTATTATTTGTACAGTCCTGCTGCAAAAATCCCAGTGGTACACCACCTGCGACACGCCTCCACTCATTTTAAGTAAAGTTGAGACTTTTGTATTATCTTTTTTATTTTTGCATCATTTGGGGCTGGTTTTAACTGTGGCCAAAATAATTGCCAGAACACGGGTTATTCCTTGTCCTTGGTGTATAACAGATCATTGCCCTGTTGGTTGCTTATGCTCTTTACAAAGGATCGGCTGCCTAATTTAATTAATCAATTTTACTTTTGTAATAAAAATGCACAGATGTGAAAAATCTAGTTTTTGACTTTTTTTGGAGGAAGCAGTTTGGAAAAAAAAGGACTGATTTGGGATATTTATATAACCAAACAACAATGACAAGGAATAGAGATATCCACACAAACATATGCATGCGCGCGCATACACACACACGCACAGGCACACGCACAGGCACAGAGAGAGAGAGAGGGAGAAAGGGGATAGGAGGGTGAGATAGATCAGCCATGATTGAATGGTACTGACTTGATGGGCCGAATGGCCTAATTGTATTCCTATCACTTATGATCTTATGACATGCACTCGTACTAACACGCGCACTAACATACAGAGTGGAAACAGGCCCTTTGGCCCAACTTACCCACGCCAACCAACATGCCCCATCTACACTAGTCCCATATGCCTCTAAACCCATCCTCTCCATATACCTCTCTAAATATTTCTTCAACTTTGTGATAGTACCTGCCTCAACTACCTCCTCCTGCAGCTCGTTCCATATACTCACCAGCCTTTGTATTTAAAATAAATGTTGCCCTTCAGGTTCCTATTAAATCTAACCCCCCACGCCCCTCACCTTAAACCTGTGTTCTCTGGTTCTTGATTGCCCTACTCTGGGTAACAGACTGCATTTAGCCGATCTATTTCCTGTCTTTTACTATAACTCTCTCTAACTGTCTTTGCTCTCTCATCAGATTCCCTATGGAAAGAAATACGACAAGACCTGGCTTTTATCAAACTTGCAGTCCATGTGTTCTGTTCCCTTTAGCCCTGTCCAGGTAAGAATGAAGGCATCTCATTCTTCAGAGAAACCGGTATGTCGAAAATTATGGCTTTGGAATACGAAAACATGGATGGAAAATGCACAACCTCTGCTTTTGACCATGTCCATGCTTCCTTGTGCAGCCGGCTGGAAATTCTGACACTGCTTCCTCTTCTTGCGTGTGGCGTGCACAGCCTAACGTTGTAGGGCAACGTGTTCTATTTAATCTTCCGTTTGTGCACGTAGAGTCGATTGCATTAGTCGAAACAGGGCGGACCGCGTGAAGGTTGCAATCTCCCACCCCGAAATTCTGACACGATACGATTTGAATTATAATTCCGTACAGGAGTATATATTATATCAGTGGCTGTTGTATCCCAGTAAATATTAGTGCCTTCAAGTTGAAAAAGAACCATCTAAAACAATGTGCGATCAGCCATTTACATGTCGACTAATTCATGAGCTAATGGGTGTTTGACGGAATTGAGAGTTTGAGATCAGCCATCAGTGGACAATAATGAATTGTTGTATTTTTTTACAGTTCCATTATGACGGTAATAAGGCATTGTTCTATGTAGAAGATTCAACAACTGCAAATGCTCTGAAGCAGATATCCAGAAGGATCATCGACAAAGATTTATACCGGGTAACTGGCTTTATATATTTCTTACAATAAGGTGGTCTTGTGTTTTTATCTATGATTTAAGCATTGGATAGAAATTATATACCATCAAAACTACTTGCGGTGAGCCCTCCAGAAAAAACCCTTGATTCGGCACTTCTTCTTGCGCATGCCTAAAGTTGCAGGACAACTTGTTCCATTTGATTGTGCACGCCAGGTTGATTGCATTCATCGAAACAGGGCGGACCACATGAAGGTTGCAATCTCCCACCCGATTCGGCACTGAACCAACTTTACTGGCCACAGCTTCACGTTCCTCAGTGGTCACCAGAGCCCACTGCTAATTAGTGTCAATAACCTAGTCATGTGTAGGAGGGAACTACAGATGCTGGTTTAAACCGAAGGTAGACACAACAAGCTGTAGTAACTCAGCAGGACAGGCAGCATCTCTGGAGATAAGGAATGGGTACGTTTCGGTTCAAGATCCTTCTTCAGACCGCTAAGTCTTCGGACTCTAGTCTGAAGAAGCATCTTGACCCGAAACGTCACCTATTCCTTTTCTCCAGAGATGTTGCCCGAGCCGCTGAGTTGTGCCTGTCTTTGCTTTAAGCCAGCATCTGCAGTTCCTTCCTACACATCTCCTTGTTGGAGGCCCATTTACTTTGACAGGTGGACGCAAACAATTGTCGTCGAGTCATACGGCGCAGAAGCAGGCCCTTCGGCCCAACTTGCCCATGCCGACCAAGATGCCCCATCTACACTTGTCCCACCTGCCCGTGTTAGGCCCATATATCCCTCTAAACCTAACCTAAAGCTCCGTTTTGAAGATCAGATTATTTCCATTACCTGGTTAAATAGTTGCCCTTAGTCTTTTGACTAAGTGCCACCTTGCCATGTGCATGATGGTGGCTGTGAATCTTGTAAAAAAACAAGGTGCATGTGAATAAGCCATAATGATGAAAGATGCTATTTAAATACAAATCATCCTTTCTCTGAAACCATAACATGAATTTTAACATGAAATGTTCACCCTTGCAGGTTGCGATCACAATAAACCCATCAACGCCGCCATCTTCTGTCTCGAATGAGCTCAAGGCTGAGGAAATAGTGCACATTAAGGTAAGGGAAAGGCAGATACTGCTGAGGGACCGGCAAATGGGGGCGCACTGCGCAGGCACGACTTCCGCGTTGATTCACAGTATAAAGTCAATTAAAGTTTATTAAGGGAATTACTTTGTCAAATGGAATGAAACTTGCTACTGCACACCCCAGGCGAATGGTGAGTAAGGCGCTCGTTTTCTATGTGTGCGTATAGAAACGTAGAAAATAGGTGCAGGAGTAGGCCATTCGGCCCTTCCAGCCTGCACCACCATTCAATATGATCATGGTTGATCATCCAACTCAGTATCCTGTACCTGCCTTCTCCCCATACCCACTGATCCCTTTAGCCACATGGGCCACATCTAACTCTTAAATATAGCCAATGAACTGGCCTCCACTACTTTCTGTGACAGAGAATTCCACAGATTCACCGCTCTCTGTGTGAAAAATGTTTTTCTCATCTCAGTCCTAAAAGACTTCCCCCTTATCCTTAAACTGTGACCCCTTGTTCTGGACTTCCCCAACATCGGGAACAATCTTCCTGCATCTAGCCTGTCCAACCCCTTAAGCATTTTGTAAGTCTCTATAAGATCCCCCCTCAATCTTCTAAATTCTAGCGAGTACAAGCTGAGTCTATCCAGTCTTTCTTCATATGAAAGTCCTGCCATCCCAGAAATCAGTCTGGTGAACCTTCTCTGTACTCCCTCTATGGCAAGAATGTCTTTCCTCAGATTAGGAGACCAAAACTGTACGCATTACTCCAGGTGTGGCCTCACCATAGCCCTGTACAACTGATGTATGCATGTATACACACGCTGAGCTTTTATTTTCTCATTTATTATATTGTTCACAGTGTACGATGTTTACCTATTCTGTGGTGCTGCTGCAAGTAAGAATGTCATTGTTCTACCTGGGACCTGACAATAAAACACTCTATGTTAGATACAGAAGATGTGGTGAATACACAGTGGGTCAGGTCCCACCTTTGGGAAGAGAAAAAGATGCCTTCAGATATGAGCTGACCTGAGAAATGGCAGCATTTTCTGGTTTTATTCCACATTTGCATCATGTGCAGTACAGAGGCTGTTTTCCAGAATACTGCTTGGATCAGGGGTTTCAGCTCCAGGAAGTTTGGATAGACTTGGCTTGTGTTCCCTGAAATGTCAGAGGTTGAGGGGGAGAGACTTAATCCAAGTGTATACAATTATGAGAGGCTTAGAAAGGCCTCTTTCCCAGGGTAGAAATGTCCAACACTAGAGGGCTTAGCTCAAGATGAGAGGGGGTACGTTTAATGGTGTGACGTGCGGAACAAGTTATTTGTACACAGTAGTGGGGCCTGGAATGCACTGCCAGGGGTGGTGTGGATACAGATGCGATAATGGCTTTTTAAGAGGCTTTTAAGTACCTGTCCCACTTCCGCGATGTTATTTCGGCGACTTGCCGGCACCCGTCATAGTCGCAGCAGGTCTCCGAAAATGTTCAGCATGTTGAAAATCCAGCGGCGACCAGAAAAAGGTGCGACTCTTTGGGCGACTACTCAAGACCGTGCAGGCGTCACGTGTCGACATGTCGCGGGGTGACGCCTGTATGGTCGTGAGTAGTCGCCCAACGAGTCGTACCTTGTTCTGGTCGCCGCTGGATTTTCAACATGTTTAAAATTTTTGGAGACCTGCTGCGACTATGACTGGTGCTGGCATGTCGCCGAAAAAAATCACGTAAGTGGGACAGGCCCTTAAGCTAGGCACATATGAAGTGCAGGGAATAGAGGAATATGGATGATGTACAGGCATATGAGATCAGTTTATTTTGGCATTGAGTCAGCATTGTGGGCCGAAGGGCCCGTCCTCTGCTGTACTCTTCTATGTTTTATCCATAAATGGTTTTTTTTCACCAGAGTAAGCTCGCAAATAGGATTGCCAGTGGTGCTGCTAACAGTGCAGCCCCAGCAATCCAGCTTCAACTCCGACCTCCGGTGATGTCCATGTGGAGTGTGCATGCTCCCTCTGTGATTGCGTGGGCTTCATCTCACAGCCCAAAGTCATGTTGCTTGGGGAGGGTTGTTGTTAATGGACACGGCGGAGAATGAGGATGCGGGTGCCAGAGGTTATGGGGAGAAGGCAGGAGAAAGGGGTTGAGAGGGAAAACATAGATCAGCCACAATTGAATGACGGAGTAGACTTAATGGGACTGAATGGCCTTATTCTGTTTCTGTAACTTATGAACTTATGAAAATGGGTTGCAGTGAAAGGAATGAGGTACTGGAACAGATGGAGTTGCTTTAGAAGCCTGCCTGAATAGATTTGATGGGCTGAATTGTCCCTTTCTATGTGATAAGAATCCATTAATAAATGAATTCCAAGAATGAAATAATCTTGGCAATAAAACTTTTATTTTCCAGCAATGCATGAGTAAACGTTATGACGGATCACAGCAGGCGCTCGACTTAAATACCATACGCAGTGACCCAGGTATGGATTTATAAATTAATTTTTCATATTCTCGGACTTAGTTTAGAGATACAGCGGGGCAACAGGCCCTTCGGCCCACCAAGTCTGTGCCGACTAGCGATCCTCGCACACTATCACTATCCAACACACGCTGGGGACAATTTACAATTTTATTGAGGCCAATTAACCTACAAACCACGGTCTTTGGAGTATGGGAGGAAACCAGGGCTCCCGGGGAAAACCCACGTCTACATTCAACCATGGCTGATCTATTTTTCCCCAAAATGTTTTTCACTGCACATAAACTAACCTCTCAACCCCATTCTCCTGCCTTCTCCCCGTAACCTTCGACACCCTTACTAATCAAGAAACTAAAAAGGTGTAGGAAAGAACTACAGATGCTGGTTTAAACTGAAGATAGACACAAAATACTGGAGTAACTCAGCGTGACAGGCAGCATCTCCAGAGAGAAGGAATGGGTGACGTTTCGGGTCGAGGCCCGACAGACTGAAGAAGGGTCTCAACTTGAAACGTCACCCATTCCTTCTCTCCAGGGGTGCTGCCTGTGCCGCTGAGTTACTCCAGCTTTTTGTGTCTATCTTGTAAATGTCTTGTCCTGGAGGTGATGGCACACTTCTTACTCCCATTGAAGAGAAGCAGCATCTCTATTTAATATTGACTATACATTGGAATAATCAATGCTTTTGTTTGTCCAGACCTTATCTCCCAGAATATTGAAGTGGTGTTAAACAGAAGGAACTCCATGAGCACGGTTGTCAAAATAATAGAAGAAAATATTCCAGAGGTAAGCAGTGCACATTTTACAAGGAACCTCTCTGATGGGGAAAGTTTAGGCAGCCATTTTCAACTTATAGAGTGATACATAAGTGTAAATGGGCCCTTCAGCCCAACTTGCCCATGTCGACCAACGTGTCCCATCTACACTAGTCTCACCTGCCTGCGTTTGGCCCATTTCCCTCTTAACCTGTCCTATCCATGTACCCGTCCAAATGTTTCTTAAACGTTACGATAGTACCTCCTCCGGTTGCGTCAGCTATCTCCTCCGCCAGCTAGTTCCATACACCCACCCCCCTGCACTTCAACCTATGCCCTCTGGTTCTCGATTCCCCTACTCTGGGCAAAATATTGTGCATTTACCTGTCATAAACCTCTATGAGTTCACCCTTCATCCTCCTGTGCTCCAGAAATAAGCTCTGTGGATTTACCCTATGTATTCCTCTCATGATCGTATACACCTCTATAAGATTACATCTCTATAAGATCACCCCTCATCATTCTGTGGTCCAAGGAATAAAGTCCAAGCTTTCTCAACTTCTCCCTATAGCTCTGTCCCTCGAGTCCTGACGGCAGCCTCGTAAATCTTCTCTGCGCCCTTTCCAGCTTGACAACATCTTTCCTATAACATGGTGACCAAAACTGAATGCAATACGCGTAGCAGTAGTATATATTGTGTGTAGGAGGGAACTGCAGATGCTGGTTTACACCGAAGATAGGCACAAAATGCTGGAGTAACTCAGCGGGACGGGCAGTATCTCTGGATTGTTGCCTGTCCCGCTGATGTACTCCGGCATTTTGTGTCTATCTGCTATGTGTGTGTATATCTTATTGTCTCATATGCTTCGACAGAGCAAACGCCTTTGTAATTTGTGTACTATTTTCCAGCTGCTCTCTCTCAACCTGGGCAACAACAAGCTGTACAGATTAGAAGACCTGGCAGACTTGATTTCTAAAGCACCTGGTTTGAAAATTTTGAATCTTTCCAGAAACGAGGTACGTGTGGGTTAATGTCCAGAAATGCCGTTGCCCACTGCCTAAATCAGAGGATCCTCCAACATGTCTGGTTAAATACTTGTTGCCTTTCATCTTTTTTTAATTTTTTGTTTCCTAGTCTTCACCTAACCACTTTGTAAGGAACACGGTTGCAGTTTAAGGATAAGGGGGAAGTCTTATAGGACCGAGATGAGAAAACAAATGTTCACACAGAGAGTGGTGAATCTGTGGAATTCTCTGCCATGGAAAGTAGTTGAGGCCAGTTCATTTGGCTATATTTAAGAGGGAGTTAGATGTGGCCCTTGTGGCTAAAGGGATCAGGGGGTATGGAGAGAAGGCAGGTACAGGATACTGAGTTGGATGATCATATTGAAATATAGAAGGGCCGAATGGCCTACTCCTGCACCTATTTTCTATGTTTTTATCTTTTTATCTTTTTGTGAATATTAAAGAACGGATATAGGATGGAAGAAGGATGGGTAAAGTGCTTGTTACTTGTGGCGTGAGGTGAGGGGGGGGTGGGGGGTGTAGATATAATGTGAAGTTGAGAGGTAACTTTTTTACACAATGCTGCCGGAGGAGGTAGTTGAGGCAGGAACAATCGCCGCGTTTACCTAGCATTTATACCGGTAGATGGATAGGGTAAGTTTACAGGGATGTGGGCCAAAAGCGGGCAGGTGGGACTAGTGTAGAATGGGACATGTTGGTCAGCATGGGCACGTTGGGCCGAAGGGCCTGTTTCCACACTGTTTGACCACAGTTTAAGAATAAGGGGTAAGCCATTTAGAACGGAGACGAGGAAACACTTTTTCTCACAGAGAGTGGCGAGTCTGTGGAATTCTCTGCCTCAGAGGGCGGTGGAGGCCGGTTCTCTGGATGCTTTCAAGAGAGAGCTAGATAGGGCTCTTAAAGATAGCGGTGTCAGGGGATATGGGGAGAAGGCAGGAACGGGGTACTGATTGGGGATGATCAGCCATGATCACATTGAATGGTGATGCTGGCTCGAAGGGCCGAATGGCCTACTCCTGCACCTATTGTCTATTGCCTATGACTAATGTTTGCCAATTAAACAAGTCTCGGTTTGATCCTGACTATGCTGTTTGTGCGTTCTCCCTGTGACCGAGTGGGTTTTCTCTGGGTGCTCCGGTTTCCCCCCCCCACACTCCAAAGATGTACAAGTTTGTAAATTAATTGGCTTTGGTATAATTGTAAATTGTCCCTCGTGTGTAGGTTAGTGCCAGTGTATGGGGTGAATGCCGGTCGGCACAGTCGGGCTTGTTTCCGCTTTGTACTGGTATCTCTGGTCTGAAAGGCTGATGGGTGAGAATGGGATTGACTGCTTGTAATGATATTAATTAAATGCCTTGTACAAGGTTGTGGCTACGAGGTTAGCTAACGGGATAGATTTGACATGCAGCATTGAAGCACACCCCATCACAGGGTCCAGGCCGGGGGTGGGGAACCTTTTCATGTCGGAATGCCGCATTAAGTTAGCTGTAATCTAATAAGGCGGCATCCAAGAAACTTCAATTATATATATTTCAAAATGTACATTATTTGGTCAAAATCTAACTACTATGTACTAACTTCAAGAAAAGGAAACAAAAATGTTAATTCTAAAGTTAATGAACCTTTTAATGACTTTGTTGTGACAGCTTTTTGTGGGAAAGCATTGAATATTTGGTTGTAACATGGAGGTACGCAGTTTCAGCTGATCTTCTAGCTGGGTATCCGTCATTTGTGACCTTAAGGGCGGCTTGATTTGGGTTAGGTAGGAGGATGTAGATTCGCAGCAATAAGTGGGTGAAAAAGCAAGGAAGCATTTTGCGTGCATGTCCGAGTTAACGTACATTCTAGCGTCGCATTCGAACTAAATCATGAGCATAACAGGTGTTAAAAAAGGCCTCATGACTTACTAATGTTTTAATTGTGGCCGTCAGTCGGGGAGGATTATTTCGTTGAATCTTCTTTTTCTCTTTGGTATTTTAAATATGTTCATTTTAAGATCAAAATAAAAATAATAAAAGACGAACAAAAACATATTAATAAAAATAAAAGGATTTGTTCTACAAAATTTGTTCATTCAAAAGGCCGCACTTAATGGCCTAGAAGGCCGCATGTGGCCTTAAGGCCGCAGGTTCCCCTCCCCTGGTCCAGGCTAACCACCAACCACCATTTGGCATGAGAGAGAGAGAGAGAGAGAGAGAGAGAGAGAGAGAGAGAGAGAGATATCCATAGTGGGGACGCAGGAATACATCTTAATTCCAGGCTACTGTTTCATGGAGGGTTTGTTTTATGTACAATACACTTTAATTTGTTGAAAAATTCCTTATGCCAGGAGCTGAGAAAATGCTGGCATGAGTAAACATCTTATCGACTGCTCGGGGAACAATTAACGAACGGCACTGATTCTTACAACTATAAAAAATAATGCAGAAATGTTCACACATTGCATATATTTGGTGGACAATGCTCAGAAATGTACAAATGTACTCTTTAATAAGTAACTTTGCAATGTGATGAACACGCTGGAAATAACACCTGTTTTTTCTCTTGTTTAAGAAGGAAATGCAGATGCCGGAAAATCGAAGGTAGACAAAAATGCTGGAGAAACTCAGCGGATGAGACAGCATCTATGGAGCGAAGGAAATAGGCGACGTTTTGGGTCGCGACCCAAAACGTCGCCTATTTCCTTCACTCCATAGATGCTGCCTCATCTATGGAGACAACATCTGGAATCAAGGGATATGGGGAGAAGGCAGGCACGGGTTATTGATTGGGGACGATCAGCCATGATCACAATGAATGGCGGTGCTGGCTCGAAGGGTCGAATGGCCTCCTCCTGCACCTATTTTCTATGTATCTATGCTGCCTCACCCGCTGAGTTTCTCCAGAATTTTTGTCTACCTGTTCTTTCTCTTAACATTTTTTACCTTTCATCTTCAAACAGCTGAACTCCCAAACTACCATGGTTTTAACACCATTGACATTTATTTGGAGTTATTATTATTTTAATGGTTTGCGTTCACTGAATGTCAGAAACCAATAGTAAAATGTGTACAGATGTCCCAAATTTGGGGCGAAGGATTAGTTTAGTTTAAAGGTACAGCGCGGAAACAGGCCCTTTTGGCCCACCGAGTTCGCGCCGGCCAGCGATCCCCGTGCGCGGAAGATCTCGGCGAAAACCCACGCAGGTCACGGGGAGAACGTACAGACTCTGTACAGGCAGCACCCGTGGTCAGGATCGAACCCGATTCTCAGGCGCTGTGAGGCGGTAGCTCTTCCGTGCTGCCCAAAAGTGAGCAGCCATGGAATGCAAAGCTGCGTACACAACGTTTGCAGGGATCTCTTGCTCTAGCCATGCATTGTGAAATGGTGATAAACAACATATATTTTTTTTTAAATCGCATTATCTTGGCTCTAACTTATCGAGTCAAGTATTGACCCCCTCAAGCTGCAGTTTTAAATAGATAGCCGAGGGGTGAGCGTGGATAGTGGCTTTAGTTTTATGGACAGCATTGCAGTACTCTGTAAGAACAATGCTACGTGAATCTCTGTTTAGCTCAAATCGGAAAGAGATCTGGACAAAATAAAAGGCTTCAAGCTGGAGGAACTTTGGTTGGAAGGGAATCCTCTTTGTGGAAACTTTCGGGATCAGGCTACCTACGTCAGGTCAGTAGAAGGACCCCCTGTTCTGCTTTCCTTTCAGGACGCTTTGCAAATGGCACTCACTGCATTTCTCCCCCCGAGTATATTTCAATTTATAACTAATTTACTCCTCACCAATGTGTTTACTTTGTATAGCAATGGTGCTGACAAAGTTCACTATTATCATAATTTATACAGTATATGTGTACAAGTAGATAATGCTGGCGATTGCTAAATTGAAAGTAAATATTTTTCCCACCAGATCTGATCTGCAGATGGTTAAGAACTTTTTTTAAACATTTCCTATTTTCAAAATCAATTAGATCTGATGATGAAAACGCAGATGAATATCTAATTCTCTGTTTTGGGGGGCAAATTGTGAAGAACTGCATTCTAAAGAAGTTGTAGTTTGTACTTCATTTTCCTGGTTCATCATTAAAATGGGTAAAGTGTTGAGGTTGGAGGCTGCAAAGGCTTGTGAAAGTGTCGTTTTATCAGAGCTTCCTGGCAGTCGTCTCCTTGCATTGCTGTGAAAAGCTCTGAATGCTCTCAAAAGCCAATGGTCACACGAATGAATCAACTCTTCCTTTGGCAAGCCTGTGACAAATTTTACACATCAACAAGTTTTTATATTTGTACGTATAAAAGAAGACTCGGGGCCACCATGCGCAATGGTCAGTAACATCTGAAGTGGATCGACATTCATCCTTGTGGCCAGTGAAGAAGGCTGGTTAGCCAGTGACGGGTAAGATTCCTCCAGAGAGGGACAACCTAAGACAGGCACAGCCGTGCATTGGCCTTCAAAGCAGAGGGGTGATCATGTGGCTTTGGTGCATTCTCAGCTTTTGCAACGGCTCGGAGAGTCTGACCAGTCGAGCCGTGTACCCCGGCAGAGCGGCCAGACAGAGAATATTTCACGCAACGCCTGCAGCCTCAAGTTTTAACAATTAAACGACAAGCTAGACATTGATTTTTTAAAATCTGCCTTTGTGAGAAAAATTCAGAGGCATAGCCAATTTACAATTTTGCACAATGTTGGCAACTTATTTTTAAATAAGATCGATAAAGGCAATCGAATAATTCTTTGGACTGCAGTTCTTCATTCTGCCCTCTTATCTCCCACTGCCTTCCTCATCCTCTTGTTCATGCTCCTTAACCTCTCGCCCAACATCCCTTATCGAGGCCGTTTTTAGAAATCACTTTCTAGATTTGCCACCCAGTTTTTGCTTTTGTTTGCTCCCTGTGTGTTTACAGTGTTCATTTGAACGCAATTAGTAACTGGCACTGTGGTGATATCACACTGCCTTAACCCTTGTCCCTTCCCGATCCTAACTAATCATAGTGTCAGTGTCTCTTTTTCCAACATTGATCCTGTACACTATCACCCGTGCTCAGGTGAGTGTCAGTGCGGTAAGTAAAACGGAAACTAAATATGAATGAGACTGGAGGCAGTGTTGCTTCTAGTTGGCCCACGCAGGCTGGCTCACAAACTTTACATTCGTCTGGGACGGTCCTAACCGCCGCTGCAGCTAAATTGACCACTTCCAAACAGAATATTCACTGGTTCATTTTGGCAAGCGGGTAAATCGCAGGCTCCTGGGTTGGTGAGGAGCGGTGTGAGCGGACTCGTGCGCTCAGTATAAATTCTCCGTTAAAATTGGTGAAATACTTTGTGCACTTGTGAAGGAATAATTATTCTGCTATGCTATATATTCAAAACCCATTGAGAATGCTAGACTAGAGGGTCAGAGATATATAGAGAGAGGTTGAGTAGGCTGGGACTCTGTTCCTTGGAGCGCAGGAGGACGAGGGGTGATCGTATAGAGGTGTATAAGATCATGAGAGGAATAGATTGGGTAGAGTCTCTTGCCTAGAGTAGGTGAATAGATGACCAGAGAATGGGAAAAGATTTAATAGGAATCTGAGGGGTAACTTTTTCACACAAAGGGTGGCGGGTGTACAGAACAGGCTGCCGGAGGAGGTAGTTGAGGCTGGGACTATCCCAACATTTAAGAAACAGTTAAGGACTATCCCAACATTTAAGAAACAGTTAGACAGGTACAATGATAGGACAGGTTTGGAGGGATATGGACCAAACGCAGGCAGATGGGATTGGGACATATTGGCCGGTGTGGGCAAGTTGGGCCGAAGGGCCTGTTTCCACACTATATCACTCCATGACTCGAATAGAATGATTTTAATGCTGCAGATGAGGATTTTAATTCTGCCCACTAGAATGGATGATAGGCATGTGAAAAGATTATTTTTCTCCCCTTCTTTCCACCACTGTAAATTGCTTTGTGGATTTGAGGCCTTTGGAAATGGTTTTAATGTAGCCTAAATAGACCAACTAAAAGCTTTCTGCCATTGTAGGCTAAAGTGCTGTGAAACATTTCAATAGGTTTTCTGCAATTTGGGAGCTTTTGGTATTTTTAAATGATCTGTCATGGATGTATTGAATCAGCACCCACTTCTAACAAAGCCTCCCAAATCCTGACTATTTCTTCTAGTAGCTATCTCAAGCAGCCTCGGGTGTGCAGGATAATGCTGCTGCAATATTCTAAAGGTCTTCACCAGCTAGGTGATTATGGGGAGACTCTCCACAGATCTCAATAGATTATTCTCAGTTTAGTTTACTGTCACGCGTACCGAGGTACAGTGAAAAGCGTTTGTTGCGTGCTATCCAGTCAGCGGAAGGACAATGCATGGTTACAATCAAGCCATTTACAGTGTACAGATACACCATAAGGTCATAAATGATAGGAGCAGAATTAGGCCATTCGGCCCATCAAGTCTGCTCCGCCAGTTAATCAGGGCTGATCTATCGCTCCCTCCAAACCCCATTTTCCTGTCTTCTCCCTAAACCCCTGACACCCGCACTAATCAAGAATCCATCAATCTCTGCTTTAAAAATATCCATTGACCTGGCCTCCATAGCCATCTGTGGCAAAGAATTCCACAGATTCACCATTTCTGACTAAAGATATTCCCCCTCATCTCCTTCCTAAAGGAACGTCCTTTAATTCTGAGGCTGTGCCCTCTGGTCCTAGACTCTCCCACTAGTGGAAACATCCTCTCCACATCCACTCTATCCAGGCCTTTCACTATTTGGTACGTTTCAATGAGGTACCCCTTCATCCTTCTAAACTCCAGTGAGTACAGGCCCAGAGCCGTCAAACGCTCATCCAGTGTTGACCCAGTCATTCCTGGGATCGTTCTTGTAAACCACCTCTGGACCCTCTCGAGAGCCAGCACATCCTTCCTCAGATACGGGGCCCCAAGGGAATCGTGTTTAGTGCAAAAGAGTGAGGGAGCAGCCTGAGATCTGTTGGTTCAAATAGTTACCGGGAGGTTACTTTGCTCTGGACTGTCAGAGCATGCAGAGCTAGAACAAGAAGATAGACACAAAAAGCTGGAGTAACTCAGCGAGACAGGCAGCATCTCTGGAGAGAAGGAATGGGTGACGTTTCTGGTCGCGACCCTTCTTTAGACCCTCCTTCCTACACAAAGCTAGAGCAAGGCCTGTGCATGGAAGCATTTGAATCACCAGGTGCTCTCATGATTAAGGTGGCCTTTATTTAAACTATAACTAAAAGCTCCCTGAAACCTAAGGGGACCAGTACATCAGTGTTAACTGCAGCACCAATGAGGATTGTAGCATAACACACGCTGCTGGAGGAAGTCAGCGGGTCAGGCAGCATCTACGGAGGGAGTGGACAGGTGATATTTCAGGGCATACTGTGTAGCTTGGTGCTTCTATTTAATGTCACGTCTTGCCACCAAGCCAAGTAGTGAGCTGAGAGGTAAATGATTGTCTTAATTTAGTGTGTGGGATGTGATCTTTTTGTCCGGAGCATAATCAGTGTGATCTTCAGAACAGTTCTGGCCATTTTGTAGACGGCATACCTCGTTGAGTAAATAGTCTAACGAGTTCTCTCAATTGAGGAAAAAGGGTTCTTTGGTCTTGAGCATGGAGCCAGTAGAAATGTAATGCAGGTGAAGGAAGGAACTGCAGATGCTGGTTTACACCGAAGATAGGTACAAAAAGCTGGAGTAACTCAGCGGGTCGAGGGGAGGGGGCTTGTCAGCTGGGGATTGCCTGTGGGGCCACTCTGACCTTTGGCAATGTTTTGATGGAACTTTCCTCGCCAATTTTAAAAACTGTTACTTTGTTTCACTTCTCTCCTTTGCAATGTTTGACAGTGCGGTCAGGGAAAAATTTCCAAAGCTGCTCAGACTGGTGAGTACATTGCTGGCGGGTTTCTGTAGATGAATGAAGGATTTGAGGCATTGCCCAGAGTTGTGAGTGAGTGAGTGAGTTAGTGGTGGGGAGTGGGTGGTGCTAACACATCAAACCTCACAGCGCTTACCGCGTGCAGGGTAACGAGGAGATCTTGAATTGCTCTTTGAATTTAGAAATTTGAATGTAATCATTTAATTTTAAATCTGCTTCCACTTTAGTGCAAACTCCATTTTTTAGTTTAGTATGGAGACACAGAGCGGAAACAGGCCCTTCGGCCCACCGAGTCCGCACCGACCAGCGATCCCTGTACATGAACACTCCTATACACGAGGGACAATTAAAAAAAAAAAAAAATTTATACCAAGCCGATTAACCGACAAACCTGCACGTCTTTGGAGTGTGGGGGGGAAACCGAAGATCTCGGAGAAAACCCACGCGGTCACGGGGAGCACGTACAAACTCCGTGCAGACAGCACCCTTAGTCGGGATCGAACCCGGGTCTCTGGCGCTGTGAGGCAGCAACTCTTCCAGTGCGCCACCGTGCGTGGAATTTGCACGTTATCCCTGTGACCGAGTGAGCTTCCTCCGGGCGCTCCGGTTTCCTCCCTCGTCCCAATGACGTGCAGGGTTTGTAGGTTAATTGGCCGTAATGTGTAATGCGTAGGAAGTGGATGAGAAAGTGAATGAATATGGAACTGCTGTGAACGGGTGATCAATGGCCGGCATGGACTTGGGGAGCCGAGGGGCCCGTCTCCATGCTGTACAACTAAACTCTTCAAAAGTAATGTTGGAATGTAATTAAACTTTTAAACCTAATGTTTCAAAGCTCTTGTGTCGAACCAGGATGAAATAATCTAGGTGACTCTGTAAACAAAATAGTCAAGAACCTAGTGTGGCACAGCTAGAAAAACCCACTGCTTCAAGGCTCCAGTGATCTGGGTTCGATCCTGACCCCTGGATGTTTGTGAAGTTTGCAGGCTTTCCCTGTGACCACATAGTTTCCCCCTAGGTGTTGCCACATCTGAACAATGTGCTGGTTGGTAGGTTAAATGGCCACGGTATATCGCTAAGTGGTAGAATCCGGGGGCATTTCATGGGAATGTGGGGAGGATATCAAGTGTTGGAGACGGACACAAAATGCTGGGGTAACTCAGCGGGACAGGCAGCATCTTTGGAGAGAAGGATTGGGAGACCCACCCGGGCCTCCTTCAGACTGAAGAGTTCTTCAGATATACAGGGTTGGGACAGGTTGAGTGTAAAGATGGGTGGGGTGCTGGCATGGATTTGCCGGGCCGTTCTCAGCTTCGTTGCATTACCTTTGTCAGGGTTCCCAATAGAATGAGCATTTAATACTGAAGTACTGAGGTTCTTCAGCAACGGTCGATTCTCCAGACTGACTCTGGGTTTTCTTCACACAGGATGGCCATGACCTTCCGCCTCCAATCTCCTTTGATGTTGAAACGCCGACCACACTTCCTTCTTGCAAGGTACGATGTTAATGCACTGAAGGTAGACGCAAAATGCTGGAGTAACTCAGCGGGACAGGCAGCACCTCTGGAGAGAAGGAATGGGTGACGTTTCGGTTCGAGACACTTTTTCAGACTGAAGAAGTTTTGTTTTAGTTTGGTTTCACAATCACAATCACAATAATGCTTTATTAGCCAAGTATGTTTTACAACATACGAGGAATTTCATTTGCGAAGTCAGTCGTACAAATAAAAAACAACAGAACACATAAAACACATTTTAACATGAACATCCACCACAGTGACTCCTCCACATTCCTCGCTGATGGAAAGCGAACAAAAAGTTCAATCTCTTCCCTTCATGGTACACCCGTGGTCGAGGGCCTCGAGCCCTCCGTTGACGGGACGATCTTGACTCCCGTAGCTGATGGTCGGCCCCTCCGCATCGGGGCGATCAGCTCCTGCATCGGGGGAATCTCAGCTCCCTCTCGCCGCCGATCGAACCCCGCGTCGGGGCTGGTCGAACCTCTGCGTCGTTGGAGCTCCCTACATCCACAGTCTCTCCCAAGACTGTGAGCTCATGATGGTAAAGTCCGCAGGCCGCAGTTGGAGCGATCCCAGGCAAGGGATCGGCTCCGATGTTAAGTCCGCACCCGTGGTAGGGCTCAAAGTCAGTCCGAGGAGGCCTCCAGCTCCATCGATGGTAGGCCGCAGAGCGACCGGAGACGCGATCCGGAAAATAATCGCATCTCCGGGAAGATAAGAATCTGGGAAAAAAAGGTTTCCCCCGACCCCCACATAAAACAAACCGGAGAACATTTACACGGACTTTCAACACACTACAAATGTTTTTGTCCGAGTTGCCAGGATATTGGTAGTGTGTCCTGTATTACTCTCACAATGGCCTGAAGGAAGGCTGGGCTTTGGATTAACGGTTCAGCCAAAAGCCAGCACCTCCGACAGTACAGTAGTCCATCTGTACCCCCCTGAGCTGGTGTTGTAGGGCAGTGGCTAGCCTCCTGATGCGCAGGCACCAGTTTAATAAATCGCCCGTCACTTCAAATATCAACTCCACCTGGCCTTTCCATTTTGCTCCTACAGCTGTTCAGCCAGAAAGTTAACCACAAAATCTAAATGTCTACCTGAGACTGGATAGTCATTGAAAAAAGATCCCTCTGTAGCTGGTAATTTTTTCTGGGTTCAGATCAAGCTCTCTTCAAGGCAGATGATTTGATTATTTGTTTGTGGGGGTGTATTTACCTGCATTACGCCTCTGCACACGTTATGTGTAGGAAGGAACTCTAGGTGCTGATTTAAACTGTAGACATAAAAAGCTGGAGTAACTCAGGAGGTCAGGCAGCATCTCTGGAGAGAAGGAATACGTGATGTCTGCATGGATACGATAGGTTTAGAGGGATATGGGCCAAAAGCAGGCAAGTGGAACTAGTGTCGATGGGAAATGTTGGTCAGTGTGTGCGTCCCTTCTTCTGACCCTTCTTCTGAAAAAGAGGGGTCTCGACCTGAAACGTCACCTATTCCTTTTCTCCAGAGATGCTGCCTGACCTGCTGAGTTACTCCAGCTTTTTAACTTAGGTAGTTACACGTGCATCGTCGGTCACTTGGGTGGGGGGGGGGGGGGAATCTATAAGTATATATGGTATAATTATTTCACTTCTTGCAAAAAAAGAATTGCTAGAAGTGCTCATGTTAACTACTCAAGAGTCTTGGATGATGTGTTGTGCTCTATTAACCTGCGGTTTGCTTGTCGTTAACAGGGCAGTTACTTTGGTACAGAGGAAATCAAGGTCCTTGTGACACGTTTCATTCAGCAGTAAGTAGTAGCCTTTTGATATTTGTTCCTGTTCAACGTTCTTCCATTCAGCATTTTCCAGTTTTCACCTATTCAGCTTTATTGTTGGAACTCGGACCATCTGCAGGCTGTAGCCTTTTGTACTATGCTATATTATAGAATGGGTCTGTTTTATAGAATGGGGGGGGGAAAGTAAAATAAAGATAAAAATCTGCTATTTTGGTTTGGAAAATAGCAGATTTAATTTTTTTATTTTACTTCCCCCCCCCCCCCCCCACATTGTATAAAACAGACCCATTCTATAATGGACGGCTCTTAGGGGAGTGGCAGAGAGGGAACGGCCTTGTGAGGAAGTGCCCTGTGAGATATATTCTATAATATAGCCTAGTACAAAAGGTACACATTTTAAATTTAATTTTACTCTTTTCCCCCTCATTCTATATATATATTTTACTGTTCCATTATTCTGTGTTCGCATTTCTGGGTGAGATGCTAACTGCATTTTGTTGTCTCTGTACTTGTACGCTGCACATAGAAAATAGGTGCAGGAGGAGGCCACTCGGCCCTTCGAGCCAGCAGCGTCATTCATTGTGATCATGGCTGATCGTCCCCTATCAATAGCCCGTGCCTGCCTTCTCCCCATATCCCTTGACTCCACTTGCCCCTAGAGCTCTGTCTAACTCTCTCTTAAAACCATCCAGTGACCTGGCCTCCACTGCCCTCTGTGGCAGGGAATTCCATCAATTCCCAACTCTGGGTGAAAATGACAAAGTTTGAATCTGAATCTGAGACGATGCACAGGTCTATTTCGTGCTTCGGTGGGAATTGTGTGCAGGCGGTCACTTTGCAATGGTCTAAGCCATTCCAAGGTTACCTTGTGCACACAATTCCCACTGACACACTCAGACCCGTGCATCATTTGTATGCACTGCCAAACCTACCCATGGTACTGGAGACACGCAAAGCTGCAGGTGCTGGGATCTTGAGCAAAGCACGGAGTGCTGGAGGAACTCAGGCAGTCCAGCGCCATCTCAGTAGGTGACGCTTCAGGTTGGAACCCTTCTTCAGACTGATTGGAGTCCCAACCTGAAACGTCAAGTTCGTCCAACACGTTGCGTTTTGCTATCAGAGAGACTATGTTGGGTCAACTATCGCTTATTTGATTTGGACAAGGAATATAGTTTATTTTGTTCCTAATTTTCCCCAAAACCCAAATGGAAGAAAATATACAGGCTTGACTTTTTTTAAAGCAAAAGTTGTTAGTATTGTCTCGCCATGTGTGATTTGTGTTTTCTACATTTTGTTTTACTTTCTGTGCAAATGTCAAGCTCTTGGCCTAATATTTCTGACCTAGGAGGCATTCCAATGATATTCTATGAAGTTAGACACAAAATGCTGGAGTAACTCAGCGGGACAGGCAGCATCTCTGGAGAGAAGGAATGGGTGACGTTTCGGGTCGAGACCCTTCTTCAGACTCGGTCTCGACCTGAAACGTCACCTATTCCTTCTCTCCAGAGATGCTGCCTGTCCCGCTGAGTTATTCCAGCATTTTGTCTATCTTCAGTGTAAACCATCATTTGCAGTTCTTTCCCACAATATGCTTAGAAGTGACCAGTCAGTGACTTTTCCAACCGAGCATGCAGAAGTCTCCTGACCCGAAACGTTCTCCAGAGATACTGCCTAAACAGCTGAGCTACTCCAGCGCAGTTTTTTAATACAGCGAGTTTGAGTTGGTTGCTGGTAATCGGTAAACAACTTCAGCACAACTTGGGGCAGAGGATGATGGATGAATGGCAACCTTGCCTGACTTGGTCTTGATGTGACTCCAGAACACCAATGCCTTGACTCGTAAATGCTCGTAAATGGGCAAGACTCTCAGGCTCATGAGCATTTAGGGGTGGGTGCTAATTGCTGGACCAGTGTTCAAATTGGAGAGAGACACAAAGCTGCAGTAACTCAGCAGGTCAGACAGCATCTATGGAGAAAAGGAATAGGTGACATTTTGGGTCAAGACCCTTCTTCAGACTGGAAGTCAGGGGGTCTTTCAAATTTCAGCTTGGAGATCGGTCTCCTAGTCAAGATAGACACAAAATACTGGAGTAACTCAGCAGGACAGGCAGCATCTCTGGATAGAAAGGATGGGTGACTTTTCGGGCTGAGACCCTGAGGCAAGGTGTGAGAACGAGGCCCAGAGGGGGAGCAGGAGGAATTACAAGAGGGGGAGCAATGAGAGGGAATGTTGCAGAACTCTCATTGGTGAGAGGAGGAGAACTTCTTCACAGTAGGAATACCTTGAGGAGATTTTGTGGTGGATCAGATGAAATGTGCAGGAAGGAACTGCCGATGCTGGTTTACACTGAAGATGGACCTTCTCTCCAGAGATGCTGCCTGTCCCGCTGAGTTACTCCAGCATTTTGTGTCTATCTTCAATGTAAATCAGCATCTGCAAGGGGGTTAGGGGGGTGGTGGTGGTGGTAGCAAGGAACAATCTCCAATCCCTCGGAAATGGGTGCAGGAAAAACGTTTAGGGCCCTCTGCTGTGATTAAGTAAGTAAGTTTATTGGCCAAGTATTCACATACAAGGAATTTGCCTTGGTGCTCCGCCCACAAGTAACAACATGACATACAGTGACAGTTACAGTTGAACCATGAAGAGGAGAAAATAGGGCGGGTACCCCTTGCCTGAAGCCAGTAATTATGTAGGAAGGAACTGCAGGTCCTGGTTTAAACCGAGGATAGACACAAAAAGCTGGAGTAACTCAGCAAGTCAGACAGCATCTCCGGAGAAAAGGAATAGGTCACTTCAGTAACTGTGCACACTTCAGTAACACGCTCGTTCACTCTGCTTGTCCTCTCTTGCAGGTACTACTCCGTATACGATTCGACGGACAGGCAGGGACTGCTGGATGCTTATCATGATACGGCCTGCTGCTCCCTGAGTATCCCCTTTTCACCACAGAACCCTGCCAGGTTGGTTCACTGCCAAACAAACCATTGTAGAATTGAAGTGATAGGAGAGGAGGATGTCCACTCTGGGCAAGAAGACCTTTGCCAGCGTTCACACAGCCCATTCACATTAGTTTTGTGTTATCCCACTTTCTCATCCACTCTACATATTAGGTACAATTTACAGAGGCCACATGGGGATGTGGGAGGAAACCAGCGCACCCGGAGGAAACCCACATGGTCACAGAGAACATGCAGACTCTATATACACACTCACACAGACACACACACTCGCACGCACCACACACACACTCGCACGCACCACACACACACTCGCACACGCACACACTCGCGCACACACACACACACACACACAGTCGCACACACACACTGATACACGCACTCACACACTGATACACGCACACACACACTGATACACTCGCGCGCACACACACTCACACAGACACACACAACTCGCACACACCACACACACACTCGCACACGCACACACTCGCGCACACACACACACAGTCGCACACACACACTGATACACGCACTCACACACTGATACACGCACGCACACACACTGATACACACACTCGCGCACACACACACACTGATACACACACACACACACACACACACACACACACACACACACACACACACACACACACACACACACACACACACACGGCACCTGAGGTCATGATGAACCCTGGTCTCTAGTGCTGTGAGGCAGCAGCTCTACCAGCTGTGCCAAGGTGGGTAGAGTTTATGGTGGAGATGAGGTTTAGCGGGGATCTGGGGAAGAATGACTTTTTACTCAGAGCGGTTGAAACCTACAGAACGCTCCGTGAGTGGTTGGTGGAGACAACATTGATGATGTCAGGGCGTGTGCTTGAATCACCAAGGCCACGTTGCTTCTTGCTATTGAGGATGTGCAGCCTAGGTTCACTAGGTTAATTCACGGGATGGCAGGACTGACATGTGATGAAAGAATGGATCGACTGGCCTTGTATTCACTGGAATTTAGAAGGATGAGAGGGGATCTTATAGAAAACATAAAATTCTTAAGGGACTAGGTAAGCTAGTTGCAGGAAAAAAATTCCCATGTTGGGGGAGTCCATAACCAGGGGTTATAACACAGTTTAAGAATAAGGGGTCGGCATTTAGGACTGAGATGAGGAAAAACGTTTTGAGCCAGCACCGTCATTCAATATGATCATGGCTGATCATCCAGAATCAGTACCCTATTCCTGCTTTCCCTATTCCCCATATCCCTTAATTTTGTTAACCTAAGTGCTGTATCTAACTCTCTTGAAAACATCCAGTGAATCAGCCTCCACTACCTTCTGTGGCAGAGAATTCCACAGATTCACAACTCTCTGGGTGAAAAGGTTTTTCCTCAGTCATCTCAGTCCTAAATGGCCGACCCCTTATTCATAAACTGTGAGCGCTGGTATCATGCTGATCGATCTTTCCCTCTCAACCCCATTCTCCTGCTTTCCTCCCATTTGTTGTCATTTGTATATTTCTACAGTGATGAAAAATATTATTCAGGTGCAGCTGTTGTTTCAGTCATACATTAATGTCCTAAAAATTGTCCTGTCTCTAAACAGGAGCAGTCTGGGAGAATATTTCAAAGAAAGCCGAAATGTGAAGAGGCTCAAAGATCCAAGTAAGAAAACTGCTTTATATCTCACGTTCCAGTATTTCACCATGATTGCCGCCGGCTGTAGGCATGAGAAGTAGTTGCCTGAATTTAGACTAGAGATACAGCATGGAAACAGGCCCTTCGGCGCGATCACCCGCATGCTAGCTCTATCCTACACACACTAGGGGCAGTTTACCATTTTACTGAAGCCAATTAACCCACAAACCTGCACGCCTTTGGAGTGTGGGAGGACTCCGGAGCACCCGGAGAAACCCACGCGGTCACGGGGAGAACGTACAAAGTCCGTGCAGGCAGCGCCCGTAGTCAGGATTGAACCCGGGTCACTGGCGCGACTACTGCAGTGCCACTGTACAGCCCTTGCCTATCATTGGGAATATTTTTCAATTTTGAATGCACTTCTATTTAAAACAATTTTCTAATTTTACGAGATATAGAGTCATAGAGTGATACAGTGTGAAAACAGGCCCTTCGACCCAACTTGCCCACACCGGCCAACATGTCCCAGCTACACTAGTCCCACCTGCCTACGCTTGGTTCATATCCCTCCAAGCCTGTCCTATCCATGTACCTGTCCAAATGTTTCTTAAACGTTGGCAGAGTCCCTGCCTTAACTACCTCCTCTGGCAGCTTGTTCCATACACCCACCTTTTGGGTGAAAAGGTTACCACTCAGGTTCCTATTAAATCTCTTCCCCTTCACCTTAAACCTATGTCCTCTGGTCCTCAATTCCCCTATTCTGGGCAAGAGACTGTGCATCTACCCGATCTATTCCTCTGATGGAATGAGGCTGACTGTGCTTTGATGGGAGATTATGGCTGTCAGAGTTTATGGGGAGAAGGCAGGAGAATGGGGTTAGGAGGGAGAGATGGATCAGCCTTGACTTGATGGGCCACATGGCCTGACTCTACTCCGATCTTATTATAAAACATATGATCTTATGAACCTTATGATCTTATTATCAACCTAAAAGTAAAAGTAGAAAATGCTGAGGGGGAAACACTCAGCAGGTCAGTCAGCATTTATGAGGGGAAGGAAAACAGTCTGTGACTCTCTGCCAGTAAATCTTCAACATTGACCATTTCTCCTTCCACGGATGCCGCCCGATCTGCTGAATATCCCCAGCATCGACTTTGTTTCAGCCGGTGGGTAGGTTGGATAGTTGTAAGCATCTATGAAGCTTTTCACTTCCAAACTTTTAATATTATTTTTAGAGTCCAGCAGGCTTAGTTGTCATATTCGCCAGGATCAGATCGATGACACGTTTAATTGCTGCAGCTTTGCAGGCACATTAAACGCGCAACAAATGTACTATTCTAGGTAAACCAGACTGGGATAGTGCGAGTCAAGGTACGCACTGTGTGACCTTAGTACAATGTTCATAGAGGTTCAGTGCTGAGGCAGGGTTGTGCAGGACGATTCACCAGTCTGACGGTAGTCTGGAGGAAACTGTCCTTGAGCCTGGAGGTCACGGTACCCAAGCTCCTGAACCACCTTCCTCATGGTAGCTACAAGATGAGAGCGTGGCCGTAAAAACAATTAGTGTTTCACCTTCTCGCCTTCTTTGAATTGAGTCATTCAACAAAAGCAGTGACGGGATCGGTCAAAGAATAAGGGGTAAGCCATTTAGAACGGAGACGAGGAAACACTTTTTCTCACAACGAGTTGTGAGTCTGTGGAATTCTCTGCCTTCGGAGGCCGGTTCTCTGGATACTTTCAAGAGAGAGCTAGATAGGCCTCTTAAAGATAGCAGAGTCAGGGGATATGGGGAGAAGGCAGGAACGGGGTACTGATTGGGGATGATCAGCCATGATCACATTGCATGGCGGTGCTGGCTCGAAGGGCCAAATGGCCTCCTCCTGCACCTATTGTCTAAAGTCAGCATGGATTTATGAAGGGGGAATCATGCTTGACTAATCTTTTGGAATTATTTGAGGATGTAACAAGTAGAATGGATATGGGAGAGCCAGTGGATGTGGTGTATCTGGACTTTAACACCGACCCACACAAGAGATCAGTGTGCAAAATTGGCACATGGTATTGGGGATAGGGTATTAACGTAGATAGAGAACTGGTTGGCAGACAGGAAGCAAAGAGTAGAACTAAATGGGTCCTTTTCAGAATGGCAGGCAGTGACTAGCGCGCTGCCGCAAGGCTCGGTGCTGGAAACTCAGTTGTTTACAATATATATAAACAATTTAGACAAGGGAATTAAATGTAACATCTCCAAGTTTGTGGATAGCACAAAGCTGGGTGGCAGTGTGAGCTGCGAGGAGGATGCTATGAGGCTGCAGGGTGACTTGGATAGATTGGGTGAGTACCTGGGTATCCTTGTACATCAGTCACTGAAAGTAAGCATGTAGGTACAGCAGGCAGTGCAGAAAGCCAATGACATGTTGGCCTTCATTGTGAGAGGAATTAAGTTTAGGAGCAAGAAGGTTCAACTGCAGTTGTAAAGGCCCCTGGTAAGTCTGCACCTGGAGTATTGTGTGCCATTTTGGTCTCCTAATTTGAGGAAGGACATTATTGCTATTGAGGGAGTGCAGCGTAGGTTCACCAGGTTAATTCCCAGGATGGTGGGACTGACATATGATAAAAGAATGGGTCGACTGGGCTTGTAGTCACTGGAATTCAGGAGGATGAGAGGGGATCTTATAGAAACATATAACATACTTAGAAGATTGGATAGGGTAAATGCAGGAAAAATGTTCCCGATGTTGGGGGAGTCCAGAACCAGGGGTCACAGTTTAAGAATAAGGAGTAGGCCATTTAGGACTGAGATGAGGAAAACCTTTTTCACCCAGAGAGTTGTGAATCTGTGGAATTCTCTGCCACAGAAGGCAGTGGAGGCCGATTCATGGGATGTTTTCAAGAGAGAGTTAGATTTAGCTCTTGGGGCTAACAGAATCAAGGGATATGGAGAGAAAGCAGGAACGGGGTACTGATTCTGGATGATCAGCCATGATCACAATGAATGGCGGTGCAGGCTCGAAGGGCCGAATGGCCTACTCCTGCACCTATTGTCTATGTTTCAAGGGGGTACCTACTGAATTGAAACTTACTGAATAGTGAAAGACCTGGATGGAGTGAATGTGGAGAGGATGTTTCCACTAGCGGGAGAGTCTAGGACCAGAGGCCATACCCGCAGAATAAGAGGACGTAACTTTAGAAAGGAAATGAGGAGGAATTTCTTCAGTCAGAGGGTGGTGAATGTGTGGAATTCATTGCCACAGACGGCTGTGGAGGCTAAGTCAGTGGACATTGTTAAGGCGGAGATTAGCAGATTCTTGATCAGTGCGGGTGTCAGGGGTTACGGGGAGAAGGCAGGAGAATGGGGTTGAGAGGGAGAGGTAGATTAGCCATGATTGAATGGTGGGAGTAGATGGGCCGAATGGCCTAATTCTGCCCCTAGAACTTGAGAACTTGTAATTCATCCGAAGTATTCAGGCAAAATGATAAAATTCAGGGGGTCAATAGACAATAGGTGCAGGAGTAGGCCATTCGGCCCTTCGAGCCAGCACCGCCATTCAATGTGGTCATGGCTGATCATCCCCAATCAGTACCCCGTTCCTGCCTTCTCCCCATATCCCCTGACTCCACTATCTTTAAGAGCCCTATCTAGCTCTCTCTTGAAAGTATCCAGAGAACCTGCCTCCACCGCCCTCTGAGTCAGAGAATTCCACAGACTGACAAATCTCTGTGAGAAAAAATGTTTCCTCGTCTCCGTTCTAAATGGCTTACTCCTTATTCTTAAACTGTGTGTGACCCCTGGTTCTGGACTCCCCCAACATCGGGAACTTGTTTCCTGCCTCCAGCTTGGCAAAATCCTTAACAATCCTAATATTTTTCAATGAGATTGCCTCTCATCCTTCTAAACTCCAGAGTGTACAAGCCCAGCCGCTCCATTCTCTCAGCATATGACAGTCCCGCCATCCCGGGAATTAACCTTGTAAACCTACGCTGGGCTCCCTCCATAGCAAGAATGTCCTTCCTCAAATTAGGGGACCAAAACGGCACACAACACTCCAGGTGTGGCCTCACTAGGGTGGTTGATATGAGTAACTTCTTGTGGCAGCCCTTATTGTAACGGTGAAGGCAATGCCTGCGATGGACTGGGCAAAGTCCACGACTTTCTGCTACTTCAAGCAGATGTTCTCGCTGTGAAAACTCTGGCTGCTGGCGGCGGGTCAGGCGATTACAGTGAGAGAAACAGGCCTTCGAGTTGACAAACTTTCAGCTCTTTTCTCCACTGGACCCGCTGAGGCAGTAGTTTATGTTTTACAGAAGATATTCACTTAATCAGGCAATTGACCCTGATCACGGTGGTTGAAACAATAATATTTTGTTTTATCAAAAAAGAAACAATAGTATTATGCGTCCTCTCCTTGTTTGAATTGACTCATTCAGCTTCAAAGCACCGAGTGTATTAAAACCGAGATACAATTCAGCGGCAGGATTGTAACAGCCCTTGTCTAGCTCTAGTCCATCTGTAAACTTATACTTGCCAGAAGGTACACAAAAGGCTGGAGAAACTCAGCGGGTGCAGCAGCATCTAAGGAGCGAAGGAGATGGGCGACGTTTCGGGTCTTGACCTGAAACGTCGCCCATCTCCTTCGCTCCTTAGATGCTACTGCACCCGCTGAGTTTCTCCAGCCTTTTGTGTACCCTCGATTCTCCAGCATCTGCAGTTCCTTCTTTAACACTTTTATACTTGCCAGAAACCAGGTTTCATTTTAACCATCGGATCTCACGACACTTTCTAAACCCGCACCAGCCCCTTTAGAGAAGTTGCTGTAGATTTGATGGGAGTCTGCACCTTTCGGAGGATATATTTGCAGGCAATTGTGGCAATCTTACCTGCCGTTTGTAGCCATGATAGAACAATCTGTAATCTTTCATTTATAATCTATCATTTGATAAGGGTGGGTTTGGGTTTTTTTTCTTTTCTCTTCCTGGCAGACGCTGACTCAGACTAATCTTTGTTTTCTGCTGCCTGCTAGTCGGGCTGTCTTTGTTTGATCTCTGCATGCGAATATTAGCCCAGGCTGTGTTTTCTTTAGTCATCATGCAGTAGTTTACCTTAGAGATGCAGCGCGGAAACCGGCCCTTCGGCCCACCACGTCCGCACCGACCAGCCATCCCTGCACACTCGCACTATCCTACGCACACTGGGGACGATTTACACTTATAACCAAACTAACCTCCAAACCTGTACGGCTTTGGAGTGTGGGAGGAAACCGAAGATCTCAGAGAAAACCTGCGCGGTCACGGGGAGAACGTGCAAACTCCGTATAGCCGGGACGGAACCTGGGTCTCTGGCGCTGCAAACGCTGTAAGGCAGCAACTTTCCCGCTGCGCCACAGTGCTGCCCCTCCGCCATTTGGAAGATGTTCAAGGCCGTTATTTGGCTGCATGCCGCATATATGTTTTAATTGTGCATTACCTGCACCATTTTGTCGGCAAAAGAAAGCATTGAGTACAGGAGCAGAAGTTGACCAGGGAAAAAGCTGCACTTTGAGGCTGTGTTCAGCTATAATATATTATATAATATATAATGTGATGGTTGATAGGATCCTTGCCTCCAAACTCTGCCTCAGTCCCTTGGAACAAAAAGCAACAACAACCTTGGCCATGAATTCATCCTTCATTGCCATTGAAGTAGAGAATTTCCGAGATCTGTTACCTGAAAGAAAATTCTCCATGCCCTCCCTCCTCTAACCCCTCACTGTGAAACTATGCCCTCCAATTATAGAGACACGAGGAACTGAAGAAGGGCCTCGACCCGAAACGTCACCTATTCCTTTTCTCCAGAGAGGCTGCCTGACCCGCTGAGTTACTCCAGCTTTTTGTGTGTGTCTTGGTATTTTGCAGTTCCTTCCTACACAAGGAACTGCAGATGTTGCTTAACAAAAGGAGACACAAAGTGCTGGAGTAACTCAGCCGATCAGGCAGCATTTCTGGAGAATGTGGATAGGTGACGTTTCAGGTTGGGACCCTTCTTCTGAAAAAACATGCATAGAAACATAGAAAATAGATGCAGGAGTAGGCCATTCGGCCCTTTGAGCCAGCACCGTCATTCAATATGATCATGGCTGATCATCCAAAATCAGGACCCCGTCCCTGCTTTTACCTCATATCCCTTGATTCCTTTAGCCCCAAGAGCTAAATCTAACTCTCTCTTGAAACCATCCAGTGAATTGGCCTCCACTGCCTTCTGTGGCAGAGAATTCCTCAGAATCACAATTCTCTGGGTGAAAACGTTTTTCCTAAGTGGCCGACCCCTTATTCTTAAACTGTGACCCCTGGTTCTGGACTCCCCCAACATGGGGAACATTTTTCCTGCATCAAGCCTGTCCAATCCTTTAAGAATTGTATATGTTGAATAATTGCTGTTCTATACGATGGCTGAGCAGATGCAGAAAATGTAGCTACTGACTGCCCAAAACTGCATGGGGTTAGGTCTGTTTTTGAGATTGAGTGTGTGTCCCTCCCACCCCCTCCCCAGCTGGGATGCCCACTGACTCCAGCTTGTGGAAAATTGGATTTGAGGGTCTAATTTGCCCCTCAGCGCTGAACCCAAATCCTGGGAGTGCGGTCTGTCGGCTTGGGTGTGAGATGACACCACCACTGCTCCTTTTAGAAGTGCAAACCCAGCTGAGAATTGCCAATGGCCTGTAACCTAACGGAGGTTATTGTTTAAATCGCATGTGGTTGTGTCATTAAAGTCAGTTACCCGGGAGGCATTGTGAAGTCACTCAATAGTCATAAGGGGACATTGAATCATTAACTTAACTGGTGTCGGTTTGTTCTGCACCCATTACGTTGTTGGACTTTGATGTAAAACAGCAGCGAAACCGCCCAGAGTAAAGCCCTACAGGCTGGTGCATCGATCGTTGCAGCCTCACGCGCCAGAGACCCAGGTTCCATCCTGACCACGGCTGCTGTCTTTACGTTCTCCCCGTGACTGCTTGGGCTTTCTTCGGGTGCCCTGGTTTCCTCCCGCACTCCAAAGACAGACAGATTTGTAGGTTAATTGTCCTCGGTAACATTGTGAATCGTCCCTAATGTGTGTGGGATATTGCTAGTGTGCTGGGACCGCTGGTCGGTACGGACTCAGTGGGCCGAAGGGCCTGTTTCCGCGCTGTATCTCTAAACTAAACTAAACAAATCTTAAAAGCGAACAAGCGCACTGTGTTTGTAACCCGTGTTATATTTGGTGGTTGCAAAGCCTCCTGCAAGCTGCTTTTTTGCCCACACTGCCAGGAGGTGCAGTGGTGCTTTCTCTCCATATCCAATGCTATTTAACGATATTATTCGGGGTCACTTGCACTCATACTTTGCACTGCTCTAGATGTTGTCGAGGGATTTTGAGAGACGGTCATGCAGTATTGAAACCGACCCTTGGGCCCAACTTGCCCTCAGCGCCCAACATGTCCCATCTACACTAGTCCCACCTGCCTGTGTTTTGCGCATATCCCTCTAAATCCATCCTATCCATGTACCTGTCTAAATGTTTCTTAAACATTGCAATACGGCAACAGCCTCAACTACCTTTTCCATATACCCACTACCCTTAGTGTAAAATAGTTATGCCTCGGGTTCCTATTAAATCTTTCCCCTCTCACCTTATATCTCCGTCCTCTGATTCTTGATTAATTGCCGTATTATTTTGTAATTCCACCTCTACCTGTGTGGTTAACCGTCTGTAAAGATCACAAGGTCATAAGTGATGGCACTAGAATTAGGCCATTCGGCCCAACTAGTCTAATCCACCACTCAATGATGGCTGATCCATCTCTCCCTCCTAACCCCATTCTCCTGCCTTCTCCCCATAACCCCTGACACCCGTACTAATCAAAAATCTATCTCTGCCTTAAAAATATCCACTGACTTGGCCTCCACAGCCGTCTGTGGCAAAGAACTCCACAGATTCACCACCCTCTGGCTAACAAAATTTCTCCTCATCTCCTAAAAGAAGGTCCTTTAATTCCGAGGCTATGACCTCTAGTCCTAGACTGTCCCATTAGATGAGAGGAATGGGCATCTGTATTTAAGTGTGCGGCTGATTTTCTGTATTCACCGTTGTTTTTTTTGCTGCTAGCACTAAGGGCGAGGTTGTTGAAGCACACCAGATTAAACGTCGTGGCCTTTCTCAACGAGCTCCCAAAGACGCAGCACGACACGGCTTCCTTCGTTGTGGACGTGAGCACACAAACGGTAAGTGATGAGCTGCACCACAGTCTCCTTGACTCAGTTCCCAGCAAAGATCCTATAACGGGGCAAGATTGACCACTCCTTCTAAATGCAACGGGCTGACGTGTGGTACGCAGCGGAGCGGAACGTGGGCCTTTTTTTCATCCATTTCAGTAACCCGACCCGACCCGACCCGCAGTGTAATCAACGTTGTGGGGGAACAGTTTGTGTTAATAAATTAATATTCTGAAAATGAGGAGAAGATGTTTCCCAAATAACTTTTATTTTTACGAGGGTTACACAAAAAGCTGGAGAAACTCAGCGGGTGCAGGAGCATCTAAGGACCGAAGGAGATAGGCGACGTTTCGGGTCGAGACCCTTCTTCATTTTACGAGATTGTTTCCGTAACCGGCTTCCGTCTCCGCACTAGTATCCTACGGGATTATTGGTGCGGAGATGGAAGCCGGTTACGGAAATGTGGCCGAAAATTACCCATGAATCTGCCCATGACCGTACTACGTCTTTTTCGTCGAGTGATCTATCTTGCTCGCTGTAGGGTCTTTGGTTCCCAGTACAACTCTTAAAACGTTGACATGAGAAAACTGAGCACAGGCAAACTGCTCCATCAGTGTAATTTATCAGTGTGGGCGGCAATGGTGGAGCAGCAGTAGAGTTGCTGCCTTGCAGCGCTGGAGACCCGGGTTCCATCCCGACTACGGGCGCTGTCTGCGCGGAGTTTGTACGTTCTCCCCGTGACCTGCGTGGGTTTTCACCCAGATTTTCGGTTTAGACAATAGACAATAGGTGCAGGAGTAGGCCATTCGGCCCTTCGAGCCATTCAATGTGATCATGGCTGATCATCCCCAATCAGTACCCCGTTCCTGCCTTCTCCCCATTTCCTCCGCTATCTTTAAGAGCCCTATCTAGCTCTCTTGAAAGCATTCAGAGAACCGGCCTCCACCGCCCTCTAAGGCAGAGAATTCCACATACTTCCTCCCACACTCCAAAGATGTCCAGGCATGTGGGTAAATTGGCGTGATAAATGTTTTTTTTTTAATTGTCCTCGTGCGTGTAGGATAGTGTTAATGTGCGGGGGTTGGTGCGGACCCGGTGGGCTGAAGGGCCTGCTTCCGCGCTGTATCTCTAAACTGAACTGCTCACCCAGATACCATGAAACATTGAGAGTGACTGCACCAACACCTCCCATGCAGCTGCCACGCAACATAATGCAAGCGCAAAATGACAAAGTTTTCCTTTCTGTTTCAGAACACGCTGCTCTGTTTTACCGTGCACGGAGTTTTCAAAGAAGGTGTGTGCATTTGCTCGGTTCAGCCGGGTAGAAATCTTTACTTTTTAATCATTCAAGCTCTTGCAAGGTCAAATCTTCTCCAAACTAAACAAAAACGTTATTTTATCCACAGTCGACAGTAAATCGAGGGAGTCCGTCAGGGCCTTCTCGAGGGTGTTCGTTGCCGTGCCTGCTGGGAACACAGGGTAAGTCTGCAAATAATCGTTATCTCCAAGTGAGCTATGGCATAGTCAATAGACAATAGGTGCAGGAGTAGGCCATTCGGCCCTTCCAGCCAGCACCGCCATTCAATGTGATCATGGCTGATCGTCCCCAATCAGTACCACGTTCCTGCCTTCTCCCCATATCCCCTGACTCCGCTATCTTTAAGAGCTCCATCTAGCTCTCTCTTGAAAGCATTCAGAGAACCGGCCTCCACCGCCCTCTGAGGCAGAATTCCACAGACTCACTACTCTCTGTGAGAAAAAGTGTTTGCTCGTCTCCGTTCTAAATGGCTTGCTCCTTATTCTTAAACTGTGGCCCCTGGTTGTGGACTCCCCCAACATCGGGCTATTTAACTTGGACCGACTCCCCTCACCCCCACTCTGCACATACCAAATCCTTTCCACTCCTCACTTTAGTTTCATGTTTCATGTATGTTGTGTCTGTGACTGTTGGCAGATCCATTTCCCTCCTGGGATAAATAAAGTTCTGTCGTCTCGTATGTAGTACAGAACTAAAAGCACGCAGACGATTAATGAGATATTTACGTTAGATGCATTGAAGATGACATCTTCAAATGCTGACGTTATAAGTGATAGGGGCAGAATTAGGCCATTCGGCCCATCAAATCTACTCCGCCATTCAATCGTGACTGATCTATCTCTCCCTCTCAACCCCATTCTTCTGCCTTTGCCCCATAATGTCTTGACACCCACACTAATAATTGGGCAGCATGGTGGCGCAGCGGTAGAGTGGCTGCCTCGCAGCGCCAGAGACCCGTGTGCCATCCCGACCACGGGTGCTGTCTGTGCGGAGTTTTACGTTCTCCCCTTGACCCAGTGGGTTTTCTCTGAGATTTTCGGTTCCCTCCCAACACTCCAAAGACGTACAAGGTTTGTATTGATTTGACTTGGTGTGAGTGTAAATTGCCCCTAGTGTGTGTAGGGTAGTGTTAATGTACGGGATCGCTGGTCGGTGCTGACTCGGTGGGGCCAAGGGCCTGTTTACACGCTGTATCTCTAAACTAAACTACTCAAGAATCCATCTATCTCTGCCTTAAATATATTCATTGACAGCCTCGACAGCCTTCAGTGGCAATGAATTCCACAGATTCACCACCCTCTGACTAATGACATTCCACCTTGTCTTCCTAAAGGAACGTCCTTTAATTTTGAGGCCATGGCCTCTGGTCCCAGACTCTCCTCTGTTGTATTTCCACCATTTTGAGTCATACTGCACGGAAACAGGCTCTTCAGCACAACTCTTCCATGCTGACCAAGATGTTCACCTCAGCTAGTCCCGTTTGCCCACATTTAACCCCAAACCCACTGAACCTTCCCATCCATGTACCTGTCCAAATGTTGTTACTGTACCTGCCTCAACCATCTGCTCTGGCAGCTCATTCCATATACACACTATCCTCTGAGTCAAAAAGTTTCCCCTCAGGATCCTAATAAATCTTTCCCTTCTCGCATCATCTTGTGCCCTTTAAGTTCGCACTTGTTGAAATTGTTAGTCTTAACTTGGCCATTAAGGTTCACTGTCCTGGCGGGCAGCGCTGGGTTGGAGTTGCGGGGGTGGGCCTGGCCTGGCCAGGCGATGTTGGTGGTGGAAACCTCCACAATGCTGGAGTGACTCAGCGTAACAGGCAGCACCTCTGGAGAGAAGGAATGGTCAACCCGAAACGTCACCCATTCCTTCTCTCCTGGGATGCTGCCTGTCCCGCTGAGTCACTCCAGCATTTTGTGTCTATCGTCGATTTAAACCGGCATCTGTCTGCAGTTCCTTCCTACGGATGTTGCACTGAATACCTCCCTGTTCCCTCTGCTCTCCCCTCAGGCTGTGCATTGTGAACGACCAGCTTTTCATCAGGAACGCTACCACGGAGGAGATCCGCAAGGCCTTTGTGACCCCTGCCCCCACGCCATCGAGCAGCCCCGTGCCCACCCTCACCGCTCCCCAGCAGGAAATGCTGCAGCTTTTCTCCCAGCAGTCGAGCATGAACATAGAGTGGTCGCAGAAGTGAGTGTTTCACACCAGCTTTCCCCGTCATCTGGCCTCCCCCGTGACGTTAAACAAAGCACGCGATAACACAAAGTCAAGTCAACTAAGGTGGTAGAGCTGCTGCCTCCCAGCGTCACGGCCCCGGGGTCGATGCTGACTGCCTCTGTATGGAGTTTGCACGTTCTCCCTGTGCGGTTTCCTCCCACACTCCAAAGACATACAGGTTCCCAGCTGAATTGGCTTTGGTAGGTTGTAAAATGATCCCCAGTATGTGTCGGTTAGTGGTCAGGGTGATCGCTGGCTTGCAGGTTAATGGGTCTCTGCAAATTGCATGCAATGTGTCAGGAGTAGAAGTGAAAGTGGGATAACAGAAGCAGTGTGAACAGATTATCGATGGTCAGCATGGACTCGGTGGGCCAAAGGGCCTGTTTCCATGCTGTTGCTGTTAACTCAAACTAAAGTTGGGGGCGAGGGGACATTTTTTTGAACCTTCCCTCCCTTGCACAGCAGGTTGTTGGGGTCTAGATACATTCCCTGAATGGTGGCTGGAAGCAGGTGCAATTCAGGAGACTGGTTTGCAAGCTACAAGGAAAAGACTTCTCACTGGAGATAGACCCAAAAAACTGGAGTGACTCTGCAGGGCAGGCAGCATCTCTGGGGAGGAGGAATGGCTGACCCGGAATCGACTCGAAACATCACCCATTCCTTCTCTCCAGAGATGCTGCCTGTCCCGCAGGTGCTGGCTTACACTGAAGATAGACATAAAAATGCTGGGAGTAACTCAGCGGGGACAGGCAGCATCTCTGGATAGAAGGAATGGATGACTTTTCGGGTCGGGAAATCTGAAGACGGGTCTCGAAACGTCACCCACTCCTTCTATCCAGAGATCCCGCTGAGTTACTCCAGCATTTTGTATCTATCTTCGGTGTAAACTGGCATCTGCAGTTCCTTCCCCACAAGAAAAGTCTTCTCACTGGGCCAGACATGAGCTGTGAATCTGGGCTCCCGCCTGGTCCTCGAGTTGCAGTGATAATTTAGTATCTTCCACAGAGCCTCCGAGGGAATTATTAATCAGCATCTCGTAATCTGCAATAGTGACAACTAGTTAAATCCAGGCTCCAGTTATCACTCTCTGCAGCGCTGTCATTTACACTTCCTGTTTCAGTATCAGACTGGGATAATCCCTTGAAGTGCCCTTAAGCAGAGGTGTAAATTGCACCATTCAAGGAGAACCAACACTATTTAGCTGCTGTCTGATGTACTTTGTAGGAAGGTAGACAGAAAATGCTTGAGAAAGGCAGCGTCTATGGAGAGAAGCAATAGGCGACGGTTCTGGTCGAGACCCTGGAAGGCTGAGATAGCATCTACGGAGAGAAGCAATAGGAAACGTCGCCTATTCCTTCTCCCCATAGATGCTGCCTCACCCGCTGAGTTTCTCCAGTATTTTTTGTCTACCTTCGATTTTTCCAGCATCTGCAGTTCTTTCTTAAACAATACTTTGTAGGAAGGAACTCCAAACGTGTCCTTTTATCTATCTTTCTAAAGATAGATAAAAGGACACATTTTCTCCAAGATCTCCGGTTTCCTCCCACACTCCAGAGACGTGCAGGTTTGCAGGTGAGCTGGCTTTGGTAAAATTGTGAATTGACCCCAGTATGTGTGGGATAATGTTAGTGTGTGGGGATCGCTGGTCGGCGCGGACCCGGTGGGGGAAGGGCCTGTTTCTGCGCTGTATCTCCAAGCAAATTTACAGAGGGCTAATAAACCGACAAACCCTTTGCAATGTTTTTGTAATGTGGGAGGAAACCGGAGCTCCCGGCGGAAACCCACGCGGTCGCAGGGAGAACGTGCAAACTCCACACAGACGATTTGAGTTTTTAAATATTTTAGGAGATGCAGGCCCCACACAAACAGTTGAAATAAACCTTTATGGAACTTAGTGAACAGATTTCATAGATATTTTAACTGCTAGTGCTGTACCTTGCCAGCTTTAACTTCCATGCCCATGAAATGTTGAGCAGACCCATCAGTGGGATTGTTGCCAGTTTATAAAGCTGGCACGCTAATGCAGGCCTGGATCTGCAGAAAACACGATTCTAGTTTTTATCTTCTAGAGATACAGCACGGAAGCAGGCCCTGCAGCCCACCGGGTACACTAACACTACCCTGCACACACCAGGGACGATTTTACATTTTACACCAAGCCAATTAGCCTACAAACCTGTATGTCTTTGGAGTACGGGAGGAAACCGAAGATCGTGGAGAAAACCCACGCAGGTCACGGGGAGAGCGTGCAGACAAGTGCCCGAAGTCAGGATCGCAGCCAGGTCTCTGGAGCTGTGAGGCAGCAACTCTACCGCTGAGCCATCGTTCCACCCTGGAGTGACCCAGCGGGTCAGCAATGTTGGGGGAACTCGGTGGGTCAGGCAGCAGCTGTGGTGGGGGTAATGAACAATAGACAATAAGTGCAGGAGGAGGCCATTCGGCCCTTCGAGCCAGCACCGCCATTCAATGTGATCATGGCTGATCATCCCCAATCAGTACCCCGTTCCTGCCTTCTCCCCATATCCCCTCACTCCGCTATCTTTAAGAGCCCTTATCTAGCTCTCCCTTGAAAGTATCCAGAGAACCGGCCTCTACCGCCCTCTGAGGCAGAGAATGCCACAGACTCACAACTCTCTGTGAGAAAAAGTGTTTCCTCGTCTCTGTTCTAAATGGTTTACCCCTTATTCTTAAACTGTGACCCCTGGTTCTGGACTCCCCGAACATCGGGAACATGTTTCCTGCCTCTAGCGTGTCCAAACCCTTAACAATCTTATATGTTTCAATAAGATCCCCTCTCCAGAGTATACAAGCCCAGCCGCTCCATTCTCTCAGCATATGACAGTCCCGCCATGCTGGGAATTAACCTTGTAAACCTACGCTGCACTCCGAAGCATTTCTGGTGAGGACCCTTCCACAGACCGAAGAAGGGTCCTAACCCAAACCGTCACCTGAACATTCCCTCCCACAGATGCTGTCCGACCCGCTGAGTCTCTTGTTTGCTTGGGATTGCAGCATTTGCAGCCTCTCCTGCCCTTGCAGAGCCCACCTTGGCCACAGCCTGTTCAATATCAGCAAATTGACAAAAGAATGGAAACCGAATGGGCCTCTGCTTATCTCCGAGTGAGATTCATCAACATAGATTACATTTCTAAACTGGAGGCTTGGTGTGTCTAATAATTGACAAGCAAAGGGCTGACCACAATGAGGTCTTTGAAGTGGGAGTTCAGAATCGGCACCGGTGTGAATGGTCCCAGTTCTCCGGTATCTCTCTGGCTGTTAGACAACGAGATGTTCTGTTTGCTACTGCTTGATCACCTTGCTTACCAACCTGCGCTAGAAGAAGGGGAACCATCGCACTGGATCAAAGCCCCATCTCAAGTCCATTGGCCACATCTACTCTGATTCCCGTTCGTGCGGGCCTGTAATTATTCGAGGAGTCAGCTGCAGCAACACCTAATCTGGTCACCTTCAAGCCAGTGGTTTGAAGACTCCCTGCAGAAACTCAAGCTGTTGTCCAGTGGGTGGTTTTGCAGATAGTGAGGATGGTTGTCAGAAATTGCAGCAGGATCTTGATCGGTTGGGCAGGTGGGATGAGGAATGGTCGATGGAATTTAATACAGAGAAATGTGAGTTGTTGCAACTCTGCCCCTGCACCTCCCTGCCGCCCCAAACCTCTTTAAATGTCCATTTTGTTTCCTAGATGTCTGCAAGACAACGACTGGGACTTCAGCCAGGCTGCGCAAATCTTCACCCAGCTCAAGGTTAGTTTGTTAACGTGTCAGGGCTGGAGAAATGGAAACATAATCATCTCTCTCTCTCTCTCTCTCTCTCTCTCTCTCAGGTAACACCCAGGGCTTGGTTTGTTTCTTCCCCCTCCTTCCATCACATGCAGATGCTCTTTCCTCACAGACCTCACGTGCGAGAGTTGTTTCCACGGCCCCAGGGTTGAGCCGTCCACAGTGCACAGATTAATTGTCCCTGGTGTATCGGTCAGAACTAGTGGGCACACTGGTCACAGCAGATTCAGTGGGTGGAAGATGCAGATAAAGGGAACAGTACCAGATCAATAGTACCTGATCAAAGATGGGCCGAATGGCCTCATTCTGCTCTCATCATTTATGACCTCTATAGTAGTTCAGGACCTCTCTCTGGTTGTGGTAGGACAATTCAGTTGTCTGATAACAGCCGGGAAGAAATTGCCCCTGAATCTGGAGGTGTGTGCGTTTGTTTTCACACTTCTGTACCTCTTGCCCGATGGGAGAGGGGAGAAGAGGGAGCGGCCGGGGCTGAGACTGGTCCTTGATGGTGCTGCTGGCCTTGCCCAGGCAGCGTGGGGTGTCGATGGGAGGGAGGTTGATTTGTGTGATGGGCTGTGGGGAGAAGGCAGGGGAATGGGGTGAGCACGCAACAAAAGGCTTTTCACTGTGCCTCGGTACGAGTGACAATAAGCTAAAGTAAAGGCAGGAGGGATCACAGAGGGGGAGCAGCGAGAGAGGAAGATGCTGAACTCTCGTCGGAGAGGGGACGACAACTTCTTCAAAGTAGGCTTGCCTTGAGGAGATTTCGCAGTGGGCGGACAAAATGTGTAGGAAAGAAGTGCAGTTGCAGGTTAAAATCTAAGGCAGACACAAAGTGCTAAAGTAACTCAGCGGGGGACAGGCAGCATCTCTGGAGAGAAGGTATGGGTGACGTTTCGGGGTCAAGACCCTTCAGATTTCTCGACCGAAACGTCACGAGATCCTTCAGATTTCTCGAGCCGAAACGTCACGAGATCCTTCAGATTTCTCGACCCGAAACATGACGTTTCGGGTCGAGAAATCTGAAGGATCTCGACCCCAAAACGTCGCCCATTCCTTCTCTCCAGAGATGCTGCCTGTCTCCCGCTGAGTTACTCCAGCATTTTGTGTCTACGGTTCAAACCGGCATCTGCAGTTCCATCCTATTGAAAGTAGGCTAGTCCCGCGGGTTTGTGTTTTTTTCCCCCTCTCTCTCCCCTGGGCTTTGTTGCCTGTGAACAGTCTCTTCAGCTGTCCTTCAAACTGTTTTTGTGCTTTGAACTGTGCTCTCTTTCAGGCTGAAGGGAAAATTCCAGAAATAGCGTTTGTGCGGCAGCTATGAAGAACGCCAGTGTTACACTACCCTTCAGAGCAAGGGCTCTGGGGTTTTCAATCTAAGACTCGAGCCCCACCCAAACAATATTCAAGTACAATGTGAAAGCCTCTTGCCATCTTAGACTGGTTACTTTTCTAGCGCTTTGCCGCTCTCATTTCCTAGGATTAGCTTCATGAATGTTTGTTAAAAACTTTAGTGTACTTTTTTTTTTTTTTTGGAGTTGTGTAAAGTCTTTGTGTAAGGTGCCAGTGTTCTCAAATATATTTTTTGTATGGGGGGGGGGGGGGGGGGGGGGGGGCGGAGAGAGGGGTTTGATGAAGAGGATTAGGGCCAGTGGGAGGGGGGGGGTGTGTTAGGGACATGGAGGGAGGGGGTGGGGGGGGTTGAGCTAGGGCTGTGCAAGGGGAGGCAGAGTCTTTGAGGGGGTGGGGTTGGTGCTGTTTAGAGTTGAGTTGGGGGGGGGGGTTGGGGGTCCTTTTTGGGGGAGTGAGTGGAAAGGTGGGGTAGGGGCTTTGGAGGGGGGGGGAGAGGGTGGAGACGGGAGGGGGAGGGAAGCAGGGCTAAGTTTTCAACTTTGAGAGGAGACGCACGTATCCGTAGCTGCCTCCTTTCAGTGAACCTCCAAACGGAGGTGATTGTATGACCCCAGACTTTGTCCACTACTGCTCTCTCTGATAGTGTGGACTATCTCAGGCTTCCGTTCCTGAGATCTCCAACCAGATCTCTCCCTCTGTGTCCCTCTCCCCCTCTCCCCCTCTCTCTCTCTCTCTCTCTCTCTCTCTCCCTCCTCCCGACACCTTTGCTGAACCCCCCCTGCTCGACAGGCCAGCGAACGGCCTTGTTAAGAAGCCCCGCTTTGTCTTCAGCGTGGCACTTGACGCTCCAAGCCCCATGTCAGCAGGGACTGCCGTGTAGTGCTCCTGTAACGACTTTTTCCCCCTCTCCCGTTGAACCTCCCCCCCCCATTCAACACACAGCGAGCGATGGTCGCCTTGTTCAACGGCACATCTTTGCGTCCAGCGTGGCACTGCTGAAGCCCCAGCCCCAGCTTCTGCGGTAAAGTCCCTGCAGCAACTTGTCCCCACTCTACAAATGCAGCCACCACAAATGTGTGTTGAGAGGTTTTTTTTCCCCCCAAAAAGTGAAAATGCATCTACTTTATTTTGCCCGCCGATAATCCATCCCCTGTGGCACGTGTACTGAACCGGGAAAGGCATCCCCAATGTTAATAGAAAGGATATCTGTCTGGCAGCTTGACGCCAAAGCAAAGTGCCGATGCTACAAAGTTTCGCACGGGTAGATTTGTGCTTGGTGATTTTTTTTTTTTAAACGGGCCGTCTGTATTTATGGAGGTTTATCATAGGAGTAGTACCGAATATAAGCCCACTCTTCAGACTTGAAACCCCCAAGAACTGGACTATCTCACATTTTATTTCGATTGACTTGAAAATTCAACATTGAGCTCCAGCCACGTTCTTGAAGAATCTCAACAGTGCAAGCGTCACGGTGTTACCGTTTATCCACGCGCTTTACCGGGGGTCCCCAACAGACCACCTGGGTCTAATCCCCTCCAGCATGGAGTCTGTTAGCCTCCAGCATTTAGTCTCGTCCCCACTCCCACCAAGCAGACAGCAACACAGCCAAGTATTTGATAGCTGTTCCACAAGCCCGCAAAAGGTGTAAAATTCTTCTCTCTTTCTCTCCCCATCCCATCTTCCCCGACCACGTCAGCTTTATTTCATTCCCTTGACCCCCACCTCAACGTACGTCCTGATATCCGCCATTTCTTCACTATTCTGCGGGCGACTTCAAACAATCGCACCTCAGTCCACCAACCCCCCCGTAGTTTTGTGAGCGGCTGAATCCCACCTTGTGGATCCGGCACAGTGGACTTGAGTCTCAGTCCACGCCTGTGGTGTTAAACCCAGACTGGCCAGCACTTTCAGGAGTTGCCTCAGTGGGTAGAACGGGCACGTTTTGGTGCAGGCCGGTGAATTTGTGGGCACAGCGCTTGGTGATCCGTGGGGGGGGGGGGGGGGTGGTTTCCGAGCAGGAACGGGACGTTTCTACACCCGGGATTATACGGGGGGTAAATCCCTGGGAACCCCCCTATTGTGCTGCGTCTACTCTACACCATGGTTCACTGTGGTGCTGAAGCTGCTCGTCCAGTCTCTAGCGAGTAGTGTCTATCTCACCTTCCAGTGGGTTTATAGGGAATCGGTGGGAGTGGGGGGGGGGGGGGGGGGTATGGTGGGTTTTGGCGTGGAGTGGTGGAGGGGGAGGGTAACATAATTTCACACACAGTCTGTGTGAGCTGAAAGCTAATGGGAGCGCTATTCAACTGCACCCAGGTGGCGGGAGGTCAAGGCTGACGCATGCAGCCGAGCACCCACTGCCTGGTCGCGCTCACTGCCCTGGGTCTTTACAGCAGCTCGCGTCCAGACTGGAATCCTTTACAGCCCGCGGTGTCACTACCAGTGTAGAAATTGTGCTTTGAGGCATTGAAGTGTAAAGTGGGCGTGGTGCGGAGAGGGGGTGTTTGGTGTTCTAGTGTGTGTGTGTGTTCCCGCCAGGTGTGAGAGACTTTGTGTTTAAGGCTGTCTTTGTTTAGCCAGCCCTCTATCCTTGTAAAAAAAGTTAAACATGTGGAATTGCACCTTTCGGTGGAGCGCTGCGTTGCTCGTGCACTTGTCAAGCTGGCCTACGGTGTTGCCATCAGCCGCCCCAACACAAACTGCTTCCACTTAGCTAAGTGATATTAAAGCCGTGCCGTTACTGTGGGAGTCGTCCTGTTCTGCCAGCGTGCGTGCTTGTCACCAAGCCTTTTGCAAAAGGTGCATTTGCTTCAAGTGAAACCTCTTCCTCTCACGCACACACTACGCCCAAGTGGATCAAAGGCGCTGTGTTGTGTGTGTCTCACCCGTGGGTGGAATGTCAACCCGGGCTGCGTTGCGTTTGGAAGAGAGTCTCTGTAGCGCTCGCTCGGCCCGTCGGCCCGTTTCTTTACCCATTGACTTTGCCACGAAGGCTTGCGGCTCCCAGCGGCCGGTCGAGGAGCGGCGGAGATCTGCCCGACAGCCCCAGGACGTGCGTCCACAACTTAACGCTTCCTCGGGGAGAAAGGAGAGAGGCTGGAGTCAAGAGACCGACACAACACGACACAACGAGAGAGAGAACGAGAACTTTATCTACGCTGGCTTCAACCTCCCATCGGATGTAACTTCCTCTCCCCCCCCCCAGAGATCTCTCGATGTCGTGCACTGGGTTCAGAGCTTTCGCTGAGTTTTATATGTTTCTCTAAGCCCTGCACGGTTTCTGCAATGTGTGCCTCAGTAGATGAACCCTATTGATTGTTAGAGCTGGGAATGGGACGTGTGTGAAGTGAAGCCACCGGATTGTGGATTGTGCCGTGGTTTCCCGCATGTCGGCCCTCGAACCCCCCCCTCAACGATGGTTGACGCAGAGGATCCTCCCCACCACCCTCCGCCCCTTGCAGACTGGGGAGCCCACCCTCCATTATAGTGATAGCTTAAAAAAAAAAAGACCCTTAAAATAAAAATGCATTCACTTCCCTCATGACACACACACAGTGGTGGTCTCCTCACCGTGTCCCTGAGACAAGGGTCAGATCGTAATGCCACACCTCTGGAGGCTGTCCACCGATTGATTGAATGAACAAACGAACTAGCGACAGCTAATTGTCAAGTTAATGAATGAATAATTGGGGGTGGCCTCAGCCTTGGCTCCGATCGCCACTCGCTCCTTGAATGGCCGGCGAACAGAAGGAAAGGACGTTAAGGCAAGGTGACATTAAGAACATTTGTCCCCCTCCCCACCCCAGGAACCGCTGGCCAGATGCCAGTGTGTTGAAATTGTGGCCCTGAAATGCCGATTTGTGGCAGCAGTGATTGTGTGTTAAACCATGCAGGCGCAGTGACGGTGCGCCCCGTTCTTTCTGCTGTGCCGGTTTGCCATGTAGACTCGTCCCTCTCACCCCCTCCCTCCTCCCTCTCCTCTCCTCCCTCCCTCTCCTCCTCTCTCTCTCTCTCTCGTTCTCCAGCCAGCCTGCATCTCCGCTCTGTTTGCCAGTCGTTGCCCGGGCATGTTGTGCTCCCACTCTGTATACAGGCGCTGGTGGGTGTCTAACATGGAGCAATAGTGTGTGCGAGAGAGAGAGAGACGCACACACTTGCCCCTTCCCCTCCACCACCATGCCCCCCCTCCTCTCCCACCTTCCCTTCCCTTTCCACTGGCTGGGTCCCAGGTAGGGTTGGCAATACCCGTCTCACGTTCCCACTGGACCAGGGTGTGGGTGGCCCTGGGTGAGGGAGGTTCACTCACGCCTGCCGCTGAGTACATACATTGGACTGTTTGTTTCCCACTCCCACTGCGACAGGCAGCCAGCACTGACTGGGTGTACCTGCCTTATTAACCCCCCCCCCCCCCCCCCCGGCCTGGCACGTGGCTGTGGCACTGCCCTCTGGCCCCCCCCCCTCTCACGATGGGGGATGCCAGGGTTCAGGTCTCAGTGCCGCCCAGCCTGCCCTCGGCCCCCGGTCTGTCCACCATCCGCTCGCTGCAGTCGGCCCCGTCTGCTTTGCCCCTGTGCTCGCTTCCCCACCTGAAAGCGCGACAAATTCCCAGCGCTTTCCATGGGAGGAGAGGGGAGGGAGATCTCCACAATGGGTTTAAATCTAAAACTGGCCGCTCTAAATACATCCACGGGCAGGTGAAAGGTTGCTACAGGATTCTGGAAATGCAGTAAAGCTCCGGCTCTGAGCCGCACTTCCCCCCCCCCCCCCCCCCCCCCCCGCCTCTTCCTTCCCTCTGGAGAAGGGGTTCATGTGGAGGCACTGCCCCGGGAGCAGAGGCTTTGGGGAGTGGTGGGGAGGGGGAGGAGATTTGATCTCCGTGAAGAACCCCGCTGCACGGGTGTCCTGCCACTGTTTCACCGCCCCAGCCGTGGCTGGGCAGGATCGGGAGAGGGGGGGGCTACGGCCGACCGGCTCCATCCCGGCGTAGCGGAGGCGGTCACGGAGAGACTGCCCGCCGAGCAGACCGCGTTCCCCGACGACTGCTCTCCCCTCCCTCGGGACACATCGGACAGCCGCTCCCCCTCGCTGAAGCCGCCGGCTGGAGTGGGCGTCTGGGCCGTTGCGTGGCTCCACCGCCGATGGAACTCTTCCGCCTTCCGGACAAGAAGCGGTCTGTGCTCCCCGACATCCTGTAGCAACGCTTCCTACTGCCCCCCTCACCCCCCACCCCCTCTCCTCCAGTACGAGAGAGAGCCCCTTCACACATCCAGTCAACCATCCCCTCCCCGAGTGCAAATGTCCGAACAGTCCAGTGTCTGTCCTCAGCTCTCATCTTAAAGCGTCGCCATTTTATATTTGAGCATCGGTGGAATGGTTCCGTTGTTCTATATCTCGGCTCGTATTGATAACCGCAGCCTTTTTCTTTTGCTCCCTTCGTGCAAGTTCTCTTACAGCAATGTTATTTACTTCTGGCTCTGGAAAGCAAATTGTTTATCCTCTTCTGAATAAAACACACTTTTTCTGACTAATGCCTTCACCGGTGGATTTGTGTTTTTTCCGTCGTCGCCTTCTTCTGGGAGTTGGGGTGGGGTGGGGTTGATGCCAGGGGTCGGTTGGTAGTTATAGAACGACACAGCGTGGATGCAGGCCCTTTGGCCCAACCTGCCCACGCCGGCCAACATGTCCCAGCTACACTAGATGCTGGATTACACCGAAGGTAGACACAAAATGCTGAAGTAACTGGCAGCATCTCTGGATAGAAGGTATGGGTGACGTTTTGGGTCGAGACCTGAAACGTCTTTCTTCAGTCTTCAGACCTGAAACTTCACCCATTGCTTCTCTCCGGAGATGCTGCCTGTCCGGCTGATTTACTCCGCCATTTTGTCTCCCGTCTCCCATCTACACTAGTTCCCCACCTGCCTGCGTTTTGGCCAATATCCCTCTAAACCTGTCATATCTCTTCCTGAGACGTTCCGATAGTCCCAGCCTCAACTACCTCACCCGGCAGCTCGTTCCATACACTCACCACCCTTTGCATAAAAGAGTTACTCCTCAGATTCATATTAAATCTTTCCCCCCCTCACCTTATGTCCTCTGGTTCTCGATTCCCCAACTCTGGGCAAGAGACTCTGTGCGTCTACCCGATCTATCTTTGTACAACTCTATAAGATCACCCGTCATCCTCCTGCGCTCCAAGGAATAGAGACCCAGCCTGCTCAACCTCTCCCTGTGCTCACACCCTCTAGTCCTGGCAACATCCTCGTAAATCTTCTCTGCGCCCCTTCCCAGCTTGACAACATCTTTCCTATAACCCGGTGCCCAGAACTGAACACAATACTCTAAATGTGGCCTCACCAGCGTCTTACACAACTGCAACGTGACCTCCCAACTTCTATACTCAATACTCTGTCTGATGAAGGCCAATGTGCCAAAAGCCTTGTTGACCACCTTATCTACCTGCGAATCCACCTTCAGGGAGCTAAGCATCTGCACTCCTAGATCCCTCTGCTCAACAACTTGAATGTTCAGAAACCATCAGCAACAGTTTGTAAGAAATATTAAGTGTTACTGGTTTAATTGAATATATAGTGTTTTCACAGTAATCCCAAATAAGGCACCCTTCAACTTAAATCCCAGAACAAACATCCCCATAATTCACTGGAGCTTAGAAGGATGAGGGAGGAATCTTATAGACACATATACAATTATAAAAGGACTGGACAAGCTAGATGCAGGAAAAATGTTCCCAATGTTGGGCGAGTCCAGAACCAGGGGCCACACAGTCTTAGAATAAAGGGGAGGTCATTTAAGACTGCGGTGAGAAAAAACTTTTTCACCCAGAGAGTTGTGAATTTGTGGAATTCCCTGCCACAGAGGGCAGCGGAGGCCAAGTCACTGGATGGATTTAAGAGAGAGTTAGATAGAGCTCTAGGGGCTGGTGGAGTCAAGGGATATTCCGTGCTGTAATTGTTATATGGTTATATGATATTGGGAGAAGGCAGGCACGGGTTATTGATAGGGGACGATCAGCCATGATCACAATGAATGGCGGTGCTGGCTCGAAGGGCCGAATGGCCTCCTCCTCCACCACCTATATTCTATAATGGGGCTGAAGGGCAGTGCAGCGGTAGAGTTGCTGCCTCACAGCGCCGGAGACCCGGGTTCGATCCGGACCACGGGTGCTGTCTGTACAGCCCCTACTCAAGTCAAGTCAAGTTTATTGGTCACATACACATACGAGATGTGCAGTGAAATGAAAAGTGGCAATGCTCGTGCATTGGGCAAACAAACTACAAAACAGAATGGAACAGAATCACATATTTTGGTGAGGCCACACCTGGAGTATTGCGTACAGTTTTGGTCTCCAAATCTGAGGAAAGACATTCTTGCCATAGAGGGGGTACAGAGAAGGTTCACCAGACTGATTCCTGGGATGTCCGGACTTCCATATGAGGAAAGACTGGATAGACACGGCTTGTACTCGCTGGAATTTAGAAGATTGAGGGGGGATCTGATAGAAACTTACAAAATTCTTAAGGGGTTGGACAGGCTAGATGCGGGAAGATTGTTCCCGATGTTGGGGAGGTCCAGAACAAGGGGTCTTAGGATAAGGGGGATTCCTTTTAGAACCGAGATGAGGAAAACATTTTTCACACAGAGAGTGGTGAATCTGTGGAATTCTCTGCCACAGAAGGTAGTTGAGGCCAGTTCGTTGGCCATATTTAAGAGGGAGTTAGATGTGGCCCTTGTGGCTGAAGGGATCAGGGGGTATGGAGAGAAGGCAGGTACGGGATACTGAGTTGGATGATCAGCCATGATCATATTGAATGGCGGTGCAGGCTCGAAGGGCCGAATGGCCTACTCCTGCACCTATTTTCTATGTTTCTATTCACATGTTACATATTTGTGGGAGGATTTTTTTTTTTTTTAAAGGCACCACACAACAGTAGAAAAGTTCAGTAAAGTTAGTCCCTGGTGAGAGTCCCCATGGCCTCTGGGAAGAAACTCCTCCTCATCCTCTCCGTTCTCACAGCATGGCAACGGAGGCGTTTGCCTGACTGTGGCAGCTGGAACAGCCCGTTGCTGGGGGGGAAGGGGTCCCCCCCATGGTCTTGTTGGTGTAACAAGTTTGAATTTCAGCTCCCGGCACCAAGAGCTCAGAGACAGGGTGCAGGGCTAGCGATGCCAAGATGGCCGCACCTCTGGATGGGACCACCCTCCTCCCACACGAAAGGATCAATGTCCACCTCTTCAAACAGCGGAGGTAGATTTGCTGCCTCACAACGCCAGAGGAAGCATTCTCTACCCATGTCAGTACCCAACCCCCAATACCATGGTGGCCGATTAGGAAAAGGGGAGATGCAGGCGAGACCTGGGTGTCATGGTACACCAGTCATTGAAAGTTAGGCATGCAGGGTGCAGCAGGCAGTGAAAAAAGCGAATGGTATGTTTGCTTTCATAGCAAAAGGAATTGAGTACAGGAGCAGGGAGGTTCTACTTCAGTTGTTTACAGGGTCTTGGTGAGACCACACCTGGAGTATTGCGTACAGTTTTGGTCTCCAAATCTGAGGAAAGGACATTATTGCCATAGAGGGAGTGCAGAGAAGGTTCACCAGATGATTCTGGGATGTCAGGGACTGTCTTATGAAGAAAGACTGGATAGACTCGGTTTATACTCTCTGGAATTTAGGAGATTGAGAGGGATCTTATAGAAACTTACAAAATTCTTAAGGGGTTGGGACAGGCTAGATGCAGGAAGATTGTTTCCCGATGTTGGGGAAGTCCAGGGACAAGGGGTCACAGCTTAAGGATAAGGGGGAAATCCTTTAAGACCGAGATGAGAAAGACTTTTTTCACACAGAGAGTGGTGGTGAGTCTCTGGAAAACTCTCTGCCACAGAGGGTAGTTGAGGCCAGTTTCATTGGTTATATTTAAGTGTGAGTTGGATGTGGCCCTTGTGGCTAAGGGGATCAGAGGGTATGGAGAGAAGGCAGGTACTGGATACTGAGTTGGATATGATCAGCCATGATCATATTGAAATGGCGGTGCAGGCTCGAAGGGCTGAATGGCCTACTCCTGCACCTAAATTTCTATGTTTCTATGTTTTCTAATACCATGTGCTCTCATTCTGCCCACTAATCTCCGATTTGGGACTTTATCAAAGACTTTCTGAAAGTCCCGATACACTACATCCACTGGCTCTCCCCTGCCGGTGCTGAAGGACCGGTTTCCACGCTGCAGCTCTGAAAGACACAAAGTGCTGGGAGTATATCAGCAGGAGAAGCACCATTTCTGGAGAACATGGATAGACCATAAGTGTAGGAAGCAGAATCAGGCCATTCGGCCCATCAAGTCCACTCCGCCATTCGATCGTGGCTGATCTATCTCTCCCTCCTAACCCCATTCTCCTGCCTTCTCCCCGTAACCCCTGACACCCGTACTGATCAAGAATCTATCTCTGCCTTAAATATATCCACTGACTTGGCCTCCACAGCCTTCCGTGGCAAAGAATTCCACAGATTCACCACCCTCTGACTGAACAAATTCCTCCTCATCTTCCGAAAGGAACACCCTTTAATTCTGAGGCTGTGCCCTCTGGTCCTAGACTCTCCCACAAGTAGAAACATCCTCTCCACATCCACTCTATCCAGGCCTTTCCCTATTCTGTACGTTTCAATGAGGTTCCCCCTCATCCTTCTAAACTCCAGCGAGTACAGGCCCAGCGCCGTCAAACGCTCATCATAGGTTAACCCACTCATTCCTGGGATTGTTCTTGTAAACCTCCTCTGGACCCTCTCCAGAGCCGGCACATCCTCAGAAATGGTGCCCAAATAGACAATAGATGCAGGAGGAGGCCATTCGGCCCTTCGAGCCAGCACCGCCATTCAATGTGATCATGGCTGACCATCCCCAATCAGTACCCCGTTCCTGCCTTCTCCCCATATCCCCTGACTCCGCTATCTTTAAGAGCCCTATCTAGCTCTCTCTTGAAAGTATCCAGAGAACCGGCCTCCACCGCCCTCTGAGGCAGAGAATTCCACAGACTCACCACTCTCTGTGAGAAAAAGTGTTTCCTCGTCTCCGTTCTAATGGCTTGCCCCTTATTCTTAAACTGTGTGTGGCCCCTGGTTCTGGACTCCCCCAACATCGGGAACATGTTTCCTGCCTCTAGCGTGTCCAAGCCCTTAACAATCTTAACAAAATGCATGACTCCACACTATATTCAAGTTCAAGTCCGCGTTTATTGTCACTTAACCAATTGAGGAACAGTGAACTGTTTAAGAAGGAACTGCAGATGCTGGAAAATGGGAGGTAGACAAAACTGCTGGAGAAACTCAGCGGGTGCGGCAGCATCTATGGAGCGAAGGAAATAGGCGACGTTTCGGGTCGAGACCCTTCTTCAGAGGTTCAGTAAGATTTGAGTTACCATACAGCTATACTAAGTGAGAGCAACAAGACACACAGCACGTTAAAATAAAGTTTAAACATAAACATCCACCACAGCGGGATCCACATTCCTCACTGTCTTCCTCCTTTGTTCACCCGTGGTGGTCGGAGCCTTGAACCCGCCGCAGTTCGCCGCTGCCGACGGTCCGATGTCCGAAGCCCTCACGTCGGGATGAAGGAAACTCCGGCGTCGGAAACACTCGGTAAAGGATCGCCCGCTCTGCGATGTTAAAGTCCGCGCCTCTCGCTCCGGGCCGGTCTCCGGGAAAGGCCGCACCTCTCCACGTTGTAGGCCCCGGGGGGGAACGGAGATGCGGCACGGAGAAAGATCGCATCTCCGTCAAGGTAAGTGGCTGAACCATCTCCGCCCACTCTCCCAACCTGTCCAGCTCCTTCTGCAGAGAGTCCCTATTTTCTCTACCTGCCCCTACACAAAGCCTTCAATCAGTGACGTTTCAGGTGGTGACCCTTCATAGAAACATAGACAATAGATGCAGGAGTAGGCCATTCGGCCCTTCGAGCCAGCACTGCCATTCAATATGATCATGGCTGATCATCCAACTCAGTATCCTGTACCTGCCTTCTCTCCATATCCTTGATTCCGTTAGCCCCAAGAGCTAAATCTAACTCTCTCTTGAAAACATCCAGTGAATTGGCCTCCACTGCCTTCTGTGGCAGAGAATTCCACAGATTCACAACTCTCTGGGTGAAAAAGGTTTTCCTCATCTCAATCCTAAATGGCCGACCCCTTATTCTTAAAATGTGTGACCCCTGGTTCTGGACTCCCCCAACATGGGGAACATTTTTCCTGCATCTAGCCTGTCCAATCCTTTAAGAATTTTATGTTTCGATAAGATCCCCCCTCATCCTTCTAAATTCCAGTGAATACAAGCCCAGTCGACCCATTCTTTCACCATATGTCAGTCCCGCCATCCCAGGAATTAACCTGGTGAACCTACGCTGCACTCCCTCAATAGCAAGAATGTCCTTCCTCAAATTAGGGGACCAAAACTGCACACAATACTCCAGGCGTGGTCTCACTAGGGCTCTGTACAACTGCAGAAGGACCTCTTTGCTCCCATACTCAACTCCTCTTGTTATAAAGGCCAACTTTCTTCACTGCCTGCTCTACCTGCATGCTAACCTTCAGTGACTGACGAACAAGGACTTCCAGATCTCGTTGTACTTCCCCTTTTCCTAATTTGACCCCATTCAGATAATAATCTCCCTTTCCTGTTTTTGCCACCAAAGTGGATAACCTCACATTTATCCACATTAAACTGCATCTGCCCACTCACCCAACCTGTCCAAGTCACCCTGCATCTTCCATACAACTGCAGTAGGACCTCCTTGCTCCTAAACTCAAATCCTCCCCCTATCATACCCAGCCTGCCCAACCTCTCCCTATAGCTCAGGCCCTTCGAGCCCGGCCAACATCCTCAGGGTAAGTTAGAACGTAGGCAGCAGGAGATGCGGACTTATTCGCGGGAGATATCGAAGGTAGACAAAAATGCTGGAGAAACTCAGCGGGTGAGGCAGCATCTATGGAGCGAAGGAAATAGGCGACGTTTTGGGTTGAGACCCTTATTCAGACATATCAACTCTGATATCAACTCTGGCCTCCACACACAAGGCAGCTCAGAGCAAGGATCCTACAGCGGAGCAAGATAGACCACTCCTGCTAAACGCAACGGGCTGACGTGTGGTACGCAACGGAGCGGAAATTGGGCATTTTTGTCATCCGTTTCAGTAACCGGACCCAACCTGACCTGACCCGACTCGCAGTGTAATCAACATTGCGGGGGAACAGTTTGTGTTAATAAATTATAATTCTGAAAATGAGGAGAGGATTTTTGCCAAATAACTTTTACTTTTACGAGGATGTTTCCGTAACCGGCTTCGGTCTCCGCACTGGTATCCTGCGGGATCTTTGGTGCGGAGACGGAAGCCGGTTACGGGAATGGGGCCGGAAATCACCCGTGAACCTGCCCATGACCGCACTGCGCCTTTCTCGTCGAGTGGACCATCTTGCTCGCTGTAGGGTCTTTGGCTCAGATTACAGAGGATCAACAAAAGACACCTTAACAGCAGCTGAGTCAGAGTTGGGAGAGCAGAGATAGTGCCCCCCCCCCCCCCTCCTGTCTAAACATTAGCCAAATAGCAATTAGCAGCTGATTAACTGCTGGGATAGTCTACCTCTTGGGTTTATTCCACTGTTGACCCAGCCATGGAAATACCATTGTTCTGCCCAGTCCCCAACTTCAAAGGGCCATTTACACCTCTCTCTGTGTCAGCCCCAGGCTCCTTTACACAAGGGGCTGAGAGGCCGCAGCACTTTCCACACTGCATTGTGTCGAGGTCAGGCAGGGTCGTGCGGGCATCAGACAGGAACGCGTCTGTTCTTGTTCAAGAAGGGACTGCAGATGCTGGAATAATCGAAGGTAGACAAAAAAAAAGCTGGGGAAACTCAGCGGGTGAGGCAGCATCTATGGAGCGAAGGAATAGGTGACGTTCCCCAAAGGGTCTCGACCCGAAACGTCACCCATTCCCTCTCTCCAGAGATGCTGCCTGTCCCGCTGAGTTACTCCAGCTTTTTTTTTCCTGTCTTCGGGTTTAAACCAGCATCTGCAGTTCCTTCTTGCACACTTACAGTGAGCGTGCAGGTACAGCAGGCAGTGAAGAATGGCCTACTCCTGCTTCTATGTTTAAGAAGCAACTGCAGATGCTGGAAAATCGAAGGTAGACAAAATGCTGGAGGAACTTAGCGGGTGAGGCAGCATCTGTGGAGCGAAGGAAATGGGCGACGGTTCGGGTCTCGATTCCGAAACTTTGCCTATTCCTTCGCTCCATAGATGCTGCCTCACCCGCTCAGTTTCTCCAGCATTTGTGTCTACCTGCTCCTATGTTTCTATGTTGAAGCTAAGACTGGAGGAGTGAGAGGGGGGGTAGAGTGTGAGGGGGGGAGAGTGAGGGGGGGGGGTGCGAGGGGGGGAGTGTGAGGGGGGGTGAGAGGGGGGGGAGGGGGCGTGAGGGGGGGGAGTGAGAGGGGGGGGGGTGTGGAGGGGGGGAGGGGGGTGAGAATATAGGGGGGGGGGGTGAGAGAGGGGGGGGGGAGGGGGGGTGAGAGGGGGGGTGGGGGAGAGGGGGGGAGAGGGAGGGAGTTTGGGGTTTAGGGGGGGGGTGTGAGTGTGAGAGGGGGGGAGAGAAGAGATGGGGGAGTAATAGGGGGGGAGTGAGGGGGGGAGAGTGAGAGGGGGGGAGAGTGAGGGGGGGAGAGTGAGGGGGGGGAGTGAGGGGGGGTGGGAGTGGGAGGGGGGGAGGGGGGAGTGTGAGAGGGGGGAGTGAGCGGGGTGGATGTGTGAGAGGGGGGGGAGTTATGAGGGGGGGGTGAGTGTGAGGGAGGAGAGTGAGAGGGGGGTGAGTGTGAGGAGGAGAGGGGGGGGAGTGAGAGGGGGGAGTGAGAGAGGGGGAGTGAGGGGGGAGTGAGGGGGGGACGAGTGAGAGGGGGGAATGAGAGAGAGGGTGAGTGATAGGGGGGGAGGGGGGAGAGTGGAGGGGGGGGGGAGAGTGTAGAGGGGGGAGAGGGATGGGGGGTGAGAGTGAGGGGGGGGGAGAGTGAGTGGGGGGATGAGGGCCGGAGAGTGTGAGGGGGGGAGTGAGAGTGAGTGAGGGGGGAGTGATGGGGGGAGTGAGAGAGTGTGAGGAGGGGGGAGTGAGGGGGGTGAGTGAGTGGGGGGGAGAGTGAGGAGTGTGGGGTGAGGGGGAGGGGGGAGTGAGAGGGGAGGGGAGTGAGAGGGGGGAGGCGTGCAGAGGGGGGGGAGAGTGAGAGGGGGGGAGAGTGGAGGGTGTGACGGGGGGAGAGGGGGAGTGAGAGGGGGGGGGTGAATTCCCCCCCCCCCCCCCCCCCCCCCCGAGGGGGGGAGTGAGGTGGGGGATCAGTTTTTCGCGTATCTTGAGGAGTGGTTTTTCTTAGTTTTTCGAGCTTTTTTGAGAGTGGTTATTCGGCCTACGAGTGGGGGCCCGATCCAGGCGAGCCCCAGGCTGCTGCAGGGCCTCCAGCCATCACCTTCCTTGGACGTCGAAAGCTCACGTGGGATAGGCGTAGAATGAGGCACTCGGCCCATCGTCTACCCCTCCATTCAGTCATGGCTGATCTATCTCTCCCTCCTAACCCCCTTCTCCCCATAACCCCTGACACCCGCACTAATCACGAATCCATCTATCTCTGCCTTACAAATATCCACTGACTTGGCCTCCACAGCCGTCTGTGGCAAAGAATTCCACAGATTCACCACCCTCTGACTAAAGAAATTCCTCCTCATCTCCTTCCTAAAAGAACGTCCTTTAATTCTGAGGCTGTGCCCTCTAATCCTAGACTCTCCCACTAGTGGAAACATCCTCCCACATCCACTCTATCCGGCCCTTTTGATCGAGCAGGGAACCCTTGCCCGGGGGGGGGGGGGCCTCCCACAGCCGACCTCAATGGCGCGGTAGTCCAGACCCCGCTCCCTCTCCTCACCCGCCGGCCTCTCTCTCTCTCTGTCTCTCTCTCTCTCTCTCTATCCTGGCGTCTGTGGTCACCGCTTCCACCCTCCCAGTCTCCGGTCCTTGTAAGGGTGAGCAGGGATTGGCACCTCCTCCAGGGCGTGCTGTTCCGGGAGCTGTCCAAGTCAACTGGGGAAGCGGGCAAAGAATTGGCAGATGGAGTTTAAGTCAAAGAAGTGAGCGGTCTGCCAAATGGGGCCAGACTAACGTGAGGCGGGGTGGAAGATCGCAACTTTCACGCGTTTCCCCCCTGTTTCGACACGGCGCACAAACGGAAGATCAAATAGAACAAGTTGTCCGACAACTTTACGCTGTGCACGCCACACGCAAGAGGAGGAATGTGAGGTGATGCATTTTGGAACGTCGAACATGGACAGGACCTACACAGTGAATGGTAGGTCAGCCATGATCACATTGAATGGCGGTGCTGGCTCGAAGGGCCGAATGGCCTACGCCGACACCTATTGTCTACTGTCTATTGTTTCTGGGGAGAGCTGTAGAGCAGAGGGATCTAGGAGTACAGGTGCGTGGTTCCTTCAAGATCCAGTTGCAGGTAGATAAGGTTTGGTCAAGAAGGCCTTTGGCACATAGGCCTTCATCAGTCAGAGTATAGAGTGTAGAAGAAGGGTTTCGGCCCGAAACGTCGCCTATTTCCTTCGCTCCACAGATGCTGCCGCACCCGCTGAGTTTCTCCAGCATTTTTGCCTACCTTCCAATTTCCAGCATCTGCAGTTCCTTCTTAAATTCATTGAGCGTAGAAGTTGGGAGGTCAGGTTGCAGTTGTACAAGGCGTGGGTGAGGCCGCATTTGGAGTATTGTGTTCAGTTCTGGGCACCGTGTTATGGGAAAGATGTTGTCAAGCTGGGAAAGGGCGCAGAGAGGATTTACGAGGATGTTGCCAGGACTAGAGGGTGTGAGCTACAGGGAGAGGTTGAGCAGGCTGGGTCTCTATTCCTTGGAGCGCAGGAGGATGAGGGGCGATCTTATAGAGGTGTACAAAATCATGAGAGGAATAGATCGGGTAGAGTCTCTTGCCCAGAGTAGGGGAATCGAGGACCGTGAGGACATTGGGTTGAGATGAAGGGAGAAAAATTTAATAGGTGTTTTCCCAAAATTTAAACACAAAAACAAACAACACCAGGGCCGTAATAGGCAACGTTTTCACACAGAGGGTGGGGGTGTATGGATTCGAGCTGCGGAGGAGTTCGTTGAGGACTGGGACTATCCCATGTTTAAGAAACAGCTAGTGAAGGTACATGGATGGGACAGGTTTGGAGGGGATATGGGCCAAGACAGGCAATGGTGGAGACTGGTGTAGCAGGGGCATGTTGGCCAAGGCATTCATTTTATACCCCCCCCAGACTCTAACCCCCACCCACACTCTAAAGGACTGGTCACAGCGACCGATTAACCCACGTCATGGGACACGGGAGGAAACCGGAGCACCCGGAGAAAACCCACACAGTCACGGGGAGAAGGTACAAAGTCCGTACGGACAGCGGCCGCGGTCGGGATCGAACTCTACCACCGCGCCACTGGTCAGCGTGACGCCACGCTCTTGTCCGGTTGCCCACTTAGCCAGAGGGCGGTGAATCTGTGGGATTCTTTGCCACGGGCGGCTGTGGAGGCCACAAGTCAGTGGATCTTTTTTAAGGCAGAGATGGATAGATTGTTGATTAGTGCGGGCGTCAGGGGTTACGGGGAGAAGGCAGGAGAATGGGGTTAGGAGGGAGAGATAGATCAGCCATGATTGAATGGCGGAGTAGACTTGATGGGCCGAATGGCCTGATTCTGCTCCTATCACTTATGGACTTATAACACAGACCCTTCGAACAGCAAGCTGAAGCTGACCACGGGATCTTGCTGTGTAACGATTGGTTAGAGAGTGATTGAGTCATGGAGCTGTGTAGCACGGAAACAGGCCCTTCGGCCCACCGAGCCCGCACCGACCCGCGATCCCCGCACACTAACACTATCCCACACAGATAGGGACAATGTACACACACACACACCGAGCCAACTAACCTACAAACCCGCACGTCTCTGGAGTGCGGGAGGAAACCGAAGATCTCGGAGAAAACCCGCGCGGGTCACGGGGAGAACGTGCAAACTCAGTACAGACAGCGCCCGCAGTCGGGATGGAACCCGGGTCTCCGGCGCTGCGAGCGACTCTACCGCTGCGCCCTGTTTTGTGCCAACGGGTACTCTCCTGACATTGTACGGGCGGATGGTGGAGAGCGTAACGGCCGGTCGCATCGCGGCCTGGTCCGGCAACTCAAACGCCCAGGAGCGAAGGCGAGAGTTGTGGACGCTGCCCCGGTCCCTCGCGGGGACTGACCTCCCCACCATCCAAGGGGTCTACAGCATCGGTCGAGCTGCTGCCTCACGGCGCCAGAGACCCGGGTTCCACCCTGACTACGGGCGTAGTACTGTCTGTACGGAGTTTGCACGTTCTCCCCGTGACCTGCGTGGGTTTCCTCCGGGTGCTCCGGTTTCCTCCCGCGCTCCAAAGACGTGCGGGCTTATAGGTTAATTGGCTTCAGTAAAAATAGTAAATCGTCCCTAGTGTGTGCGTGTGCGTAGGATAGTGTTAAGGGCCTGTCCCACGGTACAAGTTCATTCCAAGAGTTCTCCCGAGTTTCTCCGGATTCGAACTTGGAGAATTACGGTAATGGCCGCTCGTAGGTACTCGGGGCTCTCGTGGACAGTGCCGAAGAAACTTCACGAGTTACCGCGTTTCCCGCCGTTAGCGATACGAGCCGCTACGAGACACCCACGAGCTCCGACATACCCGCTACGTACATTCCACGTACTTACCACGAGTTTGATATTTTTTTAAAACTCGGGAGAGCTCTTGAATTACCTCGTGCAGTGGGACAGGGCTAGTAGTGCGCGGGGGTCGCTGGTCGGCGAGGACTCAGTAGGCCGAAGGCTTCCACACCGTATCTCTTAACGAAACGAAGCTAAACTAAGATCAGGCCTCATCCTCCCGCGCTCAAGGAAATAAAGACCCGGCCTGCCAACTGAATCAGTGAAATAAAACCAGTCATTGTATTTAAACTAAAGTTTATAAAACTTTACGGAACTAAAAAGATCCCTAGTTTCGGTAGCACCAGTTCCAGAGACAAGGTCCAGTGTCCGCAATGGGGTAGCGGTGAATCGGACCGTGTCCTAGCTTACGGAGGGGCTGTTCAGAAGCCTGATAAGGGGATTGATACAATTATTGATCTCTTAGTTTCTGTTAGTTTCCAGATACAGCAGGCAAACAGGCCCTTCGGCCCATCGAGTCTCTGCCCACCATTCGTTCACACACTAGTTCTGTGTTATCCCGCTTTCTCATCCACTCCCCCCTACACACCAGGGGGCGATTTACAGAGGGGACAATTAACCTACAAACCCGGATGTGGGGGGGGGGGGGGGAGAAACCGGGGAGAACGTGCAAACTCCACAGAGGACAGCAGCCGAAGTTGTTTGAAAACCATAAGGGTTCGGACCGCTTGAGGCAGGAAGCATGTTCCCCATGTTGGGGGAGTCCAGAACCAGGGGCCACACACACAGTTTAAGAATAAGGGGTAAGCCGTTTAGAACGGAGACGAGGAAACACTTTTTCACACAGGTGGTGAGTCTGTGAATTCTCTGCCTCAGAGGGCGGTGGAGGCCGGTTCTCTGGAGGCTTTCAAGAGAGAGCTAGACAGGGCTCTTAAAGATAGCGGAGTCAGGGGATATGGGATGAAGGCAGGAACGGTTGGGGTTGGCTGGTACTGAATTGGGGATGAACCAGCCATGATCACATTGAATGGCGGTGCGGTTTGATGGCTGGAAGGGCCGAATGGGCCTCCTCCTGCCTTTGATAATTGTTCAGATGGAATCTGGGTCTTCTGGGCTGTGAGGAGTGGCTACCCGGGCGCTCGTTTCTCCCATCGCCAAAAACGTAACGGGTTTAGTAGGTTAATTGGCTTTGCCATAAATAGTAAATTGTCCCCAGTGTGTGTGGGATTGTGTTAGTGTGGGCACGGGGCTCGGTGGGTCCGAAGGGCCTGTTGGTGTGGCGCGATCTCTAAAGTAAAGTCGAAAGGCATTCATTGATGATACAGAGGGGTGTTGGAGTCCAGGTCGCACAGCTCCTGCAGGTGGCAACACCACGAGCGGTAACGAAGGCTTGAGGCCTGCTTGCCTCCATCAGTCGCGCCATTGACAAACAAGAGGCAGGAAGTCATTGCTGTAGCTTATCGGCTTTGTTTAGGCCTTGTGTCGCGACTGTCCCTGTATTAGCGGGGACATCCCGTTATATCGGGCTAAATTGGTTCAGTCCCGTACGGGACCGCCCTTGTTCCCGTATTTAGTCCGTACTAGCGGGTCGAGGGGGGGACTGTCGGGTCGTCCGCCCCGCCTCACCCCGTCCCGTCGTGGTGCATCCATGGAGTGTTGTGGGTTGTGGCGGAGGGGCTTGGTTAGGGGGAGGCAGCAGCAGCGGCTCGCCACGTCGGTTCGGTCGGCGGCAGCACCGGCCGTCTGTCGACCTTCGGACCTTCGCTGACCTCCCAACCACCACCCCTTTCTTCTCAAGGCCGTTCCACGAGTGTTGGGACGGGGCGCGGACTTTGCCGCGCCCCCCCCCCCCCCCCAACCGGGGCCAAAACCCCTTCAGTGGCCCGCCGGGGGGGCTTGGTGTGCCCAGCCAGCGCCCGGGTGGGCAATTCATCATTCACCCAGACACGGCGAGCATCGCTCAACGAACTGCCGTCGGGAATCTGTCCCGTATTTTGACCTTTTTGTCCCGTATTTGGGAGCGGGAAAGTCGGCGACCCTCGTGAGGCCTCATGTGGAGTATTGCTGTTGCGGTTTCTGGTCGCCCATTACAGGATGGGATGTGGGGGCTTTGGGGAGGGCGCCAGAGGAGTTTCACCAGAACGCTCTCTCGGTTAGAGGGCTTCAGCTGCAGTGAGAGGTTGGAACAAGAGTATTGGCTGACGGGAGACCAGACAGAAGCGAATCAGAATACGAGTGGCATGGAAGAGGCTATATAGACAACCAGAACCTTTTCCCCCCGAGGGTGGAAAAATCGCAAATACTGGATCACAAGCGCCAGAGGAACCCGGGTTCGATCCCGAACGTACACGACAGAACGTATGTCTGTGCGTTCTCCGTGACAGCCGTGGGTTTTCTCCGGAGACTTTGGTTTCCTCCCACACTCAAAGACGTGCAGGTTTGTCGGCTATTGCTCGGTGTAATGTAAAACTGTCCTGGTGTGATGTAGGTGGTTTTTAGTGTACGGGGATCGCTGGTCGCAGGACTCGGATGGGCCGATAGGGCCTGTTTCGCCGCAGTATCTCTTAAAAACAAACTAGACTAAGAGGTACTTAGCTTCAAGTGAGAGGGGCAAATTTGAAAGGACACGTGCGGGGCAGGTTTTTTTACACAGAGGGTGGTGGTGTGCCTGGACGCGCTGCAGGAGTGGTGCTGTGAGGCAGACACGGAATCGGTGTTTGGCGCGTAGGAAGCTATGGGCAGGCACGTGGGAGGCACGTGGGGCAAGGCACGTGGTATGCGGGGAGTGGTGGGACGTGTTTGGCGTCGTGTTCAGCACGGACATTGTGGGCCGAAGGGCCTGTTTCTCTGCTGGACTGTTGTACGTTTTAAAAGATTTGGGAGAACTGGCTCCTCGGGGAAATCTTAGCACGGGGATTTCTGTTCCAAGGTTAGACACAAAAGTGGAGTAGTGACTCAGCGGAACAGGGCAGGCATCTCTGGAGAGAAGGAACGGGTGACGTTTCGGGTCAAGACCCTTCTTCGGACTGTGACGCAAGGATCTTTTTTCTACTTTGAGCTTTGAACTGATTAGAGAGCTATCAGGAAGGTTCAGGCCTCTGTTATCACCAGGCCATTTGTGCCAGCTGGTCATTGTCCGGTTCAGGTTAACCTTGACCCCCACCCCTTCCCACCTACAAGACTCTTATACGCCCGTAATCTCCCTCCGTAACAGTGACACTGCCTCACAGCGCCAGAGACACGGGTTCGATCCCCACCTCTGGCGCTCTGTGCGTGTGCGTGCTGCGTTGCAATTGTGTTGCGGTGAGTGTGTGTGTGTGAGTTGGGTGTATTGTGTGTGTGCAGAGGTGTGTATGTATGTGGAGTGTGTATGTGTGTGTGTGTGTGGTGAGAGAGTGTGTGTGTGTGAGAGGAGTGTGAGTGATGAGAGAGGGAATGTTGATGTTTTGTGTTGTGTGTGAGTGAGTGTATGTGTGGGGGATGTATTGTGTGTGTGATTGAGTGCGTGACGAGTGAGAGGAGTGTGTGATGACGTGTGAGTGGGTGTGATGAGAGAGAGTGGTGTGTGTGTGTGGGTGGTTGTTGTGATTGAGAGTGTGTGTTTGTGTGAGTGAGTGTGTGTGGTGTTCAGTGTGTGTAATTCAGTTCGTGTGTTGAGAGAGTCTGTGTGTGAGTGAGTGAGTGGTGGTGTGTGTCAGTGGGTGTGTGTGGGTGTGTGGTGAGTGAGAGTGTATAGTGCGCCGCGTTAGTGTGTTGTGAGTATGAGAGAGTTGTGAGTTTGTGTGTGTCTGAAATATGCGTTGTGTCTGTGTGTGTGTGTGTGTGTGGAGTTTGTCCCTGTGATGCGTGGGTTTTCTACCGGGTGCCCCCGGTTTCCCCCACACTCAAAGAACTGTTGGGGTTGGTGGGCTAATCAGCCCTATGTAAATTGGTGAGGGGTAAACCAAGGGAAGGAAAGTTGATGAGACAAACATGTTCAGCTACAACAGTCACACCGGCCTTCGCTTGGCATTATCCTCCAATCCTGCCCTATCCATTATACCTGTCAACTGTTTTTAACGTTGTGATAGTCCCAGCCTCAAACTACCTCCGGCAGCCGTTCCATGAACCACCACCTCTGTGTTGAGAAAGTATACCTTCAGATTCTATAAAATTCTTTCCCTCTCATTTAAATTTGTGTCGCTTTATATTGTTCCATATTCTGGGAAAAGACTCTGCATTCCCCTCATTTAGAATTTAGGGACTTTGGAGTGTACAGCGTGGAAACAGGCCCTTTGGCCCATCGAGTCTGCGCCAAACCGGGCGACCATTGCAGCACACTAGCACTATCTACAATCACTAGGTCGAATTTAACATTTTCAGAAAGGCTAATTAAACCTACAAAAAACCTGCACGTTTTGGAGTGTTGTTTGTGGAGGTAAACGGAGGATCTCGGTAAGTTTTACGAAGGATCTGGTTTGGAACGTTCTGTTGGTGCCTGTGTCTGGTTTAAGCGATGGGGTCTGAAAGAATTCCTCTTGTCCGGGTTGATGGGAATGTGGGGGGCGATGGGAGCAGAGAGAGGAGTTCAGTGGGGTAAGGGGATTGCACTGTGAGCCAGCAAGACTGAGGGGGCCTCAAACGATCCGTCGAGTGTCACTCCCCCCCCCCCAATGAAATGTGAGTAAATTGGAAATGGATGGTGAGTTTGGATGGAAGCCTTGATTTGGCTAAAATGGACGGCCGGGGAAGAGGGCCTGACTTACGTTTGGTGGAACACAGGCCAGACTAGGCGGGGATGGATAGAGGCTGAAAGAGGCTGGAATTGGGCGGGACAGAAGCAGAGGCCTCCCATTGTTCACGAGTAGAGGCTTTGACTAGGCCAGGACCGAGGCCCTTGACGGATTTGGGGTCTGGAGGCTTGAATAGGCCCAAAATGAGGGCCTGACTAGGAGAGAACAGGGGCCTGACTGGGCCCAAAATGGAGGCCTGACCCGGTTTGGAACAAAGGCTGGTTTAGGCCAGGACAAAGGCCCCAATTTGTTCCAGGACAGAGGCCCTAGCTTGTCCGGGACGAGGCGTGACTGGGTTTAGAACAGAGGCCTTGACAAGGCGCAAAATGGAAGCCTGCCCTGGTTTGACTCGGGCGGGTCAGAGGCCCAGATTTGTCCCAGGACAGAGTTGGGAGAGGCCGAGAGAGGCAGAGGCCTCCATGTGTCCCTGGGACAGGGGGCCCTGCCGGCGCCTTTGTGAGATGGGAACCTGGGTAGTTGGGGTTTTTTTGAGCAGGGAACAAAAGACCAACGGACTGTTGGAGGATGATCGGACCAGGAGGATAGATGGGGGGACCCAGACGATGTAGTATATGGAGATTCGGAAGAAACCTTTGGGAAAGTCACACTGCAGGTCATTGATCAGGTTTGGATGTGGCACTTTGGGGGGATTGGATAGGGGAGGGAAGAGTGGTTGGTAAATGGTGAGGAGGCATTTTGTTTGCTCAAAGGTAGGGGGTCGTTGCTGTATAAACACTGGGGTACCAGTATGTGGGTGAGGCTCTGTGTGTTCACATGGGTGGGGTACAGGCCGGTGATTTTGTTTTTTGGGGTGGGGTTAAGTGTTTTTTGGGGGTTTTTTTGTAGAAGCAATGTGTACAAAAAAAAAAGATGAAGAGGTTTATACATTTCGTACATGCAGTTTTAACGTGTTATTAAATATTAATGTCGAAAAGAAAATAAAAGGGAAAAAAGGAAAGAAAGAAGAAAAGAAAAAAAGAAAATAGCTGAAAAAAAGTGAAACGAAACGGAGACATATCCAAATACGTTGCATACGCCGCCTCACAGCCAATTACATAGGTTTTGAGTTTGAGTGAAAATATGTTGTTGAAGAAATTAATAAAAGGAGACATTATTTTATGAAAAACTTGATCTGGTTGGTCAGTCAAGACAGGCTTCTTTTTTCTAGATGTAGCGTTCGGTCATTTTGCGATCCACATCTCGTCTGTGGGGATGTGTCTTTTCAGATGAATGTAAGTAATGTTTTTTGCAGTTATTAAACGAGGTTAAGTGGAAGGTTTTGAGATATGTTTAGATTGAGGGCAGCTTGACCATTTTCATTTATTAGTTGGGATCTGGTCCCAATTGGAGTTTTAAGTGGTTTAGAATGATATTTTAACACTTATGGTTGGGAATTGTGGATATTTCATCAGAAGTTTTGTAATTTTTATACAGGATACAAAAGAAATGAGTTAGGCTTGGTTTTGAAAGTGGACATTGTCACAGAGAGGAGAGACAGGTGTGGGAAGACCTGTTCAATTTGGTCTTGAGTAGTATAGCTTGCATACTTTAATGTGTATCAGGCCGAATGCCTGGCTATTTAAAGAACAGTCGTGTATGTCTTGTATGCTTTTCCAGTATCTTTCGAAATGGGTAGGGACCCAGCTGTCTCTCATGCTCGCTATATCTCTCAGAAGGTGGGGGGGAGTGTCAATATTTAGAAGGGTGTTATAAATGTAAGATATCAACTTGTTGTATCGGCATGTCTTTTCAAACAGTCATCTAATATATAGGACATAGAGAACATGTTTTCAGTAATCTCAAAGTTGGAGGATATCTAAACAAATCATTGCCATTCGCATATATTTCTAGAGGTTTCTTGAAAAGTGGAGGAGAGGTCATTGTATTAGAGATCTCCAAAGTATAATTCCTGATTCTTCGTTGAGCAAACACACATCGACCGTAGACGGTGTAAAGAGGGATTATTTGCAAATAGGGAGAAGGAGAAACAGTTTTAAATTTACGACTGAGTTGCGCTTAGATCGGATGTTCTATATATTATCGGGTTTTGCTCATATGTTGACATATTCAGAAGTCACGGAGATAGGAGGATCGACGCCTCTATACTAAAAGGCAAACAATCTTCCCTCTCCATTTTAACCAATTTACATGGTTGTCAGTATTGTCAAACCAGAAAGTTATATTTCTTAATAATAGTGACCAGTGGTAAACGAGAAGTTAGGGGGGTGTCAAGGTTGTATGTATTGCCTACCCTATTTACCTACGTCCACCATATTCTCACCTATTGTATCTTATAATCTTTTTTCTTCAATTATAACCTACAACTATTTATTTTTTTTTTTTATTCTTTCCTAATCCTTAATCTTTTCTAATTGTTCTTAGTTATCTCATTTCATTGTATTTCCTCTGATAATAGGTC